>JAMFTM010000051.1:0-369895 GCA_023522825.1 Diaporthe ampelina | reverse complement strand
CCAGCTGCGAGAGTGATTTCCCTGAGACAGGAACCGTGAACCAACTCTCTCAATGCGTCCGACTACCGTGATGCCTTCTTTGGATGCACCCTAGAAACCATGCTTCTCCAGCCACTCCACCAGCTCCGCCTCCGTCTCCGCCCGGATCTCCTCCTTCTTCTCATCCGCGAAGTTCGCGAGGTTATACTCCTTGCTCATGACCTCCATGGTCAGACGATGAGGACACAGGAGGATCTGCAGCTGCAGGAGGTCAACAATACCCTCCACGCCGTCGATGTTGCTCGGAGCCAGGTAATCCAGCGCTTCATTCCAGTCCTTTGCAAGCAACCATTGGTCCTCCGGCACGTCGTCCGGCAGCACGTCATCCTCCATCGTCGTGAAGTCGCCCGAGATGAGGGCTTCCTCGATCGAGTCGCCGCTGAAGCCGATCGAACCGCCGAGATCGTTGAAAGACATGGAGTGGAACTCTTCAACGCGGTGGTTGACGTGTGCGAAGTCGAAGTCCAGGACCGCTGTGATTTTCCTCGCCTCCGGGTCCCACAACAAGTTGTTGGTCGCTGCGAGAGGTTAGCTCACTGCTGGGTCGCGTTCAAAGGGGGTCGGGGGAAACGCACTCAGGTCGCCATGGATCAGGCACTTCCTGTCAATCTTGACGTCTGCTAGGACCTTCTCCGGGCCACCGCCATTGAGAAATGCCTCAATCCTGGCGAGAACGCCGTTGCGCTCCCAGCCTGGATGACGGGGCTCTTGGTGGCTGCTCCGATCTGGGCACGAAGGTAGCCAACTCGCCACTCCAGGTACGAGCCAGCGGGCTTCACATCGTGCTTGATCGGCGCCTCTCCGTCCATAACCTGTCCCTCGGAATCGAACTTCAGTCCGCCGCCGAACTTGGTGACGCCCTCAGGCAGGTCTGCTAAGCGGATGGCGTTGTAGACATTCTTGACCTGCTCTAGCGCGCGTTTCAGATCCTCGTACGGAAATTCGCTGAGCACCGACTCCAAAGTCACGCCGGCGCGGAACTCCGACATGATCCAACCGAATCCCTTCTCGTCGGCGGGGTCGGTAGTCGTGGCCGGCGCCCAGGCGTAGACGTCCGGGACCACCTGCTCCATGATATAATAGTCGGGGTCCGCTAGGCACTCGCGTACGAGTTTCTGAGCCGCCACGTCGTTCGCTACGCGATTGGCGTTGTTCACATCGCTGGCCGCTGGGTTGCTGAGCTTGACCACGAGCACAGAGACTCCGTCGGATGGGGCCTTACAGGTCCCAGGCTGCGTGCCAGGGAACGTCGAGGCCAAAGCAGGGCTCGCCAACTTCACCTTGAATAGGAAGTTGTTGTAGGGGTACCTGTAATTGGTGTCATAAGCTAGAGGCGAGATATTGTCGACCTGCGGTGGGGGTTGCCCGGTCAGTCAGAGACCTGCTGCTGCAAAATGATACAACAACTTACCTCAAGGTTATGATCCTGAAGTAGTTCCTGGACCCGAGTGAGGCGGCGGTCAAAGCCAGCGTGGTTGGGATTCACAGCCATGGTAAGGTGCTGGACTTGATGAAAAGATTGGGAGAAGTGGTGAGCAAGTCAAGACTTGAAGGTGAAGGAAGAAAGGTGGAAGAAAGGTTCGAGTTGGAAGACAACAAGGTGGGTCAGTGGTGGTTGAGTGAGACTGGCAGAGTCTGGCGATCTATAAACTTGCTAACCCCGGTGCTAATAACCCCGGAAGCCACCTTTTGCAGCCCCAGGTCATCATCTCTCTGCATGGGACAAACACAGAATCGGCTGTGTCCCGGAGGAGCTGTGAAGGATCGATCTGGCTCGATCTAGGAATAAAGGCTCCCGATCAGGAAGGAGGTTATGGGATTAAGCATGCCAGCAGATAGTGGCTTCGGGGGCCGTGTGGATACATGTAGTCGAATATCTGCCTGGCAGCCTAATACAAATCAAAGCACCTGTTGGTTCTTAGAACAGTCTTGGCCCTGCCTCACGGTGGGGAAAGATGGCCTCAAAGGAGCCTCGTTCCCGGCGGATGAACCCGGTTGTTGAATTCGTCTTTTGTGGTTGCCCAGCAAAAGAGCTGAGTTGCTCGCCATAGTGTAGCACCAAAAGATGTCAACATAATGAGGGCCTTTAGAATCAAATAGTCACTGGTGTTTGGGCCTTTTATGGCTACGAGTAAGTCAACGTGTGTCCTATGAGAGCCCAGGCCGATACACTCGTCACGGCTTTTCCAAGCTTGGAACATCTGACACAGACAAGGCATGCGGGCTGGATGATAGTAAAACGGAAGAGATCCTTTAAACGCATATAAATCTAGCACTATAGTCTGGTTTCACGAGACGACAACGACTCCATACTTAGACTTATCAATGAGAACACCGCTGTATGAAGGCGTCGTGTATGGCTTCGGAAGTATACGGAAGACAAACGAAATCAGTTATGAATGAGAACATTATCAATCTTTGCATCGCCAAAAAGAGCTCCTGAAGGATTCCAGCAGAGATCCCCGACCGTGTGACTCCGACCTGCTTTGCCAAATTTCATAGGCGATCCTCATAGAGCGCAAATGATAGGCTCATGCCCTCGACACATTCCACTAGTCACTATCAGCCTCCAAGTTTCCGCGATCAATGACACTCAAGTTTTTAGTATTTATTCAGAACTTCGTAGCACTGTTTCCTCGCTTCTGATGATATCCTGTATCTAGAAGGCTTCCCCATTCTGCAAATACCCAGCTGGCTGCGCTGATGAAGTAGATACTTGCACACAGAAAGTACCTGTACGCAAATACTCACACAAAACTTGTCGCACGAAGGGAAGCCAGAACTCTGGAGACTGGCAACCTTGACCAAGCATACCAGACAACGAAAGTCAGTGCCATCAATGACAACGACAAAACCACATATTCCCAGATACGGGGATCCCCATCGTTCCCGCTGAGTTCTTGCACATTCATGCCATATATACTCTAAACACAATTGATGGTGTAACAAATCAGCCAATAAGCTCGGAAGACTTCCCAACCGGCAAAGAATTCCCTGGTGATTGGTTTGCGGTGTTGTGTATTTGCGAGTAGCGAAGCTCTCAATACTTACCGCAGATATCTGGAGAGGCAGGTAGAAGAAGGCAAGCATCGCGACTCGGCGGATGCTCCTCGCGAGGCTGTTGGCCGCTTTTGTTTCCTGAATCGCTACCGCCGTGTCGTTGAAGGTTGCCAAGTTGAAGATCTATGCACGGGATGTGTATCACAGGTGTTAGCAAGTCCTAGTGACTCTAAATCCGTATCCTGAGAGCCTGCAAGGCACGAAAGAGCCCGCATGCATAGATAGAAAGTTTGGATTTACTGGCCAAGTTGATAAGGATGTTCGTGTTGGCATCAAGCTCTTCCGTGCGCTTCTCAAGGTCGTCAAAGGTGGCGATGATCTTACCCAGGTAGCTCTCGATCGACTTGACTCCCCCGCTCGCCACAAAGAATGGATGATGGATCATCTGTCTTGCGGCATCTTTAGCGCTCACTATGCGTCGACGCACTTCTTTCCACAATGGCGAAAGTTGATGGAGATCTAGTGACAAAGCCTTTTGCTGCTCATGACTTGTGTGGGCTGAAGTCACTGTACGACTCTGTAATTATGGTGAACTATGATCAGCCTTCTCATTGACAAGATTGCTCAAATTACGGTACCCGATGACTTACGATATTTTGGAGGTGCAATTCGGCTTCGGAAATGAACGTAGACCAATTGTGGGAGATTATGTGGAATAGTTCGGATAGAACCTGTCCTAAGCCGAACCTCTCCTCCCACTTACTTGGCGGTATAGTCTCGTTGCGTGTCATCAACCTGCACAGACCTTGAAAAATAATATCGTCACATGGGTCGAGTCGAATCAAGCCCCGACCTTTTGGTGATTTAGGGTCGCTTGTCGCATGCATCCAGTAGATGAGAGACGCACACGTCACTCGCCATGTGTGAGGCGGTGATCCGTCCCCAAGGTCAAAGCACGCTTCTGGGGAGTTCTGGGCTTTTTTGGACTCGTCTGGCAACACATTATCCGGGTACATGTCCATGAATTGAAGATGGAAGAATGCATCTTCGTATGGGTTAGGCTTCCTTTTCGGGATAAAATATGACGTTTTCCTTTGTGACTTACAATCTGAAACATGATTCCCTGTACTCAGGGTGACGTACGGAAAGTTGAAGAATCGCGGCGTGATGTTCAGGTAGTAACCGAGTGCTTGGACAATTTCTGGATGAAGCCTGATGGCGAGGCTGGAGCTTCAGAGGTCAATAACTCCGATGCTGTGAAGCTAGCAGACCAATTGATACCTAGGTAGTGAGGTGCGGCTAATCCTACAATATGGTACTGTCATCTTGTTGGTCGATCCTCAACTCGTTGAGTAGTTTGCCTATCTGGACGAACTCTCCCGAGTGTTTCCACTGAGCGCTGGCATATCCGAATTTGTGGACTGAAAAGGCAGTATTTGGGTAATGAGTGGACAAGTATTGATTCAGGTTGTGAAATGATATTCCGACCTGAGGTCGATTCCACGGCCAATCTAAATGGGGCCGGTCTGGGTTTTGTGGACGGGGACGGCTGGCGGTCTGCAATGGTTTCATCCACCAGGCAGTAGCAAGAGCCATCTTCTAGTGCAAGATATTCTGTGATGATCAACGGCGATGGATTCCGAGTTTCGTGTTGTGGAAATGATACTTGATAAGGATCTTATTCGAGGATCTGTAAGCTGTGTAGACAAGACAGAGACTATCTAGGTAAACCGCTGTCCCAATTTTAAGCGGCAGAGAGGCGAGTATCATTAAGAATGCTATCTACTTCACCCGCGATTGTGTGGGCTTGAGATTTCGTATCGTTCCTCGCTTGGAGGAGCCATCTCGTCATAATTTCAACCTGAAGAGCACTTCTCTCACTTCGACTGAAACATCCCTCCGCCTTGTACACTGTGAACGCCAACGAGTGACGCCGGTGAAAGCCTCATGTGTCGTTTCGATGGGCACACCGACATAGTTGCACATCGATCATATTTTTATGCGATGTATGAGTGCATACCTAGGGATTGCAATGACCTCTGCCCTTGACAGCCAATACATGAGTAGATATTGACGGCTACTTGCAGCTCCAAGATCTTGGCCGATAACGTGGTTCCATACCCTTGGGCTCACACCCTCTTCAGCTTGTGACGCCACATTACAGCCTTCGTCATAACTAGGTAGCCATTTCTCCACGAAAACACACAAAGCGGCACCCCTCATCACCTTATGACATCGGGCCGCCACTATTCTAGGGTGGCTAGGTGATATATGAATGTCTGGTTAGCCAGGATAGCGGTCTGACTGATTACTGTGCATCAATTGGCAAAGGCAGGGGACTGCAACAGACGCAGCTGATCACAGGAGTGCAGTCTGCGTCGCATACTTTGGCATCTTTCATGTCACCCAATTGACGTCGTCAGTCCTAAGTGGGGACAGACTCGGAGTGACGGGTAAGTGTGTTATGCCTGCTTGTCCAATATCCCAACCAGTGCTTGCACTGCAGCCAGTTTGATACACATTTAAGAAATCTGAAGAGTTCTAGTGTTGAGCAGGGGTAGAGGCGGATTGGGCTGTCGGGCAGCGAATAGTCTCTGCGTAAAGCAAGCAGTTATTATCTCCTCTCAGTGTACGGGTGCGTAACTTGAATCGCAGTCAGGAAGAAATCAAAGACTGTGTCAGAGCCAGTTCTGCAGAGAAAACGGCGTCCGTGCAGACAGTCAAGCTCGTTGCGTTGCGGGGAAGATCGCGTCACAACCCGACTCGGTGGACCCATGTCGGTGGGCCTCTGTGGGTCGCGCTAGTCCAAGACCGGCAGTAAGTAAATATTTTGATCACAACAAATGGAGAGAGTCCTGCTCGACACGCGTTTAGCTTGCAGGGTTAGTGGGTGAGGCACAGAGCAGCCATCACGATCCAGATCCCGAATCAGCACACCCTGGTTGCCCCAGGTATTTGAATGCTGCATCCCAGGATCAGACCCAGGATTATATCACTCCACATCTCGACTGCGTATTTACACACTATCGTCGCCTTGCCTCACTGTGTCGACTGCGCCTGGGCAGTGACATATCGTATACCACCCCACTTCTGATTCGTGGCCCCGGCCATCGCGACTGAGCTCAGAACAGTCATTCACCATGTCTGCCATGACTGAAGACCTCCCCATTGCACTACGGCGGACGCGTCGAAGCAGTGCAGTCTCGCACAGCCGTCCTCACGAGATACAACGGCCAAAGTCCCCTACATTTGCTACTCCGAGCCGTGGGGCCAAGAAGAGAGTGCGCTTCTCAGATCCGGGTTTCTCCTCAGATCATGATGCCCAGCTCAACGATGAACATGTCTCTGCCTCGACTGGTCTGACACCGCACATCCGTCGGACAACGCTCGAGCCAGGTTCGGGGACCAAGAGGCGTCGTCACTCTGGCTCAGTCGCCCAAGATCGTCCTGATGCATTCGATTCTACCATCGACACGCAGCATAGCGGCGAGGTCACCTTCCTCCCCCTCCGCCAAGTCCTGGACGGTCGCGTCAAGAGGCGCATCAGGCGGAATGGTCTCAGCGAGGAGATCAACATCATCACTGCCGAGAAGAGGCGAAAGGCACAGCAGACCAGCGACGAGATCGCCGCCCTGAGGTCTGAGGTTGCTGCCAAGGACGCTGAGATCCGCCGTCTGTCCGGTGCTACAGTCGTCGGTCTAGAGGGCGACGATGAAACACAGGAGAGCATCGACGAGCTTAAGAGGCAGGTATCCCAGCTCAAGCGGGTCCTCAAGAGCCCTGACTCGTCAAACGAGACCGAGGACACAATCGACTACAGTACCACACGCGTGGACTGGGCCATACAAGTGCAAGATCCCTTCTCTGGCGACTACTCGGATATGGAGCTTGACGTCGACGACGACGAGGAGTTTGGTGACAGGACAATAGCCGAGCTCGCCTGCAGCACGCCGTCCCGCCGCTCCTCCAACGTGAGGAACTCGTTCCCAACCCCGCCGTCGACCAGCCCAAACCTGAGACCAGTCACGCCGAGCAAGCGGCCCCAGCCCGTCACCCCGACATCGCAGGCCGCAGCAGTGCAGACCTCCTTCACCGCCGCCGAGAGGGAAGAACTGGAGGACGAGCTCGCGTCGCTGCAGCTCGAGATCGCCAAGCTCACCGGCACCCTCGAGACGTACGAGTCCATGACGTCGCGCCTGTCCGAGAAGCTCTCCCCCTTCGCGCCCAAGGACGGCTCCGCCGCCGCTCTGATCATGGACTCGCGCTCGCCCGCAGTCCGGGTCGAGGCCCAGCTCAACAACCTGCTGCAGGCCCTCTCGGACCGCACCGCGGCGCTCGAGGGGCTCGACGCGTCGCTGGGCGAGCTGGGATTCCCAGGCGGCGACGCCTCCGAGGTCGTCCTCTCACTGTCCGCGGCGTTCAGGACGGCGCGCCTCGAGCTCGAGTACCTGACGCCGGGTGAGATCGCGCTGCCCCTGACGGCGGCAGGCGCCGCGGTGCTGGACTTACTGTTGGCGCGGCTGCGGGAGCTCGCCAAGCGCACCCTCGAGTGCGAGGACGCCGTCGACGAGTACCACGTGCTAGAGCAGTCGCTGCGCAAGCAACTGAGCGCCCGCGCCGAGGCCATGGACGCCGCCAAGGCGGAGCGCGACGCGCTGGCGGGGCAGGCGGCGGGCAAGGACGCGCGCATCCGGGAGCTCGAGGTCGGCGTGCAGCGGCTCAAGGGCGCGGTCAAGTCGTACACGCGCGACGTGTCGGAGCTGGAGACGCTGGTGCAGCGTCTCGAGGGCGACCTGGACGCGGCCAACAAGGACCTGCGGGAGGCGAGGGAGCAGAACGAGGAGAAGGACTTTGACATCTCCATGCTGGAGGAGAAGCTGGGCCTCGCGCTGGAGCAGACCTCGGAGCTTAAGGACCAGCTCGAGCAGCTGCGGGCCCGGCACAAGGAGGAGGTCTTCTCCATGTCGCAGAGGCATGGCGTCGACCTGGTCATGCGGGACTCTAGGGTATCAGAGCTGAGGGCCGAGGTCGACCGTGTCAACGAGGCACTGCGTGAGGCCAACGAGACCGTGCAGAGCCTTCGTGTTGACAACGGCGCGCTTGGTGACCGCCTGGACTCGGAGAAGGCCAAGGCCAAGGCGGCTATCGACACCATGAGGAACGAGCTGGAGAGGGTCGTGCGGATGGGCCAGGACCTGATGGCTACGCCTAGAAAGAATCCTGGTCGGGGTTCACGCCCCCAGTAGACACGAATGCTTTCTCGATCATAGCATGCACTGTTTTCATTTGTTGCCACGCTCATTATGAATTTCAATCATGCACAGCGTTCATGGCCTTTTCTATTTAGATCGGTGGCGCAATGGTCAGGCTCTGGAGTTCTGCTGTCAAGTGGGCATATCGTTTTTGATAGTCAGGGGAATTACTACCAGAGATATATATTACAGTGGCAAAACTCTTGTCTAAGAGATCGAAAGCATGGCCCCCTGGAACGTCCATTGTGGCATCTATTTAGAATTCGAGCATGCCTTCGCAAACGCATCTCAGCAGCGCATCTGTCGGAGCATTGTCCTTGAACACGGTCAACTTCGGTCGACTTCGGCCAAATTCTGGTTGGTCGAGCCATCTTCTCGATCGATGAATAATCCGATCCATCCGGAGAGATGGAGGTTTTTACCCGTGCGAGGGTTAAGCAAACGTTATGCCAAGGGTATAGCCGCGAACTAAACCTTGAATCCTAACAAACGCTCAACTTGAAGGACAGGACAAGGCACACAGGTGAGGGGCTATCAACTCCGGCTTTTCCTCATCGCCAGGTCAGACCGTGCTAGTCGAGCTAGAGTTACCTTGGCTGATGAAAGAGGCGGCGCTACTTCAAAGGCACGCAGATCCGGGGCGGCCCCCATTCCCCAGGATTCTATCTGACTGCGGGGTGGGAGATTACGCGGTAGGCCAAGAGGCTTACATTCGGGGGCTGAGAAACTTAGACAAAGAGCTGAGAAAAGCCCAACAAGCTCTCTACGTGTGCGTGAGACGCATTATGCCTTGAGGCTTGTCTGCTGTCGATCACCTAACTATACCTCCTTTTGCCGGCGCACCCGAGACCAGAGCACCCATGCTGTCGAAGCTATGTCAGCCGGAGAAGCACCTGGGGAACACGAGAAATCGGGCTGCGTCTTATTATCCCGCATCCTGCCGAATAAGCGATTTGAATGTGTTTACTCGCCGGCGCCGAAGAATCCTCCGGCATG
The DNA here is from genome assembly GCA_023522825.1 of Diaporthe ampelina. Lineage (NCBI taxonomy): Eukaryota > Fungi > Ascomycota > Sordariomycetes > Diaporthales > Diaporthaceae > Diaporthe > Diaporthe ampelina. The sequence goes on along the minus strand of JAMFTM010000051.1, from coordinate 360,608 downwards.
CGTGCTGACGTCTTGGAGAGCTGGCTAGTATGCCTCGGGCACAATATATCCAAGTCACGGGGTGCCACGACAAGAGATGCCAACCTGGCTGTCTTCTTTCCGGACTGGACTGTGGCTTGTATGCTGAGCCTTGCCAATACTGCCCAGCCAATCCGCCGATGGACCTTGGCATAATATTATGGTGCCTCTATGAGCCTTTTGCTTCCCGGCGGGTGACAGCTAGAGCCAATGGCCCGAGCAGGCGGTTCATGTCAAGATTCTCATATAAGCCTTGATCATGCTCGGCAAGTAGTTGAACGGATGAACTAGTTTCTCGTCTCAACCTGGATATTTCTCCTGCCATCTCGTGTCGTCCGATCCAAGCGACAAGTAGAAACCATCGCTGAGTGGTGCTGCTGACAAAACTAGGCTCTGTATCACTTGCTCGCGGCGCAGAATGGCTCTCTTCAGAAGTCTGGTGCTCTTCCAGGCTCTACTTCTGTCCTTCGAGCATGTCGGAGCGAAGCCTATCCCGCTCATTACGAGACAGACAATCGAGGACGAATATGACTTCGTAATCTGTGGAGGTTAGTGCTACACCAAATTTTAAGATCAACCTACCATTTCGTGCTTGAAACTCATCTGGGAACTCCAACAGGTGGAACGGCTGGGCTTGTCCTTGCCAATCGACTGACTGAGTCGGGCATTCAAAGAGTCTTGGTTCTGGAAGCCGGTCAAGAACCGACCATTGTGGCTGCATATGCAACGCCCGGCGGCAACCAATTCCTCAAAGGCAAGTTCAACCCCTCCTAGGTCGGGCTGATCATGGCTAATGGAGTCAAAAGGGAGCACCATCGACTGGAACTTTGTCACTGTCCCGCAAACAGGCTTGGAAGGCCGACAGCTACAGTATCTACGTGAGTGAGACTCTGTACAGAGGTGTGACTGTCAAGAGGCTCACGACAGTAACAGGTGGCAAGGCCGGGGGTGGATCTAGCTCCACCAATGGTCTGTACTACGCTCGTGGAAGTGCAAGCGTGTATGATGACTGGGTTGCTTTGGGTAACCCGGGATGGGCCTGGGACGATGTCTATCCCCTTTTCATCAAGGTGAGCATTATTCAACTGCCTCGGTGGATCTTTGCCATCCTGGCATGAAAATTAGCGAAGATCGTGTCCCTCGCTCGCATGATGCAAGATACGTATGCTAATAAACAACCCAGAGCACTCACCTAAATGAGCCGGAAAACGCTGAATATGCTCAGATCAATGGGTTTGACCAGACATTCCAAACCTATGACGCCAGTGCTTATGGTGATGGGCCTCTTCAGCTCAGTTACCAAGGCTACGTTCCTGACTCGAATGTTGGCTTCATGCGTGCATTGGAAGCAGTCAACGTTCCAGTGGTGAACGAGCTCAATGCTGGCAATGCGACTGGAGTCAAACAGGGCCTGGGCACGCTGGATAGCACGCTGCGCCGCAGTGGCAGCTTCGACAGCTTCTACAGACAAGCCGAGAACCGCTCCAATTTGGATGTCCTCTTCAATGCACCAGTATCAGAACTGGTCTTGGACACGGAAGGCGACACACCGACCGCCACTGGTGTCGTCTTCGTGGATCAGAATACCGGCTTGATCCACCAAGTCAGTGCATCAAAAGAAGTTATACTAAGCATGGGTGCTTTCCATTCCCCGCAAATGTTGATGCTCTCGGTAAGTGCAGATCTCAACGAAATACTTTCACCAGGGTCTGAACTAAGACATCGACTGGTTACAGGGTATCGGTCCTCAGTCAGAACTGGAGGCCTTTGGCATCACACCTTTGGTCGTGAACGAGAATGTGGGACGCAAGTGAGTCTTGAGAATTCGTACTGAGCGATTCCTGCTAACAAATACATAGCCTCAATGACCACAGTGTATTTAGTATCATGGCCACTGCTCGGCCCGAGTCTTCGACGACCGAGATGTCTGCAACCGTGGAGAATCTGCAAACCGCTCAGACTCAATTCTACTCTAACCTATCCGGACCTTACACCGCCCCTTCAGGTATCACCAACGGCTTCAAGAAATTCTCAGAGGCTGAGATCGAGGCACTGAACCTGACCGAGATCATCACTCGCAACCTTGCCAACCAGAACCATATCGAGTACCTCTACGAGAGTGTGTGGTACCCTTGGATCCCGACACCGTTCTATGCACCTCAAGATGGTGAATCTTACATTTCCCTCACCGCGAGCTCAATGGTGCAGCTGTCCAGAGGCAACGTCAGCCTAAGATCCAGTTCCATGTCGGACCCGCCAGTCATCAACCCAAACGTAAGTATTTTTAATCCGTTTGAAAATGCACATTGCCATTATCAAGAAAGTGGAAACTAATTTGGCTCTGAAGTACTACACCGAGGAAACCGGGACAGACCGCGCCGTCGCCATCGAATCATTCCGGGACCTTCGCCGGATCCTGGCCCACCCGGAGCTGTCGCAATACACCGTCGGGCCCAACAACGGCGAGGTGAGCCCAGGCATAGAGAACGTATCCGACGACGATGAGGATGCAATCTTCGAGTATGTCAAGGCCAATACGTTCCCGAACTGGCACGCGTCCGGGACCGTGCAAATGCTGCCCCTCGAGAATGGCGGCGTTGTTGACCCGCGCCTGAGAGTTTACGGTGTGGACTCGTTGAGGGTCATCGACTGCAGTGTCATGCCGATCCTCCCGGATGTGAACATCCTTGCTGCTGTGTACATGGTTGCTGAGAAGGGGGCGGAGATGATCAGGGAGGATTGGGAGGACTGAACGAATGCATCATAATTTGTGGATGAGCTATGGTTGCGGCCCTTTCGAGGAACAGCGAGCGGTGCCAATAATATACTGCAAGCCAGACAGATGCCAATTGAGTCGTCCAAACACTGAGACCAGATCATCACAACGCTCTACACCGGACTGCTATCACATAATTGCTTCTAGAAATTCAATATGTATACATATATGGGGATTGGAAACGCAACCGCCCCTAATTCAATATTGAAGGGGACATAGTGATGTCAAAACAAGTTCCGCCATTCCAAATAATGTTTCAAATTAGTTCACCCCTATTATTATCATAAGTTCAGGGATTCACACCCATAAAAGCAGAGGGTACACCTAAATTAATTATTCTATAGGGGGTTATCCTATACACCTTATCTCTCAAGATATTATCCTATAGGAGGTTATCTTAAAGGAGGTTTTTTTATAGGAGGTTATCCTATAGGAGGCGAAAGGTTATCCTATAGGTTAGTATCTTATAAGAGGTAGGAGGTTATCCTATAGGAGGGTGTCCTATAGGAGGGTGTCCTATAGGAGGGTGTCCTGTAGGAGGGTGTCCTATAGGAGGTTGTTCTGTAGGAGGTTGTCCTATAGGAGATTATCCTGTAGGAGGCTATCTTGTGAGAGGTTGTTTCGTAGGGCTCGGGTGTATTCTCTGTTTCTGCGGGTGTGAATCCCTGATCTCATTATCATTAATTGCTACTATATTACATGACTTATCACTCCTCAATCTCCTTGTAGACTGGAGGCTCCTTTGCCTTTCCCTTGATATTCTTAGTCTCCAAGTTCCTCAATTTCTCCTGTTTCTCGAACTTCTTCAACGCTTTCTTCTTCTCCCGCCTCTCCTTCATTACAACCTTGGCCGTGCTTTTCAGGGCTCGTCTCTTAGATGCAACCATCCCACCGTCCACCAGGATGTCTACGCCGGTGATGTAACTCGCGCCCTCCGAGGCCAAGAACTTTATCACTGGCACAACCTCCTCCGGCCTTCCCATCCGCTCCATGGGGCCGGAGCTAATGAGGGTCGATAGATTCGGGCGGGAGGCGTAGTGCAGCGTCATGTCGGTGTCAATCACCCCGGGCGACACAGTGACGATGCGGACACCCCCCGGACCGGTCGCCGACGGCTGCGCCAGTGGTCGCGCCAGTTTCCTGGCATAGACCTGCATGCAGCGCTTCGACACCGAGTACGCAGTGTACGGGAAGCGCTTGAGCGCCCACAGCGTCGGCGACCGCGCCCCCTTGAGGTGCCTCTTGACCGCGAGGTCCACGGCCGAGTTCTGCACCAGCTTGCCACCCACGGAGGCGACCAGAGTTAGCCAAGAGGAAAATGGATGCACCCACATCCTCAAGGCGTGGGTTTGATGCTTATATTGACTTGATGGGACCGAGCTAGGGTTTCTAACTCTCCCCCCAGGATCACAGAGCCGGAAATAAACAAAGGAACACTGGCTAGGTCTCTCTTTTTTTTTTTTTTTTTTTACCTGCTCGGGCTCTTCCCCTTTGCTATACCCGTTGATAATTCCTTTTCGCTCTAACCTGGGTTCGAACCTAGGAGTGTCTCAGACTCCTTTGTTGAATAGCTCAGAGAATGAGATCCGGGCTCATAACCAGTTAGCCAAGAGGAAAATGGATGCACCCACATCCTCAAGGCGTGGGTTTGATGCTTATATTGACTTGATGGGACCGAGCTAGGGTTTCTAACTACCAGTATCACGACGCCGCCCGGCTGCTGCATCTCGGGTACGAGCGCGTCCACGAGCCGCCGAGTGGCGGTGAAGTTGACGTCAAAGATGCGCTTGCCGTCCTTGACGGCTGGCGAGACCCCGGCAGTGTGCACGAGGCATGAGATCTTGCGCCCGCCGAGGGCGGCTTTGATCTGCGAGGGGAAGTCCGCCCGCGTGATGTCCCCCGTGACTGCGGTGATGGAGCGAGCGGATAAGAGGTTCCGGACCGAGTGCATGGCTGCGTCGACGGAGTTGAGGTCGCATAGGATCAGCGAGCGGCCTTCGAGCGCGAACTCTTGAGCGATGGCTCGGCCGAGGCTGCCGGCCGCACCAGTTATAACCGCCACCGGCCTGTTAAAATTCGTGTCATTCATATTGAAACAATTAGAACGAGAGGATATTGGAGAGCCAAATTGATGAATCTGATGAAACGCAATCCAGTCGAAACAACGTCCTCATGAAAGAGGAGTCAATAAGATCATTCTGAGAGCAGCTAGTTAATTTCTGAGCCCCAATAAGCCTCTTTTGTAATCCTGCCGCACACAAATGGGTGTGTTTGTAACTTTACCGTCAAGTTCCTGATGGTGTTGTCGATCGAAGCCGTCACACGTGCTAGCACTGCCTCTGCCGAGAGCCGTACGTAAGGGGAGCCGCGTCACGGCCTTGGCTTAGCAGCAACAGACTAGACAGACGCAGCTGAAAACATTCACAATTGGCCAATCGCTGGCGACCGGTTCTTCAACATGAAACTCTGTGCGAATAAGCTACCTGTTTATGTGAGAGACCAAGTTGTGTGTATGGCGGACCCAGCCTCCCAATGCCACTCTCTTCGCGGCCACTGTGTCCTAGTCTCCAAAAAGTCTGATCGCTGTATACACGACCAGCTGAAAGGTTCTGAGTATTGAATCATGGCTGCGTTCCAAGTCGCAAGATCTGCCGTAAAGCGGCGGTCTGAGACATTTGCATAGGCTGGGTGCAAATCGGGAAAGTGGAAAATAAGCTATATCATCGGCACGCGAGCTGCCACAGGTGGCTTGGTTGAGTATTGCGAGAGCGTAGAAAAAGGGTATTTGAAATCAATGCAGGCTGTGAGAGAGGAGACTTTCATTGTCACATCCAATCATAGTGCATGCCCGGATCTATGTGTGTCTTGATGCCGACAAAACGTTCCCTAGTTACCCGAAGACTTTCTTCGGGTTGAAGCTTGAAGAATTGCGAAGAGAATCTCTGAAATGGCGGTCGACTCAATCCGAAAAACGCACCGCGTATCCGGAGTTCAACTATCCGACAGCTTCAAGTATACGCTCCAAGAGCGGCAGCTCATCAGCATCGGGCCCAACAGGATCGGCCAAGTTGAGAGCTTCCGAGGCGTCACTTGGAGGATATATCAATTTCCTATTGATATACTCCTTGACCCTCTTAGCGCGCTGACCTGTCGCCATCACCTCCCTTTCCCATCCTCTCCCAATCACTGCACCCCAAGGACCGAGATCAAGACAGCACCCATACGTTGCCTGCGAGTACTCCAACATCGGCTCCCCCAGCAGGTCTGCAGCGCCATTGTGGCCAGAAACGCGGCCAAGCTGGAGCGCGTGCTGACACGACATCAGGGCATAGTGGCCTTCCCCGTCTGCGAGGGCGCGAGCGGCGTCACCAGTAGCGAAGACATGCTCAGTCGACGGGGTGCGCAAGTATTGGTCGACATGGAGTCGTGCAGACGAGTCTTTGAGCCCATCGATCTGCTGGGTGAGAGGCGTTGCGACCACTCCTGCTGTCCATATAATAGTCATGGCCTCGATGTGCTCGCCGGATGTAAGTGTTATGCCTTTGGCGCTCACGGATGATACCGCAGCACCGGTCCTGACTTGTACCCCGAGTTCCTTCATGGCTTGGGTGATGGCAGGCCGAGGCCCAGGCCCAAGCTCGGGACCAATCTCATCTGCGCCCTCGATGAGGATGACTCGAGAGTTGGCGATGTGGCCAAGGAGACGCTTGGGTAACTCGGCCGCAAGCTCGATGCCAGTAAAGCCACCGCCACATACCACAACCGTGTTGCGAGCGGGGCTTTCTGGAAGCGATGCAAGACCGTTGAGATGCTCTTCGAGTTGAGTTGCTGAGTCCATAGAATCGACATCAAATGCGAACTCACGCAGCCCAGTAACTGCATGGGGCTGTTTGACTGAACTACCAGCTGCTAGGATCAGGCGATCATAGCTGATAGGCACCATTGATTCTGTGCTTGATGTGGGCTGGGCATGAACAGTGTGCGCCTGGGTGTCGATGGTTTCGACCTTTCCTTGGAAGAATTCGATGCCGATAGAATCGAAGATTTCACCAAGATGATGCCTCATGCTGGCTGCGTTGGCTTCGTAAAGTCTCGGACGAAGGACCAAATATGGCTCGGGTGCAATGACTAGAACCTTGATCCTGTCCTCCTCATTTCTGAGCTTGAGGAGGCGTTGTGCTGAGAGAGCGCTCCACAGCCCAGCAAAACCAGCGCCAATGATCACAATTTGTTTTGACATTATCGTGGATGCTCGTGGTGTATGGAGTTGGGATGGATGTGCACAGCTTGAGGCAATGCACTGTTTTGTTGTAGCGAGATATGTTGAATTGTATTGGGACAAGAATACTGAACCTATCCAACTATTTATCCACTCGTTGCTTTCGTACATGATGACCTCGCTCGGCCTGTCACCAGGAGGCGAAAGTCTTGGTTGTGCCATCCATAACCGTAGACATCCTTATTAATGGCGGACCGGGATTTCAATGCCCGCTTACGGTGGATGAGTCTGTGGTAAATCGGTATGAGTGTTAGAGCTACTACGCAAAATTACGTGCCAGCACTATTAGCTCTCGATGCGGGTGTGGGCTATGATTGTGGTACAGCAGATACCCGCGACGGCCGCACCGGATACCCGAATAGCCTATCCGGCGTTCTCCGGCTCTCCCTCACCCATCGCAAACCAAGGATGAACCTCCACCGAGAAGCCTTGTCCCGGACCGGACTCAATCCTCGACACATTGCACATGAATGATACCAACACAACAGCGTCGCGAGCCCGTGGAGCAACGCGCTCTTCCCTGGCTTGCCTCCCATGTCGCTCGCGCCATCTGAAATGCGACGCGACCCGGCCGCAATGTAATCGGTGCCTCGAGGTCTCCCGGGAGTGTCAATATGCACCGTCACGTCGCGGCGGGCTGGATCGTGCGGCTCTAGCGGAGAGACGTAAACGTCTGGCTTTAGCAGGCAGAGATGGCATCTCAGATACTACGCGAGATCCGACTCGCCAGACAACCGCCGCGGTCCAGCTAGATCAAGAACTGCCCTCTCAGCCGTTGGAGTTATCAGAACTGCCCAGAGACTTCAATGTAGTGGACGGGGGCAGTATCAGTAATGGAACGCCAGCCTCAGCATTAGCGTCAGCTCTTCGCACGGCCGACGAAGAGATTGAAACAGATCCTCTGATTAACTCATACTACAGACACTTCCACAGATTCCACCCGTTCCTGCTACCTCACAAAGCCCTCGTTCGGGCACACAGAGATGCGAACAACAGGCTTGATCTCACACCTGTCATCGCTGTCATGCGGCTAGTTGGACATTTATACACTACACGGGAGTTGTCAACGCCACTAAGAGACCACGCGGAGATCTGCATTGCTGAAGCAGCACCAACAAGCCCCATCGTGGTTCAATGCCGTCTCCTATACTCTATCGTGCTGTTCTGGCACAACTTCAAGGTCGAAGCAAACCACGAGATAAGAAGCGCAGTGAAGCTCGCCGTCGACCTGAAGATGTTCCGTCAAGAATTCGCAAGCGATCATGGTGCAGGAGATCCGGTGTTGATGGAGTGCTGGAGACGGACATGGTGGACATTATACATTGTGGACGCATACTACGCGGGCACCTTGGGAACAATGAATTTTTCCGTCTTCGATATCGACGCCACAGTGGATCTTCCGTGTGAAGAGAGGGAATATGAGTCAGGAGTCAGTTATGTGAACCATATGATGCGTTCTGTCTCATCACAAAGCTGATTTGTTCCAGCAAATTCCTGTTCCAAATACCCTGGCAGACTTCGACTGTCGAGAATTTGCCGCTGAAGGAGTATCGTTCTCATCCTTCGCATATCTGATCGGTGCCGTAAAATGTGCGGCTTTAGCGATATCTATTTCTCCGAAAATTGCAGCCAAGGAGGACTCAACCGACATAATCCAGTCCGCTGACTCCATCATTGATGGGTGGTCTCTCTTGCTGCCAAGAGAGCGTAAACAGGTCATGACGAAAGTTGGAGATATCGATGAGCTTATGTTTCAAGCACACCTGCTTATCCACGTGTAAGACAGCCCATGGGCCCTTTCGAGATAGGCCCCAAAGGTCCATACTTACAGTACCTACAGGGCAACCATTGGTTTGCACAGACCATTGTCCGACCTCAAGTTCAACCCGGTAGAGGGGGTCTCAAGCTGCGCCCGAGAGCCGCCAAATGACAATCCCACACCAGACCTCATCAACGTTCACACTGTGCGTGTCCTACGATCTGTAGAGGCGCAGATACGCCTCCTGGCGTTGCCGTCCCGACCATTCCGTCACACTCCGTTTGTTACGTGCATGGTCAGCGAAGGGACGCTGGCCCTGCTCTCAGCGTGCGCGTTCCAGTTCAGTGGCAAAGAGCTTGCTGTAGCTAGGGATCAGATCCGTATGACCATCGGTTGCCTTAGAGACTTGGGTGAATTATGGCCGAGGACTGCGAGCAATGTGAAGGAGATACAGACAATTGCTCGGCATGTCCTAGAGCTCAGCGGGTCCAAGTCCAACATGAGCAGCAGCACGACCGATTCGAGCAACGTGCCGAGCCTTTCGGGTGGTGAAAGCCGCGGTAGTTTAGGATCCGAATCTGGTGAGCTCAGTATCGAAGATGATGTTCTAGGATCTCTGGGCTCGATGGAAGACGTCTGTGGCTGGTATAACTTGAGCGACTTGGGACCAGAACTTGAGCAGTGGATGGGCGATGGGCTGTAGTTGGCCAGAGGTTTGGCATGTAATGTATGCAGATATGAAGTATCAACAAGCTTTATCAATCTGACCGAGGAGTAAAATCAGAAATCCCCCTTTCACAGGCAATTACCACCGGAAGAAACCAAAATGCGTATAATACAATACACTTGAAAACCATCCATGAAATTGATCACAAAGGCCGACCGACCTTAAAGCCCAGCCTTGCACCGTACGAACTGTGCAATCCCCCACCCCCAGGAGATAAGCGTTAAGAGTTCCTCTAGAACCCCATGGCCCTGTGCTTGGCGGTTGGAACTTGATAAACGTATAGGACCTTGGAATTTTACCTAGAGGAACTCTTAATCATCATGATATCTTCGGTAAAAATCGAGTCCATGGGGTCATCTGGTAGACGCCAGTCGGTACGGATCGGAGACAAGTGAACATGAGGACGATGACCACCAGACGGGCGCCCATATATAATATGCTGCTGGTATTAGCCAGAAACGTGGCGATATCCTCACAACGCTCGGCAACTGATATGCCGTTCACCCGCCTCTTTCCGTACTTTGTGGAGATATAGTCGAGGACGTATTGGATACCAAGCACCGTTATAGGCAGGATTGCTCCAACGAGACTTGTGACCCTCCAGCATACTAGCTCGATCTTGGTGGGGAAGTCGAAATTCCATGCAATGCAGTGCATGCCGTTGAATGCCAGGGATGATAGGCCCACCATGATAAAGAAGTAAGGGGGCTCGCCGTCCATCCAAACTAGGTCGTTCTCAACCCGTGATGCTCCAGCGAAGTTCCACTCCGAAAATGTCCTAGGTGCTGAGTTGTGGCGCCGTGTTGATCGAAGCCAGTGTAGACCTTGGGTAAACGACTGGACAATAGGAACCGTCCCCTCGTAATTCATCTTGTACGATTTGAACGACGCTGACTGGACGGATGGGCGCAAGACGTCCTTTGGTTTCCACCAGTTTGCCATGTAAATCCCAATTGCCATGACAGAGAACGCGAATGCCGAAATCTCCAATTGTGTGACAGGTAGGCCGGTGCTGGCGCGGACAAGAACGTTGATGATGAGCCATGTGATCTGCAGCATGGAGATGCCCTTCGCGAGCCAGTCTGCTTTGCTCCTGTCTTGGATATCTGCTTGTCTTAATGTGAACTCCTTCAGAGGGTGCTCATCGTTGGCCCAGTCGAAGGCCCAGAGCAACGCCGGGGAGGCAAAAGGGAAGGCTCCCATCAAGCCTTTACGCCCGGCCTGTTTATGCAGGCATAGGATTCCCCCCATCTGAGCGTAATAAGAATGCACCACGGTCCAGTAAGGGTTTAGGAGCTCTGAATGTCCAGCCTTGTCCACGATCAGAGCTTGGGCGCTTGACACAGGCTCGTAGTTGTCTTCTTCGGGTCCAGTCTGCTTGCCATTCCCGTTGAAATCTGCGTGCTTTGAGTCAAGCCCGGTGGACTTATCGGCGCAAGAGGGTTGTTTGATTCTCGAGAATGGACTCAAGTTCGAGAGCTCGGCACTGTGTGCAGGCGGCCACTCAAGCAGCAAGAAGCGAAATAGGAGGCTAGCGAACGGTGGGTATTTGACTTCCCAACTTCCTTTGCAGTGACCATGCCTCCATTCAACTGGCCCATGTATGCGACAGCCTACGTCGAACCTGCGGAGTTCGTCGAGAGCCAGCCGAAGATCGCACACTGACTTGGAGAAGATGAACTCTGGAAAGAGAATATTGAGGGCGAGCCACTTGACCTTCCGCGCCATTCTTCGCGCGACGGTGTCTTCGTAGCCGGGCACGTTCATGTGCAGCACGGTCCATGTGCAGGTGAACATCGTAGCAACACAGCTCCAAAGGAGACGAAGTGTGCCGCGTCGAGTCGGGCCGGCATCCCAGCCCACAACTCCGGACGTGGTATTCTGTGTCGCCACATCGGGTGTCGAGGTGTTTTGTGCCACAGCAAGGGCTTCCATGACGGAGAGGAGCCATAAGCCCAAAGGTAGGGAATAGTGCCAGAAGCTTCTCATGATCGCAGTAAAGGTCGTCAAAACGTTAAGAATTAAGATTCGATATTCGTATACGATGTCTGAAAACGGTGTCTCCACGAGGCCGAGGGAAATTTGGTTTAAGTGATTGCTAGATATGTTACAGGATGAGGTTTTGGACGACCCTTTGTACGTCTGCTAGGGGTAGAAATACTGAACCACATCTGCAAGCCGCTGATCTAGACCATCTCGGCGCTGCCTCATCGGAGCCATCTTTCCAGCTCAAAGGCTACGCTCCTCGGACCGATCCTATCACTTCTCGAGAGCTGTTGTCGGATCGATCCTATCTGCTGAATCGATGCTCCTCTGAGTGACTCGTAAGAGGATCTTCTTCTGTCAGATTTGTCAGAGCAAGTGGATTAACATGTCGATACACACTAGTTTCAGCCTCCTGCCAAAAGCGCAGGGTGGTGTGGACCTGCATAGTTGAGATGCATGTCTCGGCCACGCGCGTCGCCCAAGTTAATATTTTACCGTTTGAGGACATTGTAGCTCCACAAGCGCAGCCATGAACGCCCCACGACTGATGGATCAAGTGACGAAAGTCTAGCCGTCACGCGGCTATAGTGCAGGATCAGAGAATCGCATCCAATGCGAGACGGGAAATTCCGTATTAGAGGCAAATTGCTTCTTTCCCTCCTTGTTGCGCTGGTTCTTGCAGGCATCTTTACCATGCCAAAATTACATTGATTTGGTATTCTACCAAAGGCCTAGGCATAATACCAAGGGTTTGAATTCTCTAGGAAAGAAAGGCCCAGACTCTGGCCAGTATTCATGAAGCCTCGCGACCGTCATCCAGGCCATTCTGACCAGGCACCTGAGACTTGTGGGAAGGGTCAAATGACGGCCAGATCAGCTCTTTGACTCAGTATGAATGTGAATTATGAGTACCTCGGCAATAAGCAAAGTTTGGTCTAATGACGCGCTCAGCCGAAGGCGACCACCACCTTCGACCCATGATTCCTCTGTCGTGCCTGGGTCCACGCCTGTTCCGCCTCATCCGCTGGGAATGACCGTACCGCCAGCGCGGTAATGACACATTCGCTAATCATCCCTGACAATTTAGCAAGCCTCTCAGAACTCGGAGAGACAATGAAGTACTTGTAGCGCACGGCAGGGTAATTCAAGGATTCAGCCGCCACACCTCGTCCAAACGCCCACGGGGGCGGAGGATCCGCGACGGTGACGATTAACCCATCATTTATGACAGTTCCCCAAGTTTTACTTAGAACCTGCCCGCCAACCGTATCAAAGACAATGTCTATGTCATGCACCTGGTTCTCCCAGCCAGGACTGTTGTAGTCGAGAACCTCCTGGGCTCCAAGCCCTTTGAGAGCCTCATGATGTCGACACGAGGCCAGAGCGGTGATGTGGCAGTCAGACATATGAGTAGCTAGTTGAATCGCTACGGACCCAACGGCGCCAGATGCCCCAGTTATGAGCAGGCGCATCCCGGGCTTGAAGTTCCCATGATCGATGAGGGCCTCCCATGCGGTCAAAAACGGAATGGGAAGTGCGGCAGCCTCTTCATGAGACAATGACGACGGTTTGGGGGCGACTTCGTCAGTCAGGCAAATGGCGTACTCGGCCTGACCTTCGCCGCGCTCTGCGGCGATAAATGCAATAACTTCTTGGTCGGCTTCCAATGGTCCGTGGTAGTCAGGACCTGTGGAGGCTATCGTGCCGGAAATCTCGTGTCCTGGAATCCGATTCTCGGTGCTGTAGAGTTCGGGCCAGAGAACCTCGTCGCCAGTGATCCCGGCGGCATGGACTCTGATGAGCAGTTCATCATTGTGAGGAGCCGGCTTCGGCAGGGAGTTGTTGATCACGACTCTGGGAGATGAGACATCACCCAGAATCTGTACAGCTTTCATCGTGCTTGATCAGCGCTGAGCTCTCAGATGCCAAGTCGATAAAATTCTTGGACTTATGTGAGATGATGATACAATCGTGTCGTGGCAAAGGTCCAGAACACGTCTGTTTTACAGCCGTCTAGGGAGAACTTTATATTCACAACTGCATTTCACCCTTTGTGGGTGCCGGGAATCCGATCAAGGGGGGAGAGGCCGAGCAGTAAGATCTCCATCTGGTGGTTCAGACTATTGTAATCGAAGGCGGCATGGCGTTCTGTTTGGAACTTCACTCACATGAGTGACGCCGTCGGCACAATCAATGAAGTGCTGCGTCGTGGGCAAATCTTGGGAATGTGATCGATTACCCGGATACCCGCCCGAACCCCGGATACCCGCACATCCTCGGGCTTCGCCGTGTCAGCGACCTCCAGTCCGTCTGACGTTCGATGCCGTGATTCCGAAGTAGCGAGTTGATTCCAAGGCTTCTCTTCTTATTCTTCTTTCATTTACTGAACGCTTCTCGGTAAGTCTTCGTCCAAACCCGTGGGCCCAAAAGCGTACCTATACTCCAGTAACAGTCTCCACACAAACTGTGCCGCAAGTTGTGAACAAACACATACAAGGACTATGGAAGCCGTAATTAATGACAAAAAGTAAGATAAAGCTTTTTTAACGCTCCCATAATTCAAGACGGAATTCTGAACACTGATACACCGCAGGTCTCGGCCACGCGAGACCGTTAAAGTCCTCTACGACTACGAGCTCCAAAACGCTGCAGGGAAGTCAGTCGTCGGTCTCGAGGTTACTTACCCTGCAAACGGCTTTACTCCTCCTCACAGGCACGCAGGAGCCACTGTCGTGGCGCGTGTTACCGAGGGAAGTATACTGAGTGGCATGAACGGCGAAACACCAAAGGTGTTCACGGTGGGAGAGGGTTTTGTGGAGAACCCTGGCTGCCACCATACCGTGGGCGAGAATAACAGCCATTCAAGTCCTGCAAAACTCATTGCCGTCTTCATCGTGGATACAGAGGTGGTCAGGAGGGGCTATGAGTGTCTTACTGTGATTGATGAGGGATGGTAATGTTTATTTGATACACTTTGGTAACCATTTCCCATCAAATGAAATCCACTTCCCCATTCCCTGCCGAAGCCTGCACGGAACGTGAAAGAGCCTCTTGGGGTTGCACAAATGGAGTAGGCCGATTTTTACCCGGCTTCAAAGGTCTGCTCGAGAAATGACTTCATCGTTGTGTCCGTCCAAAGAACGGTATATCTCACTCGCTTGTGGCGTTGCCCCCGCCAAGATTTCTCAACCCGGCTGGCAAGTTGTTATCTGGAAACGGCCGATAGAGTGAGCGGAGCGGGCCGCGTCAACTGGGGAGTGTCTAATAATAATCAGCTGAAATGCTGCTGACATTATCCATTGAAACACTTTAAATGACCTATCATGGATCCAGGTTGTCCGGTCGTGCACATGCGTTTTAGGAATGGAATCCACTCCCGAGGTCGCGCTGTTACGCGTATGTGCACTATACCGCAGAATGGTCTACTCGCGTATTGGCCAGTAGTTGTTCATCCCGTTGCGAAAGGGGTAACAAAGTATTCTAGCATACCTACGTACCTGGGCTTGCAGGGCTTTCGCTTGAGGCGTCTTGAAGAATCCTCAAAGGGTCACCTGGTATGACATCATGCCAGTGGTCGCTACATCAGACCTAGTGAGGCACGATGACTTCCCACGTGTCGACGATCCAATTCATAGTGTTTTGGACTGCGGGAGGGCTTTTGTGGACCGTTGGCGACGTTCTTCGGAAGGTGGGTTGTGGACGCGTGGTGTCCCCACAACGTGGCCCAGGTTCAGGCTTGGGCGCCCCTTATTTCATGCCATGCAGGCCAGAATACGTAATTTGGGTGGCTATGGGGAGTAAGGGAAATTACACGTATTGTCATACACGTATAGTTCTGTAAGGGCTGGATCCCCTTTCCGTTTCTCTTCACCCTGGGGACAATACTCTTCCAATTGATGGCTAGCTGCGCTGAACGAAGCTGACGAATTCAATTCGCAACTGCCACGCAAATCTGTGATAGACCTGGGGAATGCCAAGTGCGAGCCCCTGATCGACAATGGTAGAAGACGCCCAACTGGAGATGGGGAGTAATACTGCATAGTGTGAAAAGCAATCTGAAGGCATATAATTGCCGCGTCTACTGTGGCTGGTTATGAGGAACGGGCATCTAATCTTTCGCTCAGTCACTCAGTCGTTTCCCCCCACCTTCGAGGTCTTACAGTTTGCTTACATTCTTTTGTGTCCCCATTCATTCGTTAATTACGAAGGCAATCCCGGCGTTCGCCACCTTTGTGGCTCTCGCGAGGGCCGATACCTGCACGGCACCTCTGCAACGCAAGAATTTTACCTCTCTCACAAATGACGAAAAGTTGAGTTGGTTGAATGCCGAAGTCTGTCTGACGACCCATGATGCCGTCTTCGGTCTGTATGACGGTGCCAACACTCTATGGGATGAACAACAGTACTTGCACTTGACCATGTCCAATTATATCCATGGCGTAGTAAGGTTCTATACTACGCGCACAGGTAAATTCATGATCAGCTAACCTGACGTTAGGGACAATTTCTTCCGTGGCACCGCTACTACATGACCTTGCACGAAAAGCTGTTACAGACCTACTGCGGCTATACCGGCGGCATGCCCTATTGGGATGAACAAGTCGACGCCGACAACATCACCGCATCCGCGGTTTGGGACACCGTATACGGTATTGGAGGTGATGGAAACTCCTCGGACAGCCAAGTTGTGACCGAGGGTCCATTTTCTTATACGGAGCTTCACGTCGGCGCCTGGTCGTTCAACACAGTAATCCCGAAGACAGCGACGTATTACTTGAACCGTTCCATCAGCACAACAATCTTTCAAGCGGCTAGCCAGTCCAATGTGGACGAATGCTATGCCCTTGAAACTTACGAGGAAGCCTGGGACTGTTACGGCCAAAGCCCTCACTCGGCCGGGCATGCAGGTACTGGCGGAACCGTGAGTATCCAGGACCTCAAAGCTTCCTGGAGATGAGTACACTGACATGGTATACAGATGCAAGACCCAGTCTTATCTCCCGGCGACCCCGTATTCTTCCTCCATCACACCAACCTCGACCGCCTTTGGTGGGAGTGGCAGTCCGCCAACCTCACCTATCGGCTTACGGATATGGGAGGGCAGAATACGCCCACTGAAGCATTCAACGCTGCCAACAATTGGGATGCTCCTGGTGCAAACTTCACCGATTACAGCGGCGATCCGGGCAATGTTACCACGTTGACACATGTCCTTTCTATGTACGAGATGATTGAGAACGTCACCATTGCCGATGTTATGGATATTGGCGGTGACGTGATCTGTGCTGAATACGTTTGAAGACAGAAGCTTGAGGAGTAGAGAAATCTGAATTAGGTTACATAATTCAATAAAAAGTATCGAAAGCACCTGATCGCATCATGTCAATGCTCAACGTCGCTATCTCGGACTAATAATTGTACAATCTCAAATCCGGATCTGCCCTGCTCTGACTGTCCCGAATACATCCCGCAAGGTCAACCTTCCCCAGCAAGTCCTGTTTAAACAAATAACAGTGGATAGCCTTCATCTTACCCTTCTCATCTAAATCATATATCGCACAATTCTCAATCTTGATAACATCCCCAGGGTACACATGATAATCATGCACCGCCGTCTGCACTTCCTTCTCATATAGAAAATATGAATCCATCTTCATGAACACCCTGCCCCTGTCACTCATGACTATAAGGGGAATCACCTTCTCCTTGGCCGCGGCATGGATGGGCTCATAATGTTTCTGGATACCCTCCTTGCCTTCCAGCGTCCCAATTGCCGGGTCTGGAATTATGAGCTTAACGTCGTCGGAGTAGAAGGAGTGTTGCCTGTCGTAGTCGGCGTCGTTGAAGGCGCGGATGTACTCGAGAAAGTCGGGGACTGAGAGGTATGGAGCCATTGTCCGCTGGGATGCTTCGGTATGGGCAACTGGCTTTGTTCCGTTTCGTAGCGCATTGGCTGGTTTCCCGGCTGCTGGCTAGATTAAGAGTCGAATCTCTAGATGGTTGCCGCGCTGCCGATGAAGCAATCAAGGATTAGAATCCGTTGTGTATGAAGTTGGTTAAGCTCATATTTTCGCTGGCTTTCTGCGCCTCTCTTGAGCCAAGTGCCCAGGTGTGGGGATGAACGCATAGCCGGCACCTGTAAGTGGGCGACGTGGAGGGCTGTTTCATAGCTGAACCTTGTGTTGCCCACATTCCGTGCTGACGGCGGTCCCCTCAGGGTTGACCGACCCATGAGCAGCCATAGGACATAAGAAGGTATCAATTTGGTCTCAGGGTAAATCAAGAGAGGTAGTGGTGACAGCATGGGTAATGTTTTACGTCTTTGAAAGCTGCTGTAAGCGTAAGTTCCCTTTGCGGCTTTGGAAGACCAGTATCAAGTTTGCCGTGTAAGCAAAAATAGCCCATAGAGACCCCAGAGGAAGGCTAACTCTTTGAGGAAATCCGAGGCCCCATCAAGGGATGGAGGTGGCTCGTCGAGAGGGCATTGCCAGCGTGCCCCAAAAGGAAGGACACTAGGGCATGGGGCTGAAGGCACGTTCACACGAAGAAAAGGATCCGGTTTGCCATTTTGAGACGTGGTCAGCAAGGCTTTCTGAGGCAACTCGGCGAACAGCTCAAGCATGGGCAACAGTGAGAAGATTTTGAGCGAGTTTGAATTGAATTCTTCGCAAGTCTTTCCGACTTGTATCATTTCGATCTGTATCCACCAAGATCAGGGTATCTATTGCTGGACCACAAAGAGTCCTTCGAGCCGCACGAAGCGTAGCTATCACATCTCCAAATTAATCACGACCTAGAGTCTAGACCTGCTTCTCCTCATCGTGCTGCACAAGCACTCCAGCCCCACCGTGAGACGACGACCCGTTGTCCCCATGACTAGCAACACCCTTCTCGTCGCTGTTCCGGTGCTGGCCGTGTCCGTGTGCGCGCCCCTCCTCAGTATCAGAGTAATCCACAAGCAGCTCGCCGTTCTTACCGTAGCGCCTGGGCTCGACCTTGGCCTGGTGCACGACAGTAAAGACGCCCTTCCAGCCCGAGACGTGGTGGAAGATGCTGTCCATTTCCTCGAGACTGCGGTACGCCGTCTCCGGGTAGAAGAAGTAGACGGAGGGGACCATGAAGGCGTTGATGACCGCAAAGATGATGTAGGTCTGATAGCCGATGGTGTCGAAGGCGACGGGGGTGATCATGACGACCATGAAGTTGAAGATCCAGTTCGCGGACGTGGACAGTGCGTTGGCAGGCGCACGGATACGCAGCGGCACGATCTCGGCTGGGTACAGCCAGGTCATCCCCAGCCAGCCCACCGCGAAGAACGTGTTGAAGACGAAGAGGAAGACGATGCCGACAATACCGGCGGTCTTGTTCGTATCGTCGCGCTCGAACTCGGAGTTCGTGCCTGCCAGGATAGCCATTGTGGCTGCTTGGCCCGCGGCGCCGAAGAGCATGAGCTTCCTGCGGCCGACGCGCTCCACAAGGAAGACGGCAGGCCACGAGGCAAGGAAGTATTCTGTGCCGTTCAGCGCTGCCAGGAGACGAGCCATGAAGTCCGACATGCCGAGGTTGCTGTAGATGACGGCGGCGTAGTACGTGATGAGGTTGATTCCAGAAATTTGCTGGAACATCTGGTTGACGTACGCGAGGAGGGTGCGGTGCAGATTGCGGTCCTTGCCCATCGTGAAAAGATCGGCGAATGATCCCTTGGACATCTCGAGAACGGTATCTTTAATCTCGTTGAACTCGCTGTTGATGACCTTGTCCTTGACGTCCAAGTCGCTCAATGCGGCCAGAACCTCGCGGGCTTCATCCTCGCGTCCCTTGAGGATAAGCCACCGGGGGGATTCGGGAAGGGCCCAGATGAAGGCGAGGATAAAAATACAGAACACGATCTGGAAGGCCAGCGGGAATCTCCATGCCACGGAACCGGGAGCGAAGGAGAGGCCCAGATCGACCCAATACGACAGCATGACGCCTCCAGTGATCAGGGCACCTTCAACCATCACAAGCTTGCCACGCTTGTGAGCGTGGGATGTCTCTGACTGCCATGTGGGGACAGTGGAGGTGTTGCCTCCGTTGCCTATGCCAGTGATGATCCTGCCGATGATGAAGTGGTCGAGGGTAAATGCTGAAGCCTGGAGGATGGCGCCAACGAGCATGATGGAGGTTCCGAGCATGATCATCTTCTTGCGGCCGAGAGGGTTGCCGATCCAGATGGTGATAAGAGCACCGATAAAACAGCCCAAGTTGTAGGACGCGACAGCAATGCCTTGGTGAGTGGAGCGCGTAGCCGAGTCTGGGCCGGCCTCGGGGTCGATCTCGGGGAACTGCTGGAGGAAGACAGGCAGAGTCAAGATGCCACCCATGACACCTTGGTCTAGAGTGAGAGGTCAGCAGAAATTCCATGTTGCTCACGGGGGTTTCAAAAGGGTCGTACCATAACCGAAAAGCAGGAAATCACAGCCTGCTATGATGCCCACAGCATAATTGAGTTTCTGGCCCCTAAGGCCGAAGAATTTCTTCATGATGAAGAAGATGGGCGGTTTGAAAAGTCAGAAAGAAGGGCGATTGTGTGCTGACAGTCCTTCCGATACGAGGTGTTGCAATGCCAGAAGGCTGATGCGAACAGGCACCTGGGATGGTGATGATGAAGAAGGCGAGGTTAAATGTTATATGATGCGCAGGGTGAGCATGTCCGCGCTACTGTTCGGTACGTGGTAGTCTGCCGGCGCGGGGTGTTGACCAGATGTATTTTCTGGGGTAAGAGTCAATCTCGGGGAAGGCGACATGGGATGGTGGTGTCAGCAACCCTTGAACCAGACTAAGGCTGTCGTCGAGGATATGAGATCAGCCTCGGGTTTCCATAAGAGGGAACCAAGTAATGAATTAGAGAAAGGCAAATGCCTGTCAAGCCGAAATGATGAGCCGAGCCGGAGTGCTGGGAGAGTTTCGAGGCAAGACACGAGGCGGCAAGAGGGCGAAGTGAGGATTTATAACAAGCGTGTCAGGGCAAACCACGCACATCGCCGCTTGGACGGGATGGCTGCACAGACTGGTACAAGAAAAATCCAAATCGTCGGGTGAGGTACATCGGGAAGGTACCTGGGTGAGAAGGGACGTGAGTGGACGGAGGACGGCAAGAAGCATGGACGGGTTGCCAGAAACGGCAAGCCGTCATAGCAAGTCCTGGGGAAGAGCGACGAGAGGGGGCACCTCCTTGGCGGGGGGTCTGGGGTCTGGGGTTGGGGGGACTAGGGGCCTGGGGAATTAGACTCAGACCACTGCAACGGCAGGCTACGACGGCGGTCTTGGATTTTCTGCAAGCACCGATTACTGTATTGATATTGGTGGTAAGAGTGGTAATAGGTTAGAGTTATTACCGATGCCCAGATATGTGGAGACTGTTCACGCGCCCATCTGCCCATGGCACGGCTCAGAACGGGGTCCGGGGCAGAAAAGCTGGGGGAGAAAATGGGTTGAGATGGGCACGACCGACGTCATGTCCAGCAGCGCAGTCCTGCACGTCGTCCGACCACAAGTGGGCCTCGAGCCTTGGGTTTCAATGTGTTTTCCCCGTCGGAACGTCGTGCCTGCCACCGTGATTTCCATTATCTCCCAGCATACAATTCCTACGGAGTACTTGAAAGTCGAATGCGGCTGTTGTAAGTGGCAGTTGTCAGTGAGACATGGCCAATGGAGGCCAAGCATATGGGACAACAGACCCGAGGAGAGGTCTTGGCCAGCAGCTCAACGTGGTGACAACGTGGTGATCTGCAATCCAACAGTCAACAAATGCATGTTGTCGGGTCTGTCTTGCCATGATGCAAATGGAAAAAGTCAATTCGATGGTGACGATCCAAGTGACAGATAGGACGCGTCTCTGTGCGTCTCCAGAGGTTCTGGCCCACGGAGATCGGCTCGAGGCTGAATGCACGCAACCATGTCAGTTCGATTTGCTTTCTCGACCAGAGCTCGGTGAGACTGATCCATCCCGAGTTCATCTCCTTCAATGCCTGCCACCTAAGAGAACCTTCCTTCTCTCTGCCTCCTTCCCCGTGTTGACCAAAACCGCAAGTCCAAGCGCAACAAGGATTGACGTCATGGCATAACCCCAGCCATGCAGGTCCGCTCTTTCCCCAGCTTGAACACGCCCGGACTTTGGCCGACGGATGAACTCGCCTTCCCCAGTTCGATCCGTCTGTGCTCTCCTCCCCCAACCCTGAGTTTGAATTGGGGTCGAGGATGAAACACAGCACCTTCAGATATTGAGTCTGCTCTGTTCCCAACAGTTCAGCTCTATATCCGACCACGAGGCTCGATCTTGAATCTGTGTCGTTGCTGCTGCTGCTATCCCCCCTCCCGACATGTTGCGATCCTTCGACCCTCTCTGGCCAAGTCAGACGCACGATCAATAACAAAAACCTGCTGGTCAAGGCTTGGACGACTCAAGCACTCCACGCCCACACCCATGCCTCCTCAGACGCAGGATAGACCGCGTCCCCACAGCATCCCACGATATCACACGAACGCAAGTCGCGACGGGAACGTCTTGCAGGCCACCCACACGGTCAGCCTCACATGAACCTGGAGTTGCATACCGCCCGGCAGAGGCCGTCATTTCTCGGCCCTATTGCGGCGCCGGCCTGCCAAGGCCTCGCAGACCTTGCGGCGGAATGCATGAGATCGTCGGTGCCTGGGTCCACATATCGTCCTCATGTGAAAACCGCCGAAATGCGCGATCTGATAGACGAATTCGAGATCCCAGGTGCCAGAAATCGACCCAAATATGACCCACCGGGCGACGATCTTGACCTGACAGCCAGTCTTCAGACGTAGCTTGGGACGAGCTTGGCCGCAGTTGTTCGGCGCGATTTTCGATTGGTTCTCCCGCGTGCCGATGGGAAATGCCTTCCGTGTCTACCTTTCGGGCCCCGTACGCGCCCCGGACACCTCAGACGCGTTCACCACCCCGTTTCGATGTGCGTGGTGAACTTGCTTCGACCGCCCCAAGCTTGTGAGCTCCCTGTCGATGTGCTTGCTGGGCTTGAGCAAATGGACCGACCAGTTCCTCTTCCTTTCCAACCGTGTGCACCACGGCTTTCCAAAAATGTTACCACGAGTTTCATTGCCCTCTTCATTGGCCAGTCTTGAATGGACCACGATAGCGCCACTATCCAGCCTGCCCTGTCGGCACACCGGTGGTAAGCAAGGTTCTTTTGTCGAACGCAACACCTAGGTGCGTGCCAGACCAAGTTCCTCGTGCGAGCGACGGTACTCTGGTGTGGCAGGACAGCTTGTGACAATTCTATCGTTCTGATGTGTCATCCTTTGAGCTTGGGGCACCTGGACTCGTCCACAAATGGAGGCCACTCGCGTTGCGTTGATCGGCTTGCGACATGGCACATCATCAGGGCACTTGGACCAGTCTGCCAATTTCAAGTGGAAGGTGATCAGCCCGTTTCCTCATTCACCGTACGCCCTCGACCCTACCAACAAGGCATAAAGCAGCGCCGCTGCATCGTGCCGACCGGTGCCTACTCCCCTTGATGCCGAAAAGCTCAATGATCGAGTCGAGTGTCTCGGGTCAGGGAATATGCCCGGGAAGTACCCACGGAACAAACAGGACAGTACTCTCAGATGAGTAGGAAATGCCCTCTGTTAGTACATCGGCAGCACTGTCCAAGTTGATGGGATTTCTGCCTCCCCAGGTTCTTTTTCCTCTCCACGCAAGCCGACTTTTCGACGCCTTAAGATCCGCTCGCCTCAGCGAAGTCGGGCCCAATACTTGACAACATAGCACATGGTCCGACTCGACATTGACCTCACTGATGCACTCAAATCACAGGATGTGTCGGACGTACGCTTTATCTCATTAAACTTTATCATTATTATTGGGAGCATGCTATGTACACTGGTGACCAATGGGTATATTTACTCCCGGTCATACAGGTTCCTCTTTCCCACGAATGTTCCGTTCTCGGACTTGTCCGAATAAAAGGTCACAGAGTCTGTCGAGTTGTCATAGCTGGACGCGGTGCCGCACTTCTCTGAGAACCCGCTGAACAAGTCAGCCCGGTCCTGCAGCCACGTCTCGAAGGTCGAGCTGGAGCAGGTGGTGCCGGGCCCGTCACCACAGTCGGGCAGCGGCTGAGGTGCGTTGTTGACCAGCACGCGGTAATAGTCACCGTCATCGTAGCCATAGCTGCCAGTGCAGTTGAGCCTTTCCATGGCGACGTTGGTCATGAAGGGGATCACGTGGCTGCTCTTCCAGGCACGGCGATGGTTGATCCTGTCTGAGGGCATGGTGTCGTTGATCGTTGCCTCGGAGCCGCCAAATGCTGAGTTGTTAAACAGGCCCATGGCTACCAGCACGGTCGGTGGCAGCTCACGGTGGGTGAAGCTGACGTACAGGTCCTGGACGTCCTCGCTGTCCAGGTCGGCCATCAGGAGTCCAGCCGTGGCATTGACCCAGGGGAGGCCAATAGCACCGCTCACCTCACTGCCGTACCCGGTGTTGTAGTGGTACTGCACGTCTGCCGTGTACTCCCATCCAAGCCAGTCGTCTGGGCTGAAGAGGTCAAGGTCGCAGAAGGGCGAGCTGCCGCGGATGACAGACTCGTACCCGCACAGCTGCATCATCCCGTATACGTCTTCAGAGGTGAAGTTGAACTCCGGGGCGGCAGCGTTAAGCCGTGCCATGATGGGCTTGGTGAACTTCTTCAGGTACACGCTCTGCTGCTCGCTGCCGGCGCTGGAGCTGTACTTGGGGCAGGCTTTGTATGGGGTGAGGTTGTCTGCGCCGCCCTCCTTGCTTTCGTACACGGAGACAAGACTGATGGTGTCGTCCTGGCCGGCGGGCTCGAACCCTCGGATCAGCGCCTTGGCCGACTCGTAGGTGCGCTCAGCCGAGCTGGCCCAGATCTTCTTGGGCAGCTTGAGGCCCGGGTAGCGGAAGCTCATGCTGGCTCCCAATTCTGTGGCCTCGAGTTTGCCAACGCGGGTGAGCATCTCACTCTCGGCCTCGCTGATGGGCGGGACCCACTTGCTCAGGAAACTGAGGTCGGGGATCTTGGACCAGTCGATGGAGGTCTTGTTCTGGAACTTGGAGATGAAGGGCTCCATGAACTCCTCATAGTCGAAGTCGTTGGCGTAGATGGCCGCGTGGCGCACGAGGTAGGCAGCGCGGACGGGCGTGCAACCCTGGGGCGCTGAGGGATCGATCTCCGGGTCCAGTGGCTCGAAGTAGGGGGCCACGCCGCCTAGGTGCTCGAGAGGATTGAAGTGGTAGTCGCTGAACAGCGGTACGGCTGCCTGGGCGAGCGGGAGCGCGAGGGCTGCTCCGCCCAGCAGGTTGGAGGTCATATGCATCGTGGGAACCGTTGGATTCAGAGGTCGGGAGGAGAAGGCGTGAGGAGGGGAGACCTTAGCTGAGCTGAGCTGGTGCTAAGCTGAGCCGAACCGAGTTGAGCTGAACAGAGAACAGCTCTCTCCTGGGAAGTAGACGGGAGGAGGACAATCATTTTGTAGCTTGCAGGTCAAGCTTTGTTCTCAGGCCGGGTGATCCCAGCGCCACACACCGGTGAAAGAGAAGGGCCAAGGCCAAAGCACACTGCAGAGAGGCAAGGCACAGACACAGCCCTGTGTGGTACCAGTCTGATGTCAAAGGAGCCGTTCTGGCGATCCATTGGCGGCCCACACCGTTCAGCGTCTGTTTACCTTAGACTAAACTACCACTCTCTCCTGTCCAAAGAGATTGGGATGACGACATCGGGATGTGGTATTCCCAGGAACAGCGCCCAGTCGGCACTGTCGGCAGGGGTGTGTTAGGCTGGCCTGCGGGTGCGGGGCCCACCTGCCATCGCTACTCTACGGTCCAGTTAAGCTTCGCCAACCCCTGGAAATCATCCGAAGCCACCAACAAACAACCCGTCCGTGGGCCATGCCTGCTGGAGCCGATCTGCCGGTGCCACTTGCACACTAACACACTAACACGCTTGGGTGACAAAGGCAGGGATGGATCCATCCAGACGTCATGTTGAGCTCAGCAGCCCGAATTTTTCTTCTCAGCCCTGACTTGACCGCCTGGATTATTTGGTCATCTTATTTCCCTTCCGCTCTCTCCCCTGTTTTTCCAGCACAGTTTGTTATTATCTTTTGATCTGGATACATATACGTCGCCGGCGTCTGGACCTTTCTTTCCTTCGTCACAGGCACGGGCCAAGTCTTCCTGCTGGAGCCTCGCTACCAAACCTGTCTTGAAGGGGCCCATCTCGATCACGGTGCGGTCCGGCCCCGACGCGTCACTTGAGTTTCTCGTCCTTTGGACCTCGGTTTGACGCGATGGTCGGTGAACAGAATATCCATCGAATTCCTAAAATAGGGGCATTCTCACCACAGAGGACGGGCAGCCGCCCTGGTTGGGAACGACCTGACCTGAGAATGGGAGACCGGTTGTCTCACTTTACCAGGCAGGCTATTAGCAAAACATTGGTCGCTGCGTTGTGAAGTCTACAGCTGTCAACATATCCTCATCTTCTATCATCTGAAGATGTTCCCGGTATGTTCTGGCCAGACTTTTGATTAACAATCTCCTGGGCATGGAGCGCATGAATTCACCGCCGCCTGCGGTGCCGCCTCTCTGCCAACTTTACATGAAGTCTGCCTGCAGCTGTGCCACCCTACAGTCTATACTGATCCTCCTTACAAGTCTACCGAACATTTAAGTACATGCAAGGATCCATTGTATTGCCAAGCCTGGGAAATTCGACGCTGGCGACCTCTGAAGCCAGCCTGCACAACACTTTACCTTTCTGCCATAGAAACACCCTGCTTCTAGTAGCATCCCTCTCTCATTCGAACAAGTAATCTTGGCATCATGCGCTAGCGCGATTGCACATCCTCTTGATCTAGATTTGTATGAGTTTTGTTCACAGTCAGCGTGCATGCCTTGCCCGGCACGGTCCGTGAAGGGGGACTGCCAGCCGGCGTTCGCACTCGGAGTCGTTCATGAGAGACCAGGATTCTCAAAAGAAGATGCAATGTGTCTGAAAAGCCTGCATTGCAGGGTATATGGGCCTCTTCGGCGTCTTTTGCGTCACTCACCCGGTGGAAGGGCGCGGACCAGTTGACGATGTCCCCTTCCTGGATGACAATCAGCTGGTGGTGCATTGTATATCTAGGGCATGGCTTCCGGAACGGGCCAAAAAAAGCATAGCGTTCACCGAATATTTCAAAGGTTTGAGCTTTTGTCTTTAGTACCAGAGCGGTCCAGCGTGAGTCAATCCGAGCGAAATCGCGTGCAAATGTGCAAGGTAGCAATGGAGAAGACACACGAGTATCTCGCTGCTAATAGCCGCGGACACTAGATAGGCAAGACTGCTTGGAAAGTGCAAGGACATAACATGAGAACTGCCCTTTGTGGCTCAAAGCATCAACAGTGTGTCAGGAGGCTGATTGTGCTACATCTACATTCAGGCGGGGCAAATCGAAGATACCATGTGAGGGGCCGGGATCCGGCGTGCCCACGGCAACTACCCGCTGCTGCAGGATCTAGACTACGGGCACCAGATTGGGTTTAAAGATTGAAGTGCGTGTCTGAAGACGAGATCTGTGGCATCCAGGCATTGGCTGTAGGTGGCTACGCTTAGGCATAGCCGCGGCAACTTTGTCCTGATCTAGTCTGGCGACCCACACCGAGATGCCACACTAACTATCCGAACTCCTCTTCGGGTCTTCCCATATAGTGTCAATCCATACATGTAGGTTTTGCTGAGCTACGAGGCTGTCTGGTCAATGTCGTCTCGTGTTTTAGGGACTACATATCCTTGGACAAACTGTACCCTCCAGGACGAGTGAGAAACATGGGGAAATCGGCAGACATGACCACAACTCGGGTTAGAGACATGGCAACCCCTGGTGAGCCGGTGCTCAACCGTGTGGTCACCTACGATTCCCAACCCCTACCCATCGATATCCTGGAGCCTGTGGAGACGGAGGTGACGCTGAGTAACAATAAGAGATACATCGTTACCTTCTTGATTCTCCTCTGCAATCTGACCCAGGTATCTAGCCCGAACACTTGTTTTGTCTTCCTTTTGGCTCTTGGTGGACATGAAGACTGATGGGTGTTCCCACGAAAAAAGTTCGTCTCCATGTTCTCGACTGTGGCGGGGGGCTTCGAGTTCAGCAGACAACTTGGACGGCCTGTCGGCCCCGGCCAGGCGAACTGGATGGGATCAGCATATTCGTCAGTTTTCCTCTATACGACGCGTCTTACCCGTGGCCCTCTATTATTTGTCTTCATTTTGGCCAAAAAAGCTAATCATTTGTTCCCGGGCAATTCAGGCTTACACAGAGCGCATTCGTCCTAATCAGCGGTCGACTCGGAGCAATCTACGGACACCAAAGATTGATGCTGCTCGGCGGTGCCATAATCGTCCTATTCTCCCTAGCCAACGCATTCTGTCCGACATATGACTCTTTCGTTGCCGTACGAGCTCTCACCGGCGTCGGCGGAGGTATCTTGATGCCCAACGCCGTGGCAACACTGACCATTATGGTCCCGCCGGGAAACGCGCGGAACATTACACTCGCCATATTTGCAGCGTCACCACCGATAGGGGCTTGGATTGGGGCGATGATCGCCGGCGCGTTTCTTCAATATTCGGAGTGGAAATGGCACTTTATCTTCCTGTGAGCCATGATGCCTGTGCGAGAGCCCGCCTTGGACTATGCTAAAAGAAGACAGTGCATGCTTCGGGACCCTTGTTTTTGGTGCTCTGTTTATGGTGTTGCCTCGAGAAGAACCCGTTGACAAAGGGGGCGATATCGACTACGCCGGTGTGGTCGTTGGTCTCGGTGGCCTCATACTATTCAATTTGTCATGGAAGTAAGTCGCCCGCACCAGACCTATGCGTTTTGGAAAATACTAATAATTCTCCCGTAGCCAAGCACCATCACTCGGATGGGGGACTCCCTACGTGATCGTGCTTCTGATTGTGTCACTCATCTTCATTGGCGTATTCGTGATCTGGGAGAGCCGATTCGCCCAGGGCCCCATCATGCCACTGTCTCTCTTCAAGGCACCAAGCTTCAACGCCCTCATGGTCGCCGTATTGTTTATCTACATGTCCGTGGGCATCTGCCTCTGGTATATGATCGCCTGGCAGCAGATCATCCGCGGCTGGACGGTGCTACAGGTCGCCTTTGGCTGGGCGCCCTACGCCATCGGAGCCTCCATGTCAGTCGGCATGGCTGCGTGGTTGATCCCACGGTGGGAAGCTCAGTATATCCTGGCCTGCGGCTGCCTGACTTCGATCATAGCCTTGGTACTCCTATCGTGCATGCCTGAGCAACAGTCCTACTGGGCGCAGATTTTCCCCGCCACGTTTCTCGGAAGTTTCTGCGCCGACTTCGTCTACGTCGCCGCCCAGATCATTGCCAGCAACAGTGTCGGGAAGCGGGAGCAAGGGGTGGCAGGGAGCCTTGTCGGCACGCTCAACCTCTACGGGAACAGTCTCGGGCTGGGATTCGCTGGTACTGTTGAGGCACAGGTTGCCAAGACTGCTGGAGAGGTGATGAGCTTCCGCGCAGCTCTGTGGTTCGGGGCTGGTTTGGCTGTCATTGCTCTCGTACTGGACCTTGCTTTTGTCCGGATGCCGAAGGATAATCAAGAAGGCTGGAAGTCATCTGGATCCTCGGTGGAACGTGGCATCGATACTGTGGGACCGTCTGAAGTGTGAAAGCAGCCCGAGTATTGAATCATGATAACATCAGTGTCCCCATTCGTGCAGTTCAGGATATATGGATCTTTCCCTTTTGTTGGCGTGCGCAGGTGCCTAGGAATGAAACCCGCGGGGCTGGAACGAGCCCCAGAACCAGAATTGAGCTTGCCAATTCATTCTGAATATTTTCCATGCCTTGGCTAAGAACACGATGCCATTGGAATGTGTTGAAGCTATGGAGCCTTGAATCTTTGACACACTGTGAAATGATTTGTGGTTGCGCTCGACCTTCTCCCGAATACCGAAACGAAAACCTGCCAAACCACACCTGATATGGTGTTGGAGACCCTCCACCGCAGGGTCCTTCACTGAACTGAGGATTCGTCACATTGTCTATTATCTATGTTTGTAATGCTCCTCTATTCCATTTGCGTCCTTCGTACGCTACCACATCTCCCTACATGACCTTTCTGGTTCAACAGACATAGTAAACCCAGAAGAGGTACACATTTGGCAAACTCTACCTAGGTACCACACCTATCCTCATATCCCTCATCCATGGTTGTGATCTCAAAAAAAGGCCGAAATATGCATGCCTCACGTTTTCAAGTCTTCATAGCTCAGTTCTCATGTTCACCCTTTTCAAGTTGATCCGTGTTATTGTCTGTCAATTCCGACAAAGTTTTCACGCTCGTAGATGAAGTGTTTTCATTTTTGTCCTCCAAGAGATCCCCATAGCATGAACCGAAATTAGTTGATTGATGAGATGTCTTCGCAGGTGACGATCGAGACTGGGTTGGGCGACATCGGAGAGCCTTATAGGATGTGTACATAGCCGTTGGACAGATGCGCACTGAGGGTGTATGTAGGTGCCATAGTGGAGATGCCAAAGTCGGGAATGAAAGTTGGGGACGTTTTTCTTGGAAGTCTTGTAAGTATCAAACCAGGTCATATGTGTGAATCGTCTCGAAGCAAGGATTTCACCGATTTCGCAGTGATTGCAGCAAAATGCTGTTTGGATATAGGACATCGATTGCTGTGAGCATTGGCTTAAACTCAGCTGATCCCTTTCTCAGCCGTCTAGACCGTTATGCCACTACAGACAGTCGCGGCCGACAAACACTATCAATGTTCGTTCGCCTAATAGATATGAGACATCCTCGAGCTCCCCTGGTGTTAAGTATGCCGACTAGGAGGAGAAGACGTAGGCTATCAATACCTCGAATAGACTAGTGTGTCGCGCATCCGCTCTTCCGAGCTAAACTCCACTGTGTCCGACTGCCTCCCTGGACATTCGTAGAAATTTCGTTGCGTAACAGACAATTCACGGACCCGGGATTAGCAATTATACAATTTTGTATGGTAAGGCTGGGTTCGATAGTGGCTGGGACCAGACTCTCGTGTGCTCGTTCAACATAGCCTGCTGCTTGCTTCATCAGAGTTCCTTCGCAGCCAAAGGTGCAGTTTTATAGGATTAATGGTGTAAGATAGTGAGAAGCAGGATCTGAGCGCCGTGTGAGCGATACTATAGTCTCATCTCATAGGGAAAAGAAAACGATTGTCATATCAAGCCTAGAAGCTCTGAATGAGACTTGGAATCTATCATAATTTAATGCATCTTGATTGCTGTTTGCGATGCTCCCGTCCATTTGCTGTGTGTTGACATTGCTCTTCCACAATGGGACACATGAACGTCTAGATATATGGCCGGACTCGTGATTCAATCATTGATATTGATAAGCCTTGCCTAGAGTGTCAAATGAAGACACAGGTGCCCCTCTTTCCCTTCCTTCAACTAGAATAGCCTGTAAACTTAGACCTAGGCACTATCGACAGGTGATTTGATAGAGACAATGACGTCACTATTGTATCCTGTCTTCGAGTCCAGGCTAGTGGCGGCCTGGGTTTCTGCGTCGACACCAATGCCGTGTATCACACCTCCCGAAGCAGCAGTGATTTCTTCATCGTTGACCGGGGGAGAGAAGAGCTTCCACCCCTCAAATGTCCACGCAAGACCCATTGCTATTCCAAAGACACTCATGACCAAGACGGTATAATTCATGGTGAGACTTGTTGCTGGAGATGATTGTGGAATCTGGCCCAAATTAGTAGTTTGCACATTCTGGACTGAAGAAGTATTCCACTTACGAAGCAAACAACCGTCACTAGAGCAGAATATGCTACCGAGACAACATATATCGGTATCGAGAAAACACCAAAG
Source organism: Diaporthe ampelina (assembly GCA_023522825.1). NCBI lineage: Eukaryota > Fungi > Ascomycota > Sordariomycetes > Diaporthales > Diaporthaceae > Diaporthe > Diaporthe ampelina. The sequence continues at coordinate 329,122 of JAMFTM010000051.1, read as the reverse complement.
TTCCATCGATCGCTCTTCGGAAGAAGCTCACCGCGGGTGACTAAAAGCACCATGGCAGGCGCTCCTGTGGATCGCTCATATTAGGGTCTGGTGTATAAATGGAAAAGGCCAAAGCATAAGGGTGTCCATACCGAAGCTGATGATCATGCACACGCCTTGAGCGCCAATTATCGCGTTGAATGCGGCATTCGAGAAGAGATATCTATAGGATATTAGTATGAAGAAAGTGATAGAGGTCTTGTGAACACTGACATCAGGCCCACTAAAGCCACAATGGCCGAGGGCACGTTGATCGACCAGAAGGGTAGATGTGTGCCGGTGGACATCTCAATGAGTCTGGAGCATAGTCAGTATCGGAAGGATCAGGCCAGCTCTCAATTAGCAGGGGATTTTCTTGTGGGGCGTACTTTGAGTTCCAGAATAGCCCACCATCCCGAGCAAATGCATAACCCTGCCTGCTCATAGCCACAGCACTTCCCAGGGCCGAGGTCCCGTTATTGACAATGAGAACGACGCATAATACAATGGCGGCGGCATTGCTACCAGTACCGAGCCTAATTAGCTCGAGGACAGGCACCCTGTTGCGGTCTCGTAAGCTTATGGCATCGCCCGGTGGGACGTGATGGCTTCAGACGACAAACGTACCCAGTAGCGCTGTTCCTGACGGCGCTGAGATCCGTGATGGAGAACCCAAGCACAAGAATCCATACGACACCCACAAAGAATTGCGAAATAATCACAATTAGCAGGATTCGAGGCAAGTGGCGTCGAGGCTGGGGGATCTCTTCTGCTAAATGCGTCGGCCCATCCAAACCCATGAGGGTGGCAAAGCTGTTAAACAGACCCAGTACTACTGCAAGACCGGCGGAGTCATACCTGTTTATGTGAGTCAGCATGGTCCCACGAATGCGTATGAAATCAATTTTCCTACCCAGTTTCATTATTCAAGTCAACGAACACAGACCGTGCGCTTGCTTTTGGAGCCTTGACGAGCAAGGCTATCGTGTAAGCTACAAACCCTAGTGCAGTAGCATAGCCTAGGCAACTCATGAGCTTCCTCATACTTGAAAGTTTTGAAGTGTTCTACTTTGTGGACGGCATAGGGTAGGCTTACATCCGAAGAGTTCCAACGTGGGGATACTCTTGAGGCCGCGGAGATTGACAGCCCAGCAGGTGACAGCGACAGCCATGTAAAGCAGGAACAGTTGCCATCTGGTAGTCACGGCGAATTCAGAGTTGCAAAGATTCACCAACGACATGATAAGTGTTGCAACAATCGCGCAACAGGCAGCATGTGTAAAGATCCAGCCGAAGTAGTTGAGCCAACCGAGGGGATAGGCAACTTGTCGTCTATATTTCTCGGGGACCAAGAAACATGAGTAATGATACGCGCCGCCTGCATTCGCTCAGCTCATGTTCATTCGAGATCGAACACAGTCGATGTGTTGGACTAACCGGCCGTGGAGAATCTCGAGGCGCATTGAGCCAAGGTCAATACAATGCACAGAACGGCGGCACTCGATCCGATGCTAAGTGGAGGTGTGCTCAGTATGAGTCGATTGTGTTCCAGCACATTAGACTGCTCGGCAAGGAGGACCTACAAGCCATAAAGGAGCACCGGAAGGCCTCCTGCGGAGAGACCAACGAAAAGAATGAAAGATAGGCCGCCGAAGACGTTCAAGGTGAGCCAGCCGAGGCTGACTGCACTCCAAAGCCCAAACGTATCTTCCAGGGCCTTTTCGGCTTGAAGAGCAGGCATTTTGACTTCAGAAAGAATTATCTTACTTCCCTGCGATGGCACAGATCTTTGACATTTTACCATTCCCGAGCCCGTGTTGTAGGGTCTATTAGTACTCAGGCATTCCCATCGCAAAGATAGAAGAAATCACAGTATTCATCGATGAAGTGTGAAGCGAGTCGCTTTGGTCGAGATAAGCAATTTCGAGCTACGATACGGAAAGATAATATTCACATAGAGTGACCTGGTGGCTTCTGCCCGTGTTGCCCACCATCCAGCAACAAGGCTTTCCAGCCCAACAATTGGCGAAACGCCTGGTCGTCCTGGCGATAACGCGCAGGTGCCGGCAAGCTCAGGCGCATCGAGCTGAGGCTGCTGGGATCCCCACGCCGAACCCTCACCATTTCCTCGACCTCCTTCACTCATCTATGCTTATCGCAAAAGGATGGAAATGGAATTTGATTGGTCGTGCTAGTGTGAAGCATCTCTGAATGCTTCTAACGAGCCCCATGCTATTCGATGTGTCAAAGTGGCTGAAAGCGATCGTTTGAGAAGATAACAAACTGTAAATGCGCCCTCAGGCGGCTTCTTCAGTGGGAGTTTGTTTAGCCGCCACCTCAAATCGCCTTGATCTCATTCGCCGGGTGGAACGGCCGGAAGCCCGGCTAGCTGGAAGCGAATCACAGAGCCGCGGTAAGTTTTACCCTTTTGGGATATTATAGGCTATCTCCACCGCCCTATCTACTGCGTACATCCACGCCCGAAATCCACAATAGCGCGAAGTGTGTGCTAGAGGATGTTGCGAAAGCCGCCCACAACTGCTCGGGGTTCAGGAGTTACTGAAAGAGTGCCCACGGCTCGCGCATAACCAAAACCACAATGATGCTCGGGAAAAGATCCAGAAGCGGTTCGTGTTTCCTCTCCAAACCTGCCGCTTTTCGGCCACACCACAAACTGACCGGGGCACATTGCGCAGGCTGCTGCACATGCCGCAAGCGTCATCAGAAATGTGACGAAACCAAGCCTGCTTGTTGGAACTGTCGGCTACGAGGTGTGGAGTGTGGCGGCTATGGTATCAAGCTCACAGAATTCACAGCCCACAACGGCCGTGATGGCCAGATGGTGTCGAAAATGGTAAGCGGCCCCTCGAGCAGGAATCCCTCGGGCATCAGGTCGAGACAGAAGCAGAGGGCGAGCGAGACGACGCCGCGTAGAGCAAATCAGGTCAAGGACGTCCCTCTCCGTGTTGGGCAGGCCTTCCGGGCGGAATCGGGTGAGCCTTCTGGTTCCTCGCCGATTCAATTGCTTCACGAACAGCCCTCGGCTCCCAGCAACACGCATCTAGCCAGCCAAGGTGCCATTCCTGAACAACAAAATCTTAGTAGCGGCAACAATGATGCAACAAGTCCGAGGTCGTCGAGGCCTTCAACAGCGTCGACGACACACGAGCTTATGCACATATTCAGTCCTGGCCATGAGCATGCGGAGAACGACGTCGATTATTCTGTGGCTGATCGGGTCGCCGAGCCGTGGCCGGGAAATTCTGGTTCAGGACATGGGACCACGTTACCAGTCCAGCAGGCATTGGCTCCTTCGCCTTGGACTCAATTCGATGCCTACTTTGAAATGCCATCCTTTGAGATAGACTCAACTCCGGAACCATTTGCCGTCGCCTCGACCAGCTCTGCGCTTGCTGCCGCAGCTGACGGCAACGAACCTGCAACCGAGGACCAGCAAACAATGAAAGCGATCGAAGAAGCCTTTCTGAATTATAGCGAGCCTGTACTGAGCCCAAGGCCCAACGATCCGTATGACCAGTACCTGTTTGGTCATTGTAAGTACCTCGCCGCGCCTAGGTCATACGTGCAACGGCTAATGGCCCATATAACAGACATGACCAACCTTTCACTGCGATTATACCCCGCTAATACTGTAGAGAATCCCTACCATGTGGTGTACGGATCCATGGCGGCACAGTCGGATGCCATGCACAAGATGATACTTTTCGCGTCAGCTCAGCACCTTGTGCAGCTTGGCCAATTGCCAAAGTTTGCCATACAGCCATACCGCTCGGCAATGCGGCAGTCCTTTCGGGATGCTCTACAAAATCAGGCCGAGTCCTGGGTACTAGGAGTGACGGTTCTCCTTTCCATAGTATTCGATGTAAGCATAACGCCGGTTTGACGTGTTAGGTCACAATGAATTCCTGGGACTGACCAACATCATTATAGGTTATAGGGACTGGCATGGATGGTTGGAGCTCTAAGCTCATCGGTTGTCGCCGCTTGCTCACCAGGGGCCTCTCGAAAGCAAAAGGAGCAATGCGCACCGGTTTACAATGCGTGTTGCTGCAGTACAACTGGGATGTCATGATTGGTCGCGCTCTTCTAAGAGGCTTACAGCCTTCGGCCTCCCTGCTCGAGTTGAAGTGCATCGACAAAGGTAAGACCCAAATTGCCCTGTCAAATCCATATCGACCTTTTGGAAAGCTCATTGTACTGACAAGCTCCTGTAATCTACAGATGAGGCTCCAGAGCCCATAAAGCCCTTCGAGGACGGCGAAATGGCGGCGCATCAGTCGCGTTGGTGGAACAACCTACCAGACTTCCGAATGCACCAAATCTTCCGCGAGGCTATCGACCTTTGCAGTACCGTCGATGAGCTCCGAGCCGCGCCAGACAGGCTGGACGACCTCTTAAGAACAATGCCACAAGTAGCTGAGTTGGTTCAGAAGATTGAGACGTGGAAACCGGATGTGTCCGAGGTGTCTCCAGAACATGTCGATTCCGTCAAGCATTTCAATGCCGTATGGAGGCAGGGCATGCTCTGCTATGTATACCACGACATTTACTCACTTGATTCAAGGAACGAGCGTATTCAGGCGTGCGTACAGGCTTCCTTGGAACCGCTGTCGAGCTTGTCATGGCTTCAAGCAGCATTGTTTCCAATTTTCATGACCGCCGTGCATGCCCAGACCACAGAGGCTCGGGAATGTTTTCAAACCGCGTTTACAAATATGCATCAATCGCTCGCTTTTCAGGCCCCTCTTTCGTTAGCCCTGGTCTTGAAGAATATTTGGGCGCAGTTGGACGAAAATAGCGGTGGCAAAATAAGATGGAGAGATATTGTACAGGCTATGGGCATGGAGCTGAACATCCTGCTGTAAATAAAAGAGCTCTTCTTCGACTTCCAAAGCAAGACCAAAGATTCTCATGTTACATCTTAATAGTGAGCGATTTAAGGTTAAAACAATCACGAATGACCAGTCCCGCCAACATGCTGGCTTTGCGACTATACAGCATTATGCAACTCTCTTATTGTTCCTCATCTTTCTCAGGGACCTTGTATTCATCAGTGGAGCTCTCTGTTCTCTGTGTGTCGCAGTTTTCCACCTGAAAATATTGGCAACATCGCGAGACTCATATTACAAATTTGCTGATTGAGCGATATGCCGGTGCTTGTACTCCCAAGATATTGAGTCGTGTCACATGTACTATCACCGTACCATAGACACACTCGAGAAATGGCAATAGATCTTTGGAGAGTCACTGTAGCTTACCTAGGTGACTACAAATGTACTTCCTATCTACATGATTCCCCATAAGAGGCTCCTCCATAGAACGGTATCTAGGTATCCTATGTAAGAAACCCCAGAGGAGGGTGTCTCATATTAGACTGGAAGGTTACCACACAAAGGATTATCCTACAGGAGGGTATCCCATAGGAGGCTGTCCTGGGTGACATACAAGGGCTTCCTACAGGAGATTAGGATAGAGACACCGGGTAGCACAGCGGACGCTCAAGTAGAGCTGGTGTTTGCTAACTTCTCACATAGATTTCAAAGAGACAATATCTATTTATCCTTATCCACAGCCCGCTATGCAGTAGCTGTAACCTCCTTGCCCGCAAATCCCCCGTACTTGAACGGGTCCTCCTCACTGCCCACCAGCGTGATAGGATCCTTGAGGTCCACATGGCCGCAGAACGGCTCGCTGACAGAGTACCCCATCAGAGCCTGAACCTCCGGATCGTAAGTCCGAATGACGTCCTGCTCCACGGCCAGATACTGGTTCTCGTCGGCGCGCATGGCACCACGGGTCATGTGGCACGAGTAGATGATGCGGCGTTCGGGCGGGTTGGTCTTATTCTCGCCGGCGCCGTGCCAGATGCTGCCGATGATAAAGACGGCATCGCCCTTGCTCATCTCGCACGTCGAGCATAGCGAGCGGTCTGACGGCCCGCAGATCGCCGCCTCAGGCCACTTGTGCGAGCCGACGATGACCTGTGTTGCGCCGTTCTCAAAGTTGGTGTCCTAATTAAGAGGGAAAGGTGACTGTTAGAGATTGATGCATCGCCAAGGTTTGACCTGAGAGGATGCCACTCACCACTCCAGCAACGAGGAGACCAAGTAGAGAGCTCTCGCCACTACCTTCGAGATGCTCAAAGTGCTGCGCCATATCATCGCGGTGCAGCTGCTGTGCCGTCGATGGAGACCCTCGGTTGAATGCCTCCGATACAGCTAGGACTGGGTTTGAGACTGTCTTGTATCGTTTGCCATCGCGGAAAACAGTACTAGAAATCATGTTATCAGTCAATGCTTCAAACGATGCTCTATATTATATACATGCTGCCCGGTAGAATGCGAGAAAGGGGTACCTACTGTTCTTCCTTCAAGAGAAGCTTTGATACCTCTCTGTACGTCGGGTGGTTGATGCATGTATGCGCGAATGTTCGCGACTTGCCAGCGAAGCCACTGTGTATTGCAAAGGATCAGCACAGTACGGCAGGCAAGTACGTGGAGCAGCACATCCCAAACATAGAATATGCCTACCTGAGTGGGGGATCTTTCGCGTCGAATAGTTTGCCCTCGTACTTGCCGAGCTTGCTATAGTAGGGGTCGGCCTCCCGTTGGATCTGGTCGATTACCTCATGGCTAACAAAGTTCTTCACGATAACGCCACCATCACGTCTGATGATATTGGCGATCTCCTCAGCAGGCCTTGAGGCGTCAATCTCGACCACTTCGGGGTTGTTTGCCTGGTGTGGAGGGTTAGGCATGATTACTGCGTCGAGGAAGACCTGCTGTGTGTCGAAAATAACAACTGAGTAGGTATTTCAGGGAGCGTGAATGATGTCGATGTACTTGTATCAGTCTAGAGAGCAAACACCAGTACTCTGAACCTAGATCTTGTGTGTAGACGGTGGTTGGCGAACTTTCTCTCTTGCGGGTGTAAATGAAAGCTTCCTATTTATCAGCCCTTCAACTATCTCGTCACTTCTAAAAGAAAGACTTGGGGGTGGCCAATACAACCATGCTATCAGGCACTTCCTAGGGTACGAGAGGCGCCCCAGAGGCGGATCCAGCCGAGGAGGACATTCACCAACGAGGGGGTGCTGCCTCGGCAACTTTTGCCCGTTTAGGCTATGGTTACGAGAATCGAAAGCCGCCACCACCGCGAGCCTCGACAAACTTCATCTTTGGGGGATAATTTACAGCCGAGGAGTGCAATGCGATTGGGTGCCGATTGAATCACTTCCAGGGTTGTACTAGCTGCCGGTTTATTTTGGTCACTTGTGCCGCGTCTATGGAATTCAGTTCAAATATCCCTGGCAGGACAGTCTCAATGACTTTGAGCAATCTGTTCCAGCGATATAAACTTTGAACAATACTGCCTGTCCCAATTCAGCGAATTCTTTATTCAGTCACCGAGACAACTTACATTGCTTCAATCACGGCTGCATATCTATCAGTCCATTTAGCTCTCACTTCGTCCCAGAATGGCGCCGACAATTAAGCATTTTCCGGCCACGGCCGACCCTCATGATGTCCTTCAATACATAAGTGCCGATGGCGCGGTCGTGATTGAAGGAGCGACTACTCGCGAGAGCATCGACACAGTCCTAGAGGAACTAGGTACCGTACACGGTGGAAGAAGTTTCGGTCTTGCAGCGAAAAGTCAAACCTTCGCCACAGAGCTTCTCATGAACCATCTCTACATCGACCTCGTCAAGCGGATCCTTACATCCACGAGTATCATCTACTACGAGCAAGAGAGAACAGTTTCCACCTCGCATCCACAGGTGTCCCACACGTGCGTTCTCGCCGCCGAGCCTGGCTCGGCCCCTTGGGGTCTCCGACGGCAGGATGAGTGTCACCACATCAGCCACCCCGCAAAGCGTGAGGCTGATTTTGGCATCGTCTACGCTGCGACCGATGTGACCAAGGATAACGGCGCGATCCGTGTCGTCATTGGCTCCAATAACTGGAAGGATGAGCGTGACCCCTCCGAAAAAGACGAATACCTGGTCGAGCTTCGCAAAGGCGACGCGTTACTCTGGTGAGTGATGTGCACATCCCATGCCACCATAATACTGTCCGCTTTCACTAACAACCTCATCAGCCTAGGATCAGTATACTACGGACAATTAAGCAATACCACCGACCAGCGCAGCATTCTCCTCAGTGCGTTTTCAACCCCGGGATATCGTCGTCAGGAAGAGAATCAGTATTTGGCAGTTCCCTGGGAGATTGTTGAGAAGTACCCTACAGCGGTACAAAAGTTCCTTGGTTACTCAGTGAGCCGTCCTTATGGCGGTAGCGTCGAGCACATGGAGCCGCTGGAATACTTCAAGGTTAAGGGTGACTGGTCGAAGTACATTCCCGTGGATCTCATTTAGCCAACCTCGGAACTGTTAGGACTGCAGATTCGACATCGGGAGACTAAATACATCACTCCAATTATTTTTGAGGGTCATGTGAACACGAGAGCTATTCATGTCTGCATCGAATTTAACAGCCACTGCAATGTACGGAATGGTGTTGTGTGATTACACAGCACTTAAGTGCCATAGGAGCGTGAAGAGTGATTAGTATTGTTAGGCAGTCTGACATCAATTGCGCTAGTAGGTAGTTTTCAGCTTCTCCGGCATCTAGCGGATTTTGTCAGAAGCACGTTGCAACCATGCAGCCTGTCAGCTCTGACGGGGCGGGACACCCCCACTCTCCAGCCGCAAATTCTACCAGCGAAGTTTCTCTTCACCGCGTCTTAGTCTTCTTCAGCGACAAAGGCATATGTCAATACATCATAGCCACTTTACTATTATGGATCTCCCGCCGCCTCGCCGTCGTGAAACCTTACCAGCTCGCCTCGACGCCAAGCAGCAAGAACAAGTGCAGCCTACCGGTGTCCATGGCGCGACGTCTGCCGCTTCCCTTGGGCCAGGCTATGGCAGTAATCCCCCGGTATGCAAATTTCCAATGGCAAGGGAGGAGACAAACATCTGATATCGTATTCAGCCGGTTCACTACGTGCCAGCTTATTCTGCTGATCCCCCCTCCGGCTCACAACGGGGATATCATGTTCGAAATGAGGAAGCAAGGGAAGATAGGGATCTCTGGACAGCGACCCGCAGGCAGAGTCTCATAGTAGATGAAGATGCCTATGAACCGCGTACTATCAAGATACCTCGCCACCGGTCACCATCACCGGGGTTAGTTCGTCGGGGCGCCAACTCACAAGCCCGCTCCAAACGGGCCAGATTCGAGGACGATCATTACTACGGTTCCGAGAGTGACTTCTCAATGCGTGAGGAGGAAAGGGCTCGGAGAGTTACCCGACCATGGCACACATCCAGCCTCGGGTCTGCGTATACTGCAAACGAGGGCTCCACCGTCTACTCCTTTTCACCTACCCGCGCATCGCGAACACCATCTTCTTCTCGCACTGCCTACACTAATGAGGAGGACGCAGAAAAGTCAGAAAACGGTTCAGAATCGCAAGAGACCGGAAACTCGCGTATACGAGCTACTTACGTCTTCGAATCGCAATACACTGGTGAGAGTCGTTTGGGAGACCCGCATACAGTGAGGTTATCTGTGCAGAGAGCCACTGCTCCCAAGCAGAAGCACTTATTCAGGTGGATGTAAGTCCTTTCTCATCTTTATCAGAGCAATAATCTCAGCTAATTGGAAATGCAGACATACAGCGCGATCTTCTATGACTTTTGATGACTTCGCGGTATTTCCTTTGGGCTCCTGTTGCGACGACTAATTCCGCTAATCGAAAGCAGAACATTGCGTCTCAAGTTCCCGCTTTAGACGGCTCAGAAAGGAAGGCTATATCTCAGCTCCTCCCTCGGGTCCGACGCAAGGTCAAGACCATACAGACATCGACAGGCAAAAACGTGCAATACATGGAACCAGCTGTCTTATCGCAGAGGATATCGGATGGCGGTAAGAATCGCAGTGGTGTATCCCGAACGGCCGCATGGGTCTGTATGCCTTACTTCAGCCTCGAGACTTACTCTGGCCTACTCTCGGCTGAGAGCTCATCTGAGTTTCCCATTCAGACACTACTTCAGGCCCAGTACTCCAAGACTGCCCGTGAGCGCGACATGCAACAGGCAGTCTGCCAGATCAGCAGCAAAGGCAGCACACGGTGCTTCCACGTGGTACAGCTTTGGGGTATTATTCTTGACAAATGTAGATTTTCCCTTGATCCTCGGCCCGACATATACTACGCACATTGAGGAAGACTGACCAATCCTGCCCTCAGCTCTGCTAGTCACCTACGGGAGGATGGCCGAAGATGGTCTTTTGGCCCAATCCAGAGATGCGATGACTCATATAACCATGCAAAGCTCCATAGTTCAAGTTAAGTCACGACTGACAGTCTCGTACCGTGGCTGTGTTGTGTGGGGTTTCGCACTGGAGGAATGCCAAACATGGACAGTGAGTTACACGCTTCCGGGAACGATGCAGACGACGAGTGAAGTATTAACTCGATAAGGACTTCATTTTACACTTCCGGGAGTTCTGGCCAAGACGTATTGTCTTCTTTATGCATAGACGACAGGTGCATGCGGAAGACTGGCCCAGAATCTGGCATGGGGCTCAACGCGTCAGCTCGAGTTTAGCTATCGACATGGATATTGCGTAAGGCGAAACACTTAATTTTCTCTCTGTCTCTTTTATCTGTTCTCCCTATTGGAAGATAAATTGACTTTATACATAGACCAGATCATAAACCACCACCCCGACGTCTTGAAAAATTGATCCATGGTACCCACAGCTCAGAGACCGAAAGCTCCACGCGGGTACCACAACCGGGTCTCAAGTCAAATGCAGAACCGCAAAAACAACTTGCACACAACTGGACGCCAGATATGTCAAGCAGAGCCCATTCAATCCCAAGACTCGAGTCTATTTCGATATTTGCATTCCTAGAAGGCGTCTCTCAACCCGCAGGCGTCGACGAATCTGCGCTCAACGAACATATTCTTGAAGTCGAGGACTTTCTCCTGAGCCACGCGAACTTCACGGATCGCAAAGCATACAGAAGTTGCCACACGTCTACTCGCGCCGACATTCATAGGATATTGGAGAATCGGGGTTACGTCTTGAGTCAATCCTCAAACACCTCTAATGAAGATCAGCTAGACTACGAAGAATTTGTGGATATATTCAACACCGTCGACATCATTTTTCGATTCTTTTTTCCAGCTGATTCCGAGGTGGCTACTGTGGGAAAGTTCTGGGGGGCTGTGAAGTTTCTCATTGTGGTGAGTATCAAACGTGGCAATTTCACTGTGTTGTGGTTACGAAACAGATGTAGGCTGACTTGTGGAGCAGTCCCAGGGAGAACAGTCGGGCCTGTCAAGGAAGATTCGGCGACAGCGTTACTTCATCAGTCAGATCACACGGAACTTGGCCGTCACCATCATGTCGTTCAATGAGACCATCGGATACCCGAACGCCCCCGGAAAATTGGACATCATTGTTCCTGATGGCCTCAAAAATGCGTGGCTGCATCTGACCATGGGTCTCATATTTGTTCCGCACGATGAAGTCATGAGCGAGACACTCCTAGCTCAAGCCCAATTTCTCATTGAGGAAGGCATCGAGAATATTGTCAAGTCTCTGTCCACGAAGTCCCTGACGGATCATGCAATGATCTTCCCTGTCGAACTTTTTACTCTCATGGGTTTGAAGATGCTCCAAGACTCGACGGCAGGCCTTCCAGACATTAGTCAGACATACTCCGCGTACCTGGAATCTGTGGTAAGCCAAGAAAGTCCCCACAGCTGAGAAGTAAATTCGCATACAGGATTGATCATTTACAACTAGGCAGCCGATATTACGAATAAGCCCTCAGATCGGTTACATGAGCGTAAAATTGGATTACTGAAGCAGGAATTATCGATCATAGTAAAGACCTTTGACGCACAGTGCCGAGTCCTTGAGTCACTTGAAAAGGAATTCAGGCCACAGGTCCCGAGGAAAGAGGACATATCGGCCTTCGACAATCTGAACGCATTTTCTGAATATCCTAGACGTTGGGCGGCCGAGCCTCTGAGAGTTATGTCCTCCTCCAGAGCCCCAGAGGGGGCAGCTAGGTGGCACTCGGGACAATACTTCGTGCGCGCCAGAGGAGACAATGGCATTTCGAACAGAACCATCTACGACCGGGACAATAGAACTCACGCAGGCTGGTATGACGAGGATGCCCAGGCATATTACGACACAGCTCAGCCGAACCCGGACTTCAAGCTCGCCCCCACCGACGTTGGCGGCTTTCGTAAGCTTTTCATGGAGGAGTGTCTCCGACATATTGAACGTCGGATGCGCGAATTTGGCGAGTTCAGATACCAAGCTACTCTGCTGGAGGAAGAGGTTCGTGTGCCGCTCCATCCTCTCTCGTCTGCAGATTTCTCGCCATCCTCGTAGCCGCTAATAGTACCTCCAGAACCAGAATAAGGTTGAGACGACCCGGGACCGTCAGGAACGCGCAATCTACGCCTTCACCATCGTCACGGTCATATTCCTCCCGCTCAGCTCAGTGGCAAGCATCTTCGGCATAAATACCAAGGACGTGCGAGATACGGATCTGAGTCAGTGGGCGTACTGGGCCACGGCTGTCCCAGTCACGGCGGCTGTCATATTCTTCGGCCTTCTGTGGACCGGCGAGCTTGGTAACATCCTTCGATGGCTTTCATCTTTCGGGTCTCCTTTGAGCAAGGGACGATACCAGCGAATCAGTGATGAGTATTATGATGGAGACCCTCTCGTCGATCGCTTGTCACGAGGCGATCGAGTCACTTGGAGGAGACGCAGAGACGCCCAAGGTGGTTATCGCAGCCGGACTCCTTCTCCGCCTCCGCCACCGCCGCCCCCTGCTGTTTTTGTCCGCCGTCGAGGTACTGTTTATGGTTGATGTCTGAGCGGTCCGAAGCTATTGATTTGCATGGAAGTGACTGGAGTATGTCGCAGGCGTGCGTCTATGAGTCCCTACCGTACTTTCGTATAGCTGAACATATTCTAGCAGGAGTAGGAAATGGAGATCAAGACAGCAGGGACCAACACACTTTTCAACTCGTGATTCAACCTTCTTGAACTAACGGCTTCCCTCCCTTACTTTCTGCGACGGCCTCACCTCTCGCGTAAGACATAGCTTTCTTGACTTCCCACTCCCAGGCCGTCAACCCGTCTTCCTCCTCATCCTCCTGCTCCGCGCCTACAAGTCTCCTCATGCTCGCATTTCGCTCTGGCCTCACAAGAAGCGCTAGGCTGAGCCGGTCATGGAAACGCTGTGCACCAGGCGCATATCTGATGCGATGAACGTTGCTGCGCAGCAGTCCACCTGTCCACTGTACCATGGCATCACCCAAATTCACAACCAGACAGCGTGGACGCGGCCGTACCCACAGCCAGGCCGAATCATCCTCCGGAGACTTTCCTGGAGCCAAAATCTGCAGGCCACCGAGCACGTTTGCGAGGAGGGTAATCGTCCCAAAGTCCGTGTGATGGATCATGCTGGTTCGGAGATCCGTCACGTCCGGGCTGGCAAATGCTTTGATTAGGCGTATCACGGTGCCAGAGGGCTTGGTTGGGTCCTGTAAGGATGCGAAAGTGTCCGGCGGCAGGCCGAGCTGGGTCGCGATCGTGGCGCTGATCGTGGCGACGATACTTTGACCATGCTTGAGGAATGAAGTGAAGAGCGCCAAGTGGGATTGTATCAGTGGCGGGACAGGCTGCTGGGCAGAGGTTCCCATCAAGCTGTCCTGCCCAAGGTTGAGCCACTCAAACCGGTCTGGCTCGTCCGTCTCAGTCTTGGCACCGCCGCGTGGTTTGAACCTTTTAAGCGTCAGAGTAAGATTCAAGAAATGCTGATGAAGCAACGGGAAGCGGAAAACGAACGTGCCCGAGAAAGCTTCTTGGGGCGTCGTGAAGGTACCGTTCTTTCACGGCCCAGGGAAGGTCCATGATGTCCCTGCCGACCGAGAAGAGTTGGTCAATGTCCTTGATCATTTCCTTTCCGAGCATGTCACCATCTAGGTCAAGCAGGAAGAAGCCCAGATCTTGACAAGCTGCAAGAACGCTTCTCGCGGCGGCTTCATCTTCCGAATGTAGACCTGCCAGGGAGAGGGTACTGATTGACGCCGTGGGAATGTCGTCCGGGAAAGGCGGCATATCCTGGAAAGTCTTGCACGACGCCATGGCCAGGAAGTGTTGTTGTTATTTTACCATAATTGCCAAAGTGACTGTTAAGAAGATGTTCTCCAAGAATCAGTATTTATGGATGCCTACGCCAAGGAAGCGATTCCTAAGTGCTTACATTTGGACAAGGTCTTCACGTTACAATAGGATTCGGCCACCTGGGCATCGCACCCGTAACGCGACAAGCATTCATTATACATTAAAGTAGTTGCAAAACCCCGCATTTTGACCAGATTAGAAACGCTGACAATGTGAAACGGGAGACCGTGACAAAGACGCCACACTGAGCTGCGATACCTTCCCTGCCACGTCCATTTTCTGTGTTGTTCACTGTTTCTCTGTCAATAGAGACCGTATGCACTTTCAGAAGGCTTTGAAAGTCTCTGTGAATGTAAACTCGCGATCTCTGCTCGGGTCCTCACTACCCCGCCAAATTATACCTTTCCCAACCACTTGTAGGACAGCTTCCTGTGGGACACCTTCCTGTGGGTTCTGCTACAAATTTACGTCTTCCTTGAATCAGGAAACCTAAATAATGTCCTATAGAGGAACTTCCTATAAAAGATCATTACATGGAGAGGAAGTAGTTGAACCGCAGGGACTCCACTGTGATGTATTGTGATCTTGAAAGGTGTGGCAGTGATACGGTAATTAATGGTATATGTGATATCAAGCTTCATGCGCCTCCTTTGAACAACCAAGGTACCGAAGCTCGGACGGCACGGCGTTTCAGTGTTCCTAGCTGCAGTAAGCGGCTGGCGGACTCGGGCTGTCCCTCACCATGTGCGTATGCCAGCGGTCCGAGGCGACGTCTCAGCATCTATGCGTGCGCGGCTATCTGTGTCGTTCCTCTCTTCATCCTCGAGCACATGAGAGACGAACCAGAGACTCGACCAAGCTCAGAGTTGTCCAAGCGGAAGCCCAACGCGCGCACCTTTCTGTAGGTAATCCAATCACAACCTGTACTAAGCGGGCAACATTTCAGTAATGCGATGATGTGAACTAAAGATTTCACATCCAAGAACTCTCCTCTTGTGAAGATTCGGGCCACACCACAGCATGCTCAACTTCGTGGACAGCCAGAATTTACCAAAATTATACTGCTCCAGGCTAGTATTGCTCCAAATTTGTACTGCTCCAAAAAGACTACTACTGTGTCGTCGCATAGCTCCTACTCCAGGCAGGCTGTCCAGAATGAAGGTATCTCGCACCAGGATCCTGCACAGCAGATTCTCCCATACCCAATTGCGCGACACAGCAGGAACCTGTGCTCGCATAGAAAAGCTCCCTTACGCATCCATCCTCTGCAGTTTATCCACCCCTGCTTCGTACCTCTATCTGTTGAAGATAACTCCATGTTTGTGAATTGCCCTGTCGCGCGCAGACCCGCAATCCAGAGACTGCAAGTGCTTATCTCGCACCTTCTATATACGAACCTGTATCCATTCAATCAGATTCATATTCCTCCAGCTGCCAAGGATCTTCTGATCGCACGTACTTCGAGAGGATTCGCTGAGCCACCGGCTGCCGGCTGGTGTTGATGAGTTGAGTTATCTGCGCCCTCCCCGGTCTACACGATTCAATCTTGTGAATTGCTTCTTACACGCAGCTTCTGTGCGTCCAAGACTCGTCGCACACTCCTCCCAACTGATTCTTTGGTTGCGCCATGCAAGTAAGTCGCTGTTTTCTTGTGGGGTCCATGGGGGGCCCGCCAGGGGGTCGCCCGAGCCTGAAGGTGCCTGCGGCTGGACAGCGGCTTGGCTCCCGCTGGAAGCCTGTCCACGGCCTCGTGCAGGACGATGAGAGCCTCTGCCACGTCTATGGTTGGAGTTGGAGCCGCTTCCAGCGGGCGGCGCGGGCGGCGCGGGCGGTGGAAAAATAGCATAGCCCAAGTTTGTTGGTGGAACTCCGGTTACCTGCTGAACAGGTTGCTGATAGCCCTCTTGCCGTTGACCATAGGTTTCCATCATCTGAGCCGGAAGGGCATTGACGTTGCCGTCTGCTGGATAGGGGGCTGTGGGGCCTGCCTAGGGGCCTGTGGCGGGGGATAGTAACTCGGGGACCAGGTACCAGTGGCATAATAGTTTGGGTTCGAGTTAGGAGGCGGATTGCCTCCTGGATTGGGATTTCCA
This sequence comes from Diaporthe ampelina, assembly GCA_023522825.1. Lineage (NCBI taxonomy): Eukaryota > Fungi > Ascomycota > Sordariomycetes > Diaporthales > Diaporthaceae > Diaporthe > Diaporthe ampelina. The sequence goes on along the minus strand of JAMFTM010000051.1, from coordinate 312,756 downwards.
CCGTATCCGGACATTCTGGATGTTCTGGGTAAGGTATTGGTATATATGTGGTGGCTACTCAACACCTCGTTGGTCGAGTCTTGCTGATGTTTTTGAGATTATGCTGGGGTTGAGTAGTTGAGTGCTTGTATGAGGTTTGAGAGGGGAGAGAATTTTGAGCGAGATTGGAAATATCACACATTTATATATTCAAGATAGGCGATGGGTGACTGGAGGAAGGCGTGTCCTCGTCATCGAATTCCTCGATGAGATTGGTGTCGCAGGCAAACGAGTACCTAGGTAGAGAGCCAAGGAAGGGCTTGTTCACTCGCTGACCCAACTCACAGCCAAGTCTGGTGTCGAGTTAAAGAATCAGTCTCCTCAGAGACACTCGGACAAACAAGTTTACCATGCAGCCCCTAAAATCAGTCATTTGGACATTGGTCACTGATCGCAATGTTTTAACACCTTGAGTAGCTCACATCTGGAAAGAGTAACTATTTGCCATACTCCAGTACTTGTCACCAAACCTGCAAAACCAGATGGAGTGTACTCATCGTACCACTGGCCACGACGTTTTACTCGTGATCCAGTGGAACAAATAAGGCACACTCTCAGGGCATCAGCTACCACTAGAAATCGACGTGTTCACATTCCTCACTTTGAGCATCTCTTTCAAACAACCTTGCCATTTGTAACCGTGACATTCGTTATGATTTGTAATGAATACAGACTCTTCTCCTCCTAAGTAGCGCCACTGTCGTGTCACCATATTCCTTCCTAAGATGTGACATAGGCATTAGCCCCACTTTTCATGGGTTATGTGCATTCAATAGTAAAGTTGGTTTTGGTGAATATTTATTTGTCTACTTACTATCTTCTAAGCATTGCGAGTTCTTATCAGCCTTAACAGGCCTTGCTATCTGAAGGGCCACTTGTACTTGGAGGTAATCCAGAAGTCTTCCTGTGGAAGGGGAGGCCGCCTGGACATTAATGATGCATTTTTTGCAGGACGCTCATTATCAATCACAATGAGGTCTCTGCTGCACGTTTTGCGCTCACTTGTATTAGCTTTGGACAATGCCGAATGGACGAGGCTGCAATATTATAAACTGTCATAATGCGCAACTACCGTAAGACCTCAGGCACTGCACAGATGACTTATATAGAAACATGCCTTGGTTACTGAATGACGTGGCTGGCCGAAGCCAGACTAATGGGTGCTGAACAACAGTGGGTTTCTTTGTACGATATTCTCTCTGAATACCAACCGGGCTACTGCTTTCAAAGCTATTAGTTGCGATGCTAGGGAAAGTCGAAGGTATCCATGTATATAGTCTCCAGGAAGTTTCGCCAAATTCCCCCGTTCATCTCTGTACGCAGCGTTCTCATTTGCGGTCAAACGTGCGGAAGCGAAGCTGGATCACCTAGTTTATGACGCGTGGTACAATTTGAGCCTGCAACTTTTCTTGTTAGCCTCGCTTTTCTCGAGCCGCACGGGGGGTGTGTCACTTTCCAGTGGACTTCGCGCGTTGCCTCCAGAGCCGCCGCAATTTGCGAGATACTGGTACTGTCCAGATCGAAAGCCAGCTTGGATAATGCCGAGGAAACTTCTCGACGAGATTCCGGCAGAAGCCATGGCATCTGGTATATCAAAGAGAGCGGGAAGATCAAGCAGCGTGCGGCAGCAACAAACTGGTTGTTGGACGACTCGACAAACTGGCTGCAGCTGGCAAGTATCTCTTGGCAAAGGTTCGGGAGGATTGCTGCTGCGCTGGCGCTAAGGGCTTTGAGTTCCTGAATGGGCCAGTCTTCAGAACCTCCTGGTGGCACACAGCGTTGAACAAGGTCGTTGAGAGAGATTCTGATCAGTCGCAGGTAGTTGTTGAGTCTCGCAAATTGTAGCATGTCAACATGACTGGAATAACCAACGGCTACAGAGACCGGAACTGAGTCACACGCCTGGGCAATCTGTCTGGTGAGCAGAGTAACTTCACTGTCCAACTGAGAGGCCTTTACAGCTATCTGCAGCGCCTCATTCAGATTGGCCTCAGGTAATTCTGACTGTAGGTATGCAAGACGATTGAGTAGGGGCCCGAGGCTCAGAAGAGGGCAGTTCGGGAGTAGCTGGTTGAATTCTCGACACATTTTCTCAACTCCGTCCGGGACAGTGACGCGACGCTGTAGATAGCTTGCATGCATGTTGTTTCTTGCATGTAGAACAAGTCGACGTCCGAATTCAGACTGCTTTCGTGCAGTCCCCTTCATGCGTATTATTTCGGCAGAGCCGAGAGTATGCGCAGTCCAGTTGTCAACAGAGTGCTGATCTGAGCAGAATAGGGCTTCGAACAGACCCAACAGCAGAACCGCAGCCAGGGTGTCGTCCCTCAAGCACAGGGTGGGGGATGATAGCGCCTGATTGGTCTGTTTCAAGGCGCGGGAGTAACTGGCCCAAGCCTCACCCGTGACTGCTTGATCCCTTGATTTGAGGGAGAATACGGCAAGTGATGCGGCATATATGGCCGCCGACATTGCGTTGTCCGAATCAAGATATTCTGTGTAGAAGCGGGGCAAGTAGTTGAAGGGTGTGTTCGGGGCGTATCGAGACATGAAGTAAACGAGGGCTACCTCTCTGGTAGGCTGAAAAACTAAAAGTACTGGTTCAGGAAAAGGTCGGGCGGAAGTTTTCCGGGATCGTGGACATTCTCGTACCTGTACAAAGAGTCTGTTCCCCCTTCTCGATCTGAGCTTGGGCTTTCCGGCGAACTCTGGCCGTCTCATCCCTGAACAGCATTTGGGAGATGTTTCTATAGCCAGGGCAGGCAGTGCTCTGTCGAGTACATTGCGTGCATGCTGGTTGTTTGAGATCGCACTAAGTACAGAATCCACGTCAAAATCTGCCTTCAGGGTGAAGTTGGCATGTCAAGCACCGGCGTACGAACTCTGCGACGATACAGGCGGCATGTTTGGCAGGCCGCAGAGGGGCGCCCTGAAAAGACCATCAGGACGTCACAAATCTAAGCCCTGGCACTGCCGCAAAGGTGTGATGGATTGGAGCTTCAGCGACTTTGTAAGCGGAATTGAGGTGGAGTGGTCGGAACGTCACGGTACGTGACAGTTCGAGTGCTAGAGGGCAAATCAAAAGACAAGCAATAGCAACAATTATGTCCGTTCGACTCTTGGATCGCACGGAAGATCACAGAGCTGACAGTGAGTACCGATGCCCCTACGTGCCCGCCTCAAGTGGGGCCTGCTCCAATTAACCAACAGCGTCGAAATGCCCACCAGAATAGGACTAGCCTGGCAGGGATCACCGTCTCGGTCAGTCTGCACTGCCTTTGTACCTTCGTAACCGTGCCTCAGAAGGAAGACTACTGGTGAATATATATACAGCCTCTTGGCAGTCTGCTACTTGTCATTGAAGAAAAGCCGATATTTACATTCCCAATCTGCTTGTTTACGTACCTGGTCTTTCAACAATTGCTTCAGAACAGTGATCCCGGTCGAAATGGCCCAAGACTTAGATCGCCGTGGTGGTGTCTCCATCGCGGAACTTGTCATTTACACTCCAACTTTGCTTGCTTCTCTTTACATCTGCAAATTCCATAGCTTCAGCAAGTCCGAAGGATGGGTTTACTTGAGCATATTTTGTGTCGCTCGTCTCCTTGGCGCTGTCTGCCAACTCATCACCTACAGCTCGCCTTCCGTTGGCGTGCTTCAGGCGGCCATGATTCTTGGCTCCATCGGCCTTTCCCCTCTACTTTTGGCAAATCTAGGCCTCGTCAAACGCTTGTATGTAGTAACACTCTGTGTAATATGATCTTAGTGAAATAAACTGACTTGGGTATACAGCGTCACCAGGACCAAAGCCGCTACGTCTCTGCCCACTCGACCGCTGTTCCGAATCATCCAGCTCTTGCTCTGGCTCGGTCTAATATTGGGCATCGTGGGAGGAACTACTACAAGCTATAATTCCAATCAAACTCTCCAGCCTTCACCGACAAGCAGAGCCTCTGTTGCTCTCTATGTGGTGGCCTTTCTCGCTACAGTCGTTCTTCTGGGAGTCTCATACGGCTCGATTGGAAAGGCTCCTAGCCAGGAGAGGCGTGTTGCCCTTGGAGTCACTGCGGCACTGCCTTTCCTTATGGTAAGAGTTCTTTACTCGGCCATCAGTGTTTTCTCTAACAGTCCTTCATTCTCAATTGCCGGCGAAAACTTCGGAATCTACCTTGGAATGGCTTTCATCGATGAAGTTGTAGTCGTTGTCATATTCTTGACTCTTGGCTTTTTATTACGGGGTGTAAACGAAAGCGGGCAGGAAGACGAAGAAACAAGATAGCACAAATAGATTAGACTTTGAGATAATCGTAGCTGGTTGTGGCAATTCCAAGGTTTCCAATTCTAACTACAGCCAAATCAGCTAGGGGACAGGGCTGATCTCTAGCATATGAATCGACACCCAGGATATTTAAACTGAAATTTGTCTAGGCTCTAGTATAGTATGGACACCTTCAGTCAGAATCTGCAACACTAACGAAGCTAGAATTGCTTTAGTTGTCTTCCGCTCACGATTTTGTTGTCACATTCTATCTGCAAGATCCGTGCCAGACCAAGCCAGCTCAAGCCAGCTCAAGCCAGCTCCTCAAAATTCCAAAGTGAAAATGGGTGCGATATTGGCGGCACGGCAGAGGAGTCACTCATGCGGTCTCACTCGCATTGATGCATTGACGCTGCTGATAGAAATGCGTTACTTGCTGTTGATATCCCTTCTACTGGACCTTTGACTTTTCGTATCTACATAAGCAAAATTTCACAAGTAATAACAATGGAGTTCCTCATTATCAACCCCTTTACCGCCCTTATTCTGTCTGATGTTATCAAGGCCTTTTCCCTAGATATATCATAGTCTAATTTCGACCCACTGAGGACAGTATCCAGCCTTTCTTCTCTGTCTATCGCTAAGTTGCGTCTGATTTGCAAGAATGAGAGAGGGGCCATACTTCTACAATCACGTATACTGTTACCATACCTCCACCAAACCTTCAAAAATGACAGCGTGTCATAACAGAGTCCCTGTGGCTAAACTACTTCCTAGGCCTCTCTGTAGGGTCATTCAATAGGAAGGTATCCCATAAGACAGTATGCTATAGAAGGGTGACCCTACAGGAAAGTATCAGAAAGCTGACAAAGAATACCAACGTGCCCGCTTGCCCCCCTATCTGAGGACAGATCCAATGGCTCAAAGAATTCAAGCTTTTGCTGCTCTGGACCAGAAAAGTTGCCTTTGAGATCTTTCCGAGAAAGTCAAACTGCTCTTATAGCACAATGTCGGCCTCACATATTTGCGGCTTCTGCCAGTGGGAGTGCCAGATCGTGCCTCCTGGTGCTGCTTGAACAATTGCGTGGGGTTTGCCGCATGAGTCGCGTGGTTCTCTTGCCGGAGTTCGGGCGCGTCTTGCGGCCGGGCTGGTGACGATAACACATTCAGTGTATTAATTCTATTAGATGTTAGCCGTTATTTTCTCTACACTGCGTTGGTCACGCTACCTAGGTAGCAATGTCATGGCCCCTCGCGACGCTTGTTGTAATTCCGAGTTCATATAAGCGTTGCATTATATCAATTACACCTAGGCACATAAGATGAACGGAACAGAGCAAACACAGTACACAGGGTCGGGCCGACTTGGACTTGTTCTCCACGTCCCCCAATGCGGGGCGCGGGGTAGAGGACAGATTGAGAAACGATGCCCGATTATACCACGGTGATGCTTGGCTTGCACTTCTTCTACCAATGATCGACACTCTGTCACAGCCCTAGAGGACCTCTTGACCGCTTTGCCGTAGTATAGTAAAAGCAGGATGGGCATGCAATCCACTTTGTCATGTCAGTGGGGGACTAGCGTTTTTCCTTGTCGAGCGAGTGGAATTGGGTAAATAGTAGGCAAACACCCGCTTGTTACCTACAGTAAGTTGCAACATGTCTTTTCGTACAAGGCCTAGGTACGGTCGCTTTGAGCTGTTGCCGAAGGCACATGATCAGGAAACATGAAGATTCATGTATTTGCCTCATTGGCAAGCTTTGCCTGGCATGTAATCGCCAACGCTCAGTCTCAGCCCAACATTGTCCTGCTGCTATCCGATGACCAGGACAGACGCCTCGGCTCTACCGACTTTCAAGGCGTGCTGCAGCGAGAATTGATTGCGAAAGGCATCGAATTCACCAACCACCATGTCACCGTTGCCCAGTGTTGTCCCAGTCGAACCTCGCTCTTTCGGGGTCAGGCTGCCCACAACACCAACGTTACACATGTCCGAGCGCCTGGGTAAGTCAAGATCCCGAAAGGTCTTGAGTTGATGGCTAAAGCTCGGTAACAACAGAGGCAACTTCGACAAGTTTGTCTTGTCGGGCGAAGACAATGACTATCTACCCTTCTGGTTGAAGTCAGCTGGATACCGTGTCGAATGTGAGTTTTCAGCCCGAAATCGATCCTGTGAATCAAAGGCCAAACCCATCCCGAATAGTAGTCTATTTGACTGACTTGACGTCCGTCGTCTCAAGACATTGGCAAGTTCCTGAATGGATATACCGTCCTCAATTATAACACCACGCCCAAGGGCTGGGACCATACCGACTGCCTGGTGGACCCGTACACATACGCCTACAACACCGTAGTCATGTCGCAGAATGGTGAGCGACCGGTCCTTTACTCTGGCTACCATCAGTCGGATGTCATCCGCGCAAAGGCCCTGGCACGCCTCGACTACCTCACCTCCAACTCTACATCCGGCCAACACCAGCCTTTCTTCCTCGAAATCGCCCCTACAGCCCCCCACGTTGCCCAACAGGGTGACGCCGCCATCACTAACCCTGTTCCCTTATCTCGGCACCTCAACGACTTTGCCAACGCTACAGCGCCGCGAGCGCCAAACTTCAACCCCCCGGACTCCATCCAGGCCCTCCGTAGCAACTGGGTGGGCGGCTTACCCGCAATGAACGATACCCAGGTCGCCTATGCTGACGAGCAGTTCCGCGCGCGCATCCGTTCCCTGCAGGGCCTGGACGAGATTCTGGAGGATGTGATCGCGCTGCTTGATGCCCGCGGCAAACTGGACAACACCTACATCATCTTCACTTCTGACAACGGCTATCACCTTGGAACGCACCGCGCCCTTGCTGGGAAGGCCCTGCCTTATGCCGAGGATACTAACGTGCCCTTCGTCGTGCGCGGACCAGGCGTTCCGGCCAATGTCAAGTCGAGGGTTCCGGGGGCGCATCTAGATCTCGCTCCCACGTTCTTGGACATTGCTGGGGTGAGTCAGACAGATTGGCCGCGCTTTTTCGATGGCCGGAGCTTGTTGGGACAGTGGCAGGGGCGGCTAGAGCAAGACAATGTTGGCAAAGAACTGCTGAACATCGAGTTTTGGGGCGGGTGCCACTTCGAGGCCCCTCCCTTCACCACCTACCCGGAAAACAGCTACAAGACACTGCGCATCGTCGACGAGACCGAGCAGACCTGGCTATATGCTAAGTGGTGCAGCGGCGACGAGGAACTCTATGACACGTCCAATGACCCGTACGAACTGGAGAACCTGGCTGTGACTCGGGCCAACGACACCGAGACAAGGCGGCTTATCGACCGCCTGAACGCACTGCTCATGGTGACCAAGTCCTGCTCCGAGAACAACTGCCGAAACCCTTGGTCTATCTTGCAGCCTCCTGCAGCCACAAACACCACGTCCAGCATCCCAGCCGCCACTGCGATAAACAACCTCCGCGAGGCCATGGATCCCGCCTACGACGAATTCTTCGCTAGTTTCCCTCGGGTTGCCTTTGCAGAATGCATGACGTACCAGTACGTTCCGAACGAAGAGCCTTTCTACCCTGCCTCGTCGGCGGCATTGCAGGGACAATACCGACAACCCACGGACAACTATGTCAGCGTCACACCTACCAGCTTTCTGGCGCCAACAAACGAGAAGCTCGAAGGAGGCTTGGACCAGCGGCATGTCACGCTCGACACGTTAATGTTGTCTGCGCGCGAGCTAAGGGACGACGAGCTGGTGCCATGATTCATAAATCACTAGGTACCTTTAGGGACTCATGGGATGGCTTGAGGGTGACTGCTCTTAATCTGTGCCTTGTCATGAGTAGGCAGAACAGATGGATGCGTATGAGATTGATTCTAGAGGGTATCAGAAGCTAGGGGCTGCTGATCAAGCCTTAAACAGAGCCAAGGACTCTCCAAACACGTTCCAGTTGTCCTTCCACAATGCAATATCCGAGCCGTTGTGCGTCAACATGCTCAAAGCACCGATGGTCTGCAAGTCGTAAATTGCGACGTTCTCCGAGGATCCCGTGGTATCCTCAATCCAGACAATCCGAGACTGACACTTCTTAGTCGATCCAAAGGGTCCGTCGCTACACGTTGTGTTATAGTTGTTGAAGAAACTATAGTGCCCAGCTCCATAGACCACCACATTGCTGCTGTCGATAATTCGCAAGCCCCACGCCATTTCGCAAGGCGCAGTGATGTTAGAACCAGATATGAAGCCACCGCTGCTAGCAAGAGCCCCACAATCCGTCGCAAAGTCGGGGTCGCTCAGTTCCTCGTTCACTTCAGTAAATGGATAGGGTGCTGGGGGGTTCGGTTGATAGTAAGGCGTTTCCGATTGAAGCTGACCCATCCAGATATCCTGCGTGTTCTTGAGCTGGTACTGGTATAGAACCCAGTGTTCAACACCCGACGCAACGTTCCAGATGCGTCCGGCTTCAGATTCTATCAGAAGACCACGGCCACCGTATACCGAGACTTGAGTAGCGTTTTGATCCTCGAGATCGTGGCTGATGGAGGTCAGTAAGGATTTTTGATATCAAGCACCTCGCACGTGTAATGAAGGGACGACATACTCTGCGACCCACATCCAGGTGTTCTCCATGTAGAGGTCAGATGCTGGCTTGGTGATATGCATCCCCATATATGCAGCGATGCAATTGTCGAGGATCTTGGTGCCGTTCTTGATAGTTGGACAGTCGTCCTTTTGAAGCTGCGAGCCTGCGTGGCCACCGATACGAAGGTGTACATCCCACATCCCTGATGGATTCTCGCAGTCCGAACAGCCGGCAAGGTTATATTCGACGAGGATTGCACCAGCAGTGCCACCCTGTGTGGAAACAAACATGTCACTCCACTCAATGTAGCCTGACTCACCAGGCTTTCCGACCTGAACCACCGGGATAGGGTTGTTCATATCAGAGAACTTCTCTCCGGAGGCCATAATGACAGATGATAGGGCTTCGCCAACGAGCCGCACATTCGGCGGGATATATATCGTATCCTTTACTTTATAGTAACCGGCATCGACAAATGCAACTGCGCCGGTGCTGAAGGACTGAGACGCGGAGTCGAAGAGACGGTTGAGAGCAGCTGTATCGTCCGTAACACCATCGCCCTTTGCACCGAAGCTGCGGGCCGACAAGAACTGCGCGGAAGGAATGTCGTCGTAGTAGGGCTTCGAATGCCTGTAATATTTGTCGTCCCCCTCTAGCGCTGTCGGGCGGTTGAACCAGTCATTAGGTCCATCGTAGACAAAGTTCGGTCCATTCGGTGTGTACACGTTGCCCTGTTCCCTCTAGTTAGACAGAATACTTCTTGGTCTCCAGGAAGCCGATGCCTACCAAAATTTTGCCAGTGATGGTGGTGGTGCTCTCGCTTGAAAGCTCCAGCTCCAATGCGTTGCTGAGGCCTACTACCATGGTATCGACATCACTGAACTCAACGTTGTCGAGTACCAGAGAACCTTGCCCAGGCATCTCTCCTGGTTCGGTGGTGCTCCTGTTAGTGGCTAAAGCCACAGAGGTATTGTGGAAGGTGCTGTCTAGTATCACTGCAGAGCCAACAGCAGAGGCTGTTATGTTGATACCCACCTCGCAATTGATAATGGTGATACCTTTGTACACCCAAAACCAGTTCCAAAATTGTGAGATGGCGGTTTGCGCGTTATAGAAGGTGAGGTTCTGTGTTGTATACTGTTGGTTTCCGAGCTGAGCACCATACTGGCCACCGTAGAAGACCAAGTCCCCAAGAAACCCGCCACTGCCTTCCTCCATGAATATCCCAGTGTGCTTGTTCCCCGGGGCTTCAGACAGGTGGAAAACGACATTCTGGATCGTGGTTGCCTGGGACGAAGGCCAATGGATGCCGATGGCCGAGCTGTTGGGTGACATGCCTGTGGTATCCAGAATTAAGTTGCGGATCTGACGGAAGAACACATTGGTCGCCTTATAGGAAAGACCATTTGCGCCATATCGGTTCGCCTCAATCAGCGACATGCCTTGAGACGTGGTGAAGTTGGCGGAGCCCTTGATCACAGGCATAGCGGTTGGGTCGCCGATGAGCTGGGTGTAGTAGTAATCCAGGATTGAGGAAGAGATGAGGTAGGTTCTGTTGGGTGGTCAGTACTGCCTCGTTCGATATTGTACCACAAGACCACAGTTCTCACCCATTAGGGAAGTATACAGTAGCCGGAGTCGTGGTAGAACCACCCCAGCACGTCCCGTCAAAGCCACAGCGGTCTCCGCTGGTTATGGCCTCGTTGATGGCCGCCGTGTCATCTGTGACACCATCGCCCTTTGCTCCGAAGTCTTTGACGTTCCTGAAGACTTGGTAGCCTGAAGGGTCCGAGTTGAAGGAGGAGATGCCTTGGTGTTGGACATCCTCCATCCAGTAAGCTGCGACTACTTGCAGGCAGACGGCCCCCAGAAGTGCCCGCGACAGCATATTTTCTCTCCGGTATATCAAGGAATGAAAGGAGTGTACAATACAAAGGAGTGTAAATTGGAAGACAATAGCAGAAAAAGAGTGGAAGGTTATGAGAAATAACCAGAAGCACAAGGCATCACCATCCAAAGAGATTGAGAGCTCTCCGCTAGTATATCGATATATATCGTCGGTGCCGGAAGAGCTTGAATGCCAATGTCATCTAATTTCCTAGGCAGGGGAGGGAGTCGAAGTCTATTTCCGAGCTCAGCAAGCAAGTTTACTAATCATAAAGTCGAGCGAAGGGACCAGGGTGAGTAGACATGTCGGCTTGGTGCGGCGCCCGACCGGGCTAGTGGACACTGGGCATTTCGTCTAACTTGCAGGACTGGTTCCCAGTCCACTGGGACGAAATCTAAAGATGTAGTATCGTACAGACCTTACGGATGGACACCAATAGAGCTCAGCTGGAGACGCCGGGCAGACAGGTCATCTTCAAGCTATTGGTGATGCAAGCCATAACTGGACTTAGGTCCCAACCACTCCAGGGCTGGCGACCTGCAGGCTGTGGCTGAGAAGGGAAATGAAGTTCAATGGCAATACTCAGGAGGCAATCAATTAAACCTTAACCAAAATATGGTGGAAGCAACTGTGCACACAGCATGAACGGGTGTCTTTGCCGAGCCGCGCCGGGTAATGACTCGCCCTCTAGATCGAGTGACAGCACCGCCCAGAGCTTGAATCGCCGTTCACGGGGTCCAGGCTAAGCCCTTTCTTTGGCCAGATACCTACTTGGTAGGTAAGTATTGTGGTCTCTCGCTAATAGGGCAGACATCACCTAGCCCGGTGCACCGTAGCAACTCCAGCAACATGCCAAGACGCCGGCTGGACCGGGCGGAACGAAGCGTTGTTAGCTGACAGCCAGAGCTGAGCTGGTGGAGATTAGGTTCCCCAGGGACGCAAGCCCCTGCAGGATGCGGCCCATGCTGCACAGATATTGCACAGGGTCTACCCCTACCGCCTGTCGTGCAGCGACTCCCAAAGCGTCGGTAATGGATCCCACGAGGGAATCCCTTCTGCTGCTCACATTCTTCAGACGCCCCCTCACCAGTTTCACACACACACGGATGATTTCCTGTTGAATGGAAATCCAAATGTCCATATTGGCGGGGGCCGCTGGCAGCAGTGGTTGCACTCACAGCCTTCTCCGCTGTCATGACTTCCTTGAACCCAAGCCCATGCACATTGCAACCCAGAATGTCAATCGTCCAGTATGACATTCCGGTGGCCCGATCGAAGTATCGCTGAAAATTGACCATCCCAGCATATTTCGGGCCACCCATTTTTGTATAGAGACGAAGGACTTTTGCAGGTAAATAGACAGCGTGGCAGTCGAGTCTAGTAATCTGGTATTCTCTCTTCGATTCGCTCCTGAGCGCCCATATGTTCTCCTATTTTCCGGGACCTTCATCTTTTGTCGCCTGTCCGTCCCGACCGCAACAGACAATGCTCTGAGTCGATGGCTTTCGAGACGAAATGCATTTTCTTCAGGGCTTGTTCACGTATGTCTCCGTATTAGACCCCAAGTACTACTATCTACACAAGGTAGGTGCCGTAAACAACCAGGTATGTGTCCTAGGAGCGATGACATGTCGCCCTCGAAAGCTTAATATCATTGAGATGAGTGAGATAGTATTCTGGGAACTCTGAATTGAACACGTGGGCGAAAAGATTGTATATTTTTCGCCAATGACTGAGAGACGATGTGTAGCGAGAAAGTCCTTTTCACTGCCAAATGACCTCCATCAGAACCAATGGGCCAGGCGGCATGGGGTTGACGGAGTTCAGAGAAAAGCGAGGATGAGCCAAGGTAATGAGCTCTTCCCACTGAGATGCGGTCCTTTCTTTGCTGTTGAACAAGGCCATCATTGCCAAGTCCTGACCCCTGGAGTATGTCAGATAGGTCCTCCATGCAGTGATGCATCTGGACTTACCTTGCCATCCATTCACCGTACACGGACATCGTGCCTGGGGGTGGCATACAGTGATCATTGATAAGAACCCGTGCGCCGGACTTCATGGCTGCAACTAGCTGCTGCAAGATCTTGATGGCATATTCATCAGGCCAGTCATGTAGGACCTTGCGAAGGAAGTAGACGTCGGCGTGCTTCACGGGCTGGGCGTGGAAGAAGTCGTGTGTCTGAAATGAGATGGTGTCGCTCTCCCGTTGGGGCCAGGAGCTGTTAGTCCTTTCGACAACGGCTGCAACCTCTTGGACAATAATATGCTTTAACTTCGGATGGCGCTCGGTTAGAGCCTTAGCAAAAGTTCCATCACCACCGCCGACGTCAACGACGACAGCATCCGCATCGAGAGCACTCCAATCGTAGATCTCCAGGGCGGCCGTTGGTTCCCAGCCTGGGAAGCTTTGCATGACGCTCATGGAGGTAGAGAAGCGCTGAGATCGAGCTTCATCGTTTTCCAGCGTCTCGAAGAATGTGCCAGATGTGCTCTCGGCCAGGTTGTGGCCGGTCTGATTGGGTAGCCAAGGGCGACCGGGCCACTTGGTCAGGGCGTGGATGATGTGTGTGGCCGCGGGCCAGAGGTCCTCCGAGACCAACCCTACCCACTCTATGAGAGGTGGTGCGTTGGCAAGCATCGAAGAGAATGCTGTATGTGAGACATATCCGGGCTGAGGTTGAGCGAAGAAGCGTTTCGTGACTGCGTGCTGCACGATACGAGTAAACACCTCTTCGTGGATATCACAGCGACGTGCTAATTCGGCAACAGCTATCACGTCACCAATGGGGAACTGTACGGGTATCTTGAATCGATACCAAGCTTGCATCAAACCATGTCATACTTTGGTATTCGAGTCAGTCTAGCTGTTCTTGTGGAGCAAAGACGAAGGCGGGAGAACGAACTGCTTGGCCGATGTGCTGAACCATCCATCCCAGTGGTCCCAAGAGGAGAGCGTTCAGTTCTTGGAGCGATGAGATGGCCTCATCGATTGATTTATTCATCTGCTGTGGGAGTGGTAATCTTATCGGAGCTCCCGGCTCGAACGAAGGGCTCGGAAGTCCATTCTGCTCAAGATGTGCCTCCAGTTTGGAGACAGTTTCCAGCACCGCGGTTGCTAGCCTTACTGTCTGTGGCAAGTTCGGAGCAGCCATGTTGACTCTACGCTCTAATATTTCCACTGACCTGGCAGGTGTGGGATTAAACTGTACTTGAATCAAGTAATTCAAAAGACCGAGGGTTCTCATACTATTCTTAACTGTGCTACAGCGTTTCTTGCTTTTCAGCGTTTGCAATGCAGTTGCGTGGACAGGGTACTTTTGACACCACCTTCCTGGTGGCGGACGGCAGGCGAGATGGTCGCAGGAAGACCTGCAGTGGACTACTGAGACAACAGACTCACCGCGACTTGGCACAGGAAAGGTTTTGCTGGCCGAGGTCCATGATGGAAACAGCGGGATCACCACAGAAATGCTTGCAGGACTATTTCCTCTATGGGCAATTATTGCAACTCCATTTTATGCATTAATAGCAGTCGAGGCCTCGGGTCTCACGATGTGAATTTCGTAGAGATCTGTGTTGTGGGGGAGGGCACTTACACCGGGTTGTCCTTTCCCATTTCTGTACATCTGCAGACATCTATCTACACAAAAATAATACGATGTGGAAAAATTGTCTTCATCGTTTCTTCTCGTGCTTCTGCCAAGGAGTGTAGCTGGCTTCATCCTGCGGATCTCGGATACCCTGGTCGGACGGATCACTCCTTGTGCGTTGCTGCTCGACGTGACATGGTCCCGACACCAGAGTATAGAGGAACAGGGTTGCTCTTTTCCCCAAAAAGATCAGGGATTCACACCCACACAAGCAGAGGGTACACCCGTACAAGTGTAGCCCCATATACACATTGCTTGTAAGTTCTATAGAATATCTCTTATAAGATAACCTCCTGTAGGTAACCTTCTGTGGGATAACTGCTTAGGTGGGAACCTAACTATTTTGATTTCCGAGTTGCCTATATGGGTATACCCTTCGTTCCTGCGGGGGCGAATTCTCTATCTCTTTTTCAATCGTGATTTCACCTACATGCCGTCCCGGACGTTGACGTGGTAGTGGGAAGCTGCCTGCTTATGCTCGGGACTTTTGAGAGCGCCATGCATGTGGATGCCTCATGCATGGTCCTTGCTACCACCAGGTGTCAAGCTGGGAGCCCGCCGGCTGTAATGCACAAAGGACAAAAAGGAGTTTACTTTCGATTATAATATTGATATTGAGGTCCATTCGCGGGTTGAAATTCTAATCCCCAGGGCACTCATAGGGAGTCACAAGGACGCGATCACACCCACGATGTAGATCCCAAGAGTACAAGATCAATGGCATTCTTCCAACTCTGTGACCTAAGTGCTGCGATAAGCCTCGAAAGCTTTCAAATGCTCAATTGTGTTCGTAGCATCCTCGCCGTCAAACTTGTTCCATATTTCCTGTTGAGTTCGCCAGCTATTACTTCCAAAGCCATCGACTTGGAAAATGTTACTTCCGCATCCTCGCTGCAAAGCGCTTCGACTCGATTTCGCAACCAATTTCTAGCGTCAGCAGTCCAATCAACTTGGCCTTTCCCTACCCTTTTCAAAACAGTCAATTGAGGTGCACTTGCCGGGATGTCAGCAAGTTGAAGGCCTTCCACCGCGGCACCAGCCTTCCTTTCCCGGTCAAGGATGGTGTAGCGGTTCTGGATCTGCTTCTGAGTACCTCCCACTTCTGCCGCAATTTCAGGCCAGGTACAACCGTTGTCCCTCATTTTGAGAATTTTCGCGTCTTGCCAGGGCTCCCACAACCGGCCCTGCTTCCTTGTCCCCTCCGACTGTGGCTCTGGTATCGGATTAGATGAGGACGTGCTATCAATTCCCATGGCTTGCTGGCTAGCGGGCCGAGTAGAGAACGGATTATTATAGCCTCTCTGGTGCCCAACATTTGACTGGAATGCCATAGAGGTGTCTGGCCGCCGAGTTACATTCGCCGAGCCCGCTCCGGCGCCTTGGAGTGTAGGGATACCAGTATTATATCTCGGCTGTCGACCTCTGCCCGAAGCAGAATCTGATTGGTATGCACGATTGAACGGAGGCGCGTGTAATGTCCTCGTCACTGGTTGATGAACAGGCATCCGCGCAGCCCTATAATTAGGGCTTTCTGAAGTCGTGTTGATAGGGAAAGGGAGAATAGGCTCTCCGAGGCCTCCATTGATACGCTGGTTATTCAGAGTCCTTGGACTGAAATCTCTGGTGTTTGGTTGATGGGCGAGCTGGGGGCTGGGCTCATCGCGGGAAACCCCTGCTACCGCGCTGCAACTGCGTGGTAAAATTCCGTCTGCAACGAGTTGTCTAAGCGAAGGAAGCGGAGACCCGAGTCTATCGCCTTGACTTTCTCGTGTGCTGTTCCAGTAACGTTCTTCGCTGAGGCTTCCTGATCGCGGGTACAGATACTGATCGGACATGATGCAGGCTGTTCAGTGGCGGTTGGCCTTCTGCTCTCAGTTTGAATCTGAATAACTCAATTCAACGTTTAGAATGAATAGAAACAGATCAAATTACCTCTTTGCAACCCCTTCAGGTGCAAGCTTCCGTAGATAGTTGTGTGCACGTGTTCCAAATGTGTAGTATGCGCCATGCCCAGGTGGGTAGACCAGGTGGCGGGGGCCAGACGTACTGCTCGGGGAAGCACAGAATCCTTTTGGAAGCCTTAGTTCCGGGGACTCGATCTAGATGTCACAAGTCTAGTGGTATTTGGATGGCGAAAGCTATGGGCAAGATGCGCGTGGCTGGGTTGAGAACCGGCGTTGGTGAACAGTCAGTAGAACAGCGGTCGTTCACAGGATACCTGATGCAAATGGGCCAGATTAAGAATTAGGAGGGTAATAACTTTCTTTTTTATATGAGATCGACGTATTGTGACTCAGAGAGGCTCCTACCTCACGAACCGACCAAAGGCTCAACGAAAGCAGCACAAAAGCCAGACAGTGACGACGAGCGTCTCACTTGCCTTGCCCGACTCACTCATGACCGTGGTGGACAAACGACCACTCTTCAACGGGCTGGCGCTGCAATGTCAGCCTTTCCACTGGATGCGGACAGTATTGAGCTACATTGATTCCCAAGTATTCACCTGGGCAGTCATGGCTTGGAACATCTGTAGGCCTAACGAAACTAGACTTGTCTGGTTCCGTTTCTATTCCGTATACAGCCGTAGCCATACACAGTGCCTTCATATAGTCGTAAAAACTCAAGACCCATCGTTTCAAAAACATACAATGCCGATAACAGTGGTTAATACGATAAGTAGGCACGTGGCCTCAGCCTTGTGGCGCACTGACCTAGACTTATCTAGGTTCGCACAAGCCTGTTATACCAAGCATCTTTAGCATGGCACCAGGCTCTGTTTACGGTTCCTTCCCTCGCCTCATGCAAGTCTCAGTCAAATTTGTTCGAGTCTCTGTATGGCAACAATGACGCTGAACCGCGGCGCAATTGATCTACAGCATGAAGGGTCCTGTGGAAGACAACTAAGAAAGGAACAATAGGGCATGAAGGTCCATAGAACAAGGGAAGCGACTTTATTTGGGTATATGAAAAACTACGTTCAGCGTGGTTGAATGCTGTTTCCACCTTGACCCTATCATGTCCTTTAGTCCGCAGGTCAGTATAGAGACAACAGACTCTTCTTGTATCAGTACAAGGCAATCTTCTGCAAATCCGGCGAGCTCTTTGCATTGGTACCCCAGTGCATAAAGCCGTGAACATACGTCTCGCCTACCAAGCTGTACTCATCGTCACACCTAGGAGACCTCTTTCTCAACATCATCGGCACCTGAGAACCAGCCAACACCCATACCTCGTCTCCATTCGATACTGACTTCATCCCTGTGCCGAGGAGCCCGTTACCCGTCCTGAAAAGCCTCCTTGAGCTGCCGCTGGCGATGTCGAGATCGTGTTGGAGCTCTGCCAGGTTCATCGGCGAGTACGTGCCCTGGAAAATGCTTTCCATCATGGTCATCATGCGCTTCTTGTAGACGGCGAGACCTTCCGGTTCTGACCTCAGCAGATCATGCCAGCGTGGCTGGATGTCGTGGGCGTGAGTGTGGCTCTGGTGGGGCATGAAGTCGACGTCGGACCACGGAGCGAGGGTGTGCCTGATCTGCAGATTTAATATGTACTCCACGAATAAGTTACCGCAGTATGCTGGGGCTGGGTGTTGCCGTGAGTAAACGTCAGTCATCAACGTCCTCCATAAGGCTTGGAGGCGAGACTGAGGCACTGGCCTAGCCTCCCTCCAGTCAGTGGTCCAGTTTGGAAGCTGGGGATACTGCTCGTCCAGGCTAAGCGCCAGGTCCACAATGCTAGACCAGTACTCCGCGGAACAGTCCGCCTCATTTTGTAATAGGGCAGTCTCCTCGACGACACCGATCTTTGACCCTTCAACATGTAGAATCCCCCGTTTCATGTCCTCATCACTCGCCGGCGGCTGCCATCGGGCGTCCCCACATGCCGACCAGGACACGGCCCCTCGAAACCTGAGAGGGTAGGGGGCCAGCAGGACACTGAAATCGGGCACCCAGCTTGGCAAGCCCTCCAGTCTTGTCAGACTTTGATCCTGCACATGAGAGAGCAAATGTAGGTCGCGATTGGCAAGAAGGAGCTGCGCCATGACGCGCGTGTAGACATCTTGGACCGGAAGCTCGTAATCAGGCCGGATGGAATTCGCGGGCGAGCCGCAGACCTCCGTCTTTGTGTCTGCGAGGCCAATAAAGGCATAAACCTTATCTCGGGGGTCTGTAGCCAGCTTGTCGCGATGAACTGACATAAGCCGATCGAGCGAGACAGAGCCCGTTGATGGTTTACGAGGTGGGTGTAGCGAGTCACTGGGCTTCAATGACTTGAGAGACAATGGTTCAAGAAAGGAAGAATCACTCTGGTCGCGATCGCCGGGCTCACCTCCAGGATCGGAAGATCGTTTCAGAGCATTATACCTGAGAATCCTCCTCGTATGCATCAGTGAGAATGCGCCAGTGGGAAATTCTGTCCGCGAGGACAAGAACTCTGAATACACACCGGGGTCATCGCGGAGGCTTGCAATATGGCGCATCTTCTCAGTGCATAGATGGTGATACCATCTCTTGGCGCGTATGAAGCTGAGAGTTGCGGCCAGCCGGGCCCAGTGGACCATGCGCTCTCCGCAGACGACTATGGCCTGTCTTGCAAGAGCAAGCTCCTGCACGACCCAGGCCCTCTGGAACCAGGGCCGGCTGAGCAGGGCGAGGAGACCGAGCCACTGGCGGTGGGTGACGTTACCCTGTAGCCCGGCGACCTCGGCGACCTTGGAGTACCAGCCCTCATTGAAGAAATCCGTGTAGCTGATGTCATCCCAAGCCCGCTTGGTCTCACGGGTTGTATTAGCTGCAGACAGGGCCATCAACGGGGAGATGGCCTCAACTGCCGCAAGTGCATCGGCTGTAAATTGGTCCTCTGGACCAAGCCAGACCGTTATGCTTTGCGCTGCGCGGAACACATCCGCGAAAATGGCGACCTGTGTGTTTCGCTCTTGAACATTGGACTGGTCCACGCATATTGCGTCAATCCAGAAGTACCGGGACCTAGATGAGAGGCCTCTTAGAAGTGGAGGAGCCTGAGCCTGCGATCTTGGACCCCTGCCAGCTGAAGCTGGCGAGGACTCAGAGGCAAGCATCTCCAGAGCCGAGAGAAGGTTCGGTGTGACGGCCAGAGAATGGGAGTCAACCTCGATATGCGGGGTTGGACCGGTGCTTCCGGACTGAGGTCCATGGTGATGCAAGCGCGGATATGCCCTTGAATCTTGTGTGCAGGCTTTCGAGAAGGGTGTCAGGGGATTGCCCCACGTGTAGGACAGCGCTTGGAAGCCCGGTGCCTGGGATAGCCGGAATGTCCTCAGTGAGCAGCGAAGCGAACCGTCTGAACCATCCGAATCCCCAGCTCCACGATCGACATTTTTAACTTCCAGGAGGCGGATGAAGCTCTCATTTGCCGAAGTCCGCGACGCATCTGGAAGGGGCTTATACCGATAAGAGGCAAATGGCCTCCGATGAGGTTGGAACCGGTGAGAGGGCGTGGCCCATAGCCTCAGCTGCATTGCATTTCAGGTCTGGAGCCCTCGACGATCCCGTGATGCCCGACATGAGGTTATCCGTGCACACGTGGGAGAAAGGCTGAAAACGCATGAAAGTGGAGATTCCAGGCGAGCTAAGAGGAGGAATGTTGCATTGGAAATTTGTGCCGCAGACGTGGTTGGTCTAGGCGGTTAGGGCTGTCACGGCTGTTCTTGATTGGCAAACCGTTAAATTGCAGCAAATTGTATCGGGGCAATGAGCCAAATATCTGAGAAGACATCAGTGCATTCGACTGAGATTCGATTGTGGGGTTTCAGATACACTCTAGCTTGTAAAGGCTTTGCCACAAGGACAAGTCCCACAGAACCTGATAAACAGACTCAAATACACCAGACAGCCAGATTATCGAAAGTTTAAGATGCGAGGCCAAACTCAAAACCTCAGCCTAGACCGCAGGGGGGTAAGGAATATTATTTAGGCCCCGAGATAATGGATGACGGGAGTGAAACGAACTACAATGCCACGCGGATAAGGTTAATGTGCGGAATGTAACTCAGCATGAACTCGAGGTGCCACCTATGGATCTTTCCACGTCGAAATTTCTGGGAAGATGCGTCTGCATTTTTGAGGCGGCAATATTCGCAATCCCATAGTCAACAGTTTGGGGAAGGCCTCAAGCCAATTTTGGCCCATTAGGACTTCCTGTTGACGCCAACGAGCTCAGCAAACACAACGTTGAAACCGTGGATGGACAAGTTGACCTGTAATATTTATAGAAACAAAGCCCTATAGGGCTTTTACATTTCAGTATGCGGCTCCAATGCGAGTCGAATCTTGGAACGGTGCTCGGCGTTTTATTGCCTTGTATTCTAGAATAATACTGTGGTACGATTCTGAGCGCGCTCTGCCCAAATCTATCTTTCAGTCTGTGCACCTGGGCAATCATGCTTTGTCGAGTTGCTATACCCGCGTCGTCTGAAACCTAGCTCATATTTAAAGTTTCCCGCGGCCGCCTGTGAAGTCACACTGCATCGGTTAAAAATGACTAGACAAGCGAATGCGACAACATTGCCGCTCACAATACATGGCCCCTCGTGGGGAGCAACGTTGTTGAATCAGTGATTAGTCCAAAGGCCCGTAGCTCAAAGGGGGCATGAACTCCGCGTGGGTCCTGTCTTTAACCTCGGCAGGGATCTTGGCCATGGATTCAACACCTTCCAGGAGCACGACCTGCTGCCCAGCCTGTTCCAATCGAATTAGTATCTTGCGATAAACAAGGCTCGGACTTCCGAGATGATACAGATAGATGTGCATGGTGTTCTTTGATCGCCAGCCACTTACCCCAAAGTGATGAATCATATGGCAATGCAGCATGCTTGCAGCAGGGAAGGCGATGTCGTATCGGATCACTGTCCAGTCGCCCGTCTGGTTACCCAAACGGCAGCCGTCTCGCAATGGCGGATCGACAAGGTTGAAGTTGTCCGCCTGCCCGCCGTAGCGGATGGCCTCATCGACGCTTGCCCAGGGGAACCCGCCGGTGCCGGTGCCGATGATGTATGCCTTGTTATTGTGCTTGTGGAACGGGTGCTGCGTGGTGACGTTGGCGCCGTTCTCAAAAATGATGTCGACGACAGAGCCATTGCGCAGTGACCCCTCGCTGTATGTGGTCTCTCCACGGGAGTCGTCGTCCCACAGCAGGGGAGGCAGCTGTTGACGGAAGGCCTGGTGGGGTCCGATGTTGAGCGCCCAGGAGCTGGTGCCGGTCATGTTGACGAAGAACTTGAGGGTGCTGTCTGATGATGCTGGAGGGGGCCGTGCAGGGTAAGGTGCGAGCTTGGTTTCGTCCATGGCAACGAGGGAATCATCGACGAGACTACCATTGAGATGAACCCATGGCTTGGTGTTTGGAACAACGTCGATTCCGGATGAAGACGAATCTGAACCTGACTGACTCTTGGCGTATCGCAGGATGCCGATTCCTTGTATGACTTGCTCAGGGCGAAGTGAAGTGAGCCGCACAGCATAGTCACCTGGCTTCTGATTGAGGCGAACCAGGATACTAGAAGACGTGTCAGTCAAACCCGGTATGGCTTCACAAGGGCACGCTTACCTGATGCGCTCACCAAGGTTGCAGTTCGCCGCATGAACCTTCTGCGGATGGACGAATTCCCCGTCGGCGGCTACGACGTAGAACTCGTGCTCATCAACACTGATTTGCAGCTCATGGTGGGCACCAGAGTGGATGAAGTTGATCCATATCCATTCCTGGCCGTCTGCTGCTTGGAAAATCTCGAGTGGGGTGAAGGTCTCCTCACAGACCTGCTCGTTGGTATACAGGTCCTGTCCGGGCTGCATCTTGCAGCCAAGAGAGTTTCTGCCGGGGCCACCAACCGCCTCAATGAGCTCAGGAGAGTGGCAGTAGGTCCTACTCTTGTCATTGAAGATGATGGAGTTGCTGCACCAGGGCACAATGCCAGTGTCTCTGTACATGACGAGCAAGATGTCCATGCCCTCGGCGTTCCAGTCGCTAATCACAACGTGGTGAGGGTTCTTTTCCGCCTCTCTCATAGCCTTAATATCATGCTTTGAGGATGAGATCAGCTCGTACGGACGTGGCCGCCACGCTGCTGGGCGGATCCAAATGGGACCGCGCATCCCATCAGCGAATGCCGGGCCAAAGTGGCCGTGGTAGAAGTACGTTCCATACTGCTGCTGGACCGTGAATTGGTAGGTGTAGTTGTCTCTGGGCTGGATAGAGTACTGTGTCACACCCGGAACACCGTCATTCCAAGGCCTGTCAATTTGATAGACTCCATGCCTATGTGCATACGACATGCATGTCAGTGAGGTTTCCGAGGCGTCATGACAAAAGTTTGATCTTACCAATGCATAGTTGTCTCAAAGGTGAGCTGATTGTCAACGAAGACCTCGATCTCATCGCCTTCGTCTGCCTCAATCAAGGGGCCCGGGGTTTGGCCATTGATGGCAAAAACAGGTCTGCCATGGCCGTCCCCAGCAAACCATTTGTTTGTGATGGTAAAATTGTAGGATCTCTTGACCTGGCATTGCACTGTCGAGAATAATGCTGGAAGCAGAAAAACGAGCACGCCCGTGAGTCTAGCCATGGCCAATATGCCAGAGTGCTTGAGACGGTTGGAAGTTCGAAGTGAGCAGAATGGTCGAGCTCTTTGCTAGCGATCAGACGTTATGGGTTCTCAGTCATTCACGGGTTCATGACTTGTAAATATCCCCATGGATCCACCCTCGCTCTACATAGCCGAACCTTATTTTGACAGCACATCCTGGCAGATAAGGCACGGCTGAGAGCATGCGATCCGTCTTAGAACTACCGATGCTCTAGGCCCTGTTGAACCTGGTTTCAAGTGGCCTATAGGAATGCACTTTAAGAGGTCCGGGCCTCGCGGCTATGGCGTCACGATCCTGGATTTGTATAGTGCTATTGGTGAAAGACCTTGGTTGGGGTAGCATGCGCAGCTATGTAGATAGGCATTGTCTTGAAATTGGGCGTTGGGGATCCGCATTCTAGGGCACCAAAGAGACCATAGTGGCAAGGTACAGCGCCAAACGTCGGGGGACCAGTCTAGACTGGATAAGATCCACCTCGGTGTATCCATAGTCCTCCATGGGTTACTAGCCCCAGACCCGATGGGTCCCTCACCGACCTGGGGTACGAGATCAGCCGGGGTCAACGAGGTTTCATGGTCTGTCTGATTGTGACTGACTCCCTGCCCCGAGATGTCCGTTACAAAAGCAGGCGTGGCTTCTGCCCCAATACTTCGAGGCCTTTGCGTCCGCGCCAGTCTGAATTGTCTCATCCTTCTTGACGGGTCAGAAAAATGGCATCGAAAGACGTGATGAAGCCCGAGCCGAATTCGCAGGCACCTGCTGCGTCAGCTGCTCCACGGCACTTTACACCACTGAATAAATTGTATTTGTTTTTCGTTGTGGCCGCTCTATCAGTGTTCGAGCTCTGGTACCATGGCGTACCGGCGCGATTGACCTCTCCACTCATCGAACATGACAAGCCTAGTTCAGGGGCACAATTTGTACGCTCGTACAACTTACAGATTGGACAACGATGGATGAACCAAGGTTCGGGATACTCAGTTCTCTTTAGCTTTCTGGCTGATACTGACAAGTCCTCTAGACGGAGGCCGATGGCGTACAATGCTCGTGTGTAACGGGCAGACACCATGTCCAACTCTGTACGCCGAAGAAGGCGACATTGTGGAACTGCATGTTCAGAATGATCTTTACGCTCAGTCTTCCATTCATTGGTATGTCTGTTAATGTCGTGCTCCCCGCCCGTGTGAACCCAGCTCACAGTAACCCGACTACAGGTCTGGCATGGCTTACCAGCGATCCACAAAGTGAGGACATTGTTCCTAAACATGCCACATTTTCTGTCATACTAAACATCTCATATAGATATGGACCCTGGAATGATGGAACCGCTGGCCTGGATCAGGTACGGCCCGGCCCTTGTCCTATTTCCGGGACATCGATGCTGACCCAGTCCCAAATAGTACCCTACTCTGCCTAGGGGCAACTACTCCACAGTCCACGACACCACTGGCAGATGGGGTCTGAACTGGTATGCTGAGCACACCACGGCCGGCTCGGTTGATGTAAGTCCTCCCGAGCAATAAAATATGATCTGAGCAAAGTCAGCCTGACCTGATCTAGGGTTTGTACGGCCTCGCTTATGTGGCCCCGAGCCCCTCACGAAAGCGTCCCTACCACCTCATCACCTCGGACCCCCTCGAGCTTCGCCAGATTCAAGAGGCTGAGCGAAACATTCGGCACCTTGTGATCAAGAACCACCAGCATCGTGATACGGGCTGGAAGCTTCTGCGCATGAGAGCGGAGGGCTCAGAGTTCTACTGCTATGACTCTCTCATCGTGAACGGTATGGTGTATCGTGCTTCCCGAGTCAGAGACGTCGTACATCCGAATTGCTAACAGTCCGAGTCATGTGTTAGGCAAGGGACGAGTGCACTGTCGCCAGCCTGGCTTCGAGAAGTTGAACGGTCTAGATCTCGACGAGAAGGGGTGCATCCAGCCTCAGGGTCTGCCTGATGAGAAGTGTTCGCCAAGCGATGCAGACTATGAGGTTAGTATACCTGTCATCTCATCAGTCTTTGTGTCTATGCGGAAGCTAATCGGAATTCTACTTCCGCAGGTCATCGAGACAGACGGTCAGCAGTACCTTATGCTCAACCTCCTCAACTCGGGGTTCGAGCATTCTGTCAAAGTTGCCATTGACGGCCACGAGATGATCGTGGTGGCCAACGACGGAGGCTTTGTGGAGCCTTACACTACTCATGTCAGTTCTGGAACAACTCTAAGTCACCTGGCAGTTCCCTTTGCCGGCCCCAGCCATTGCACACCGCATATCTCAAAACCTTAATTAGGCGAGCCGAACGCGAGCTGACTGACACGGAATGATTTCCTAATTAGGTCGCATACATACCCAGCGCAGGCAGGATCACCGTGCTCGTCAAGACCGACGCCGCGGCTTCGGAATACGCTGTCAGGATATCGTCCACTAGTGTTTTACAAAATCTTCAAGGCTATGCGGTTCTCCGCTACCCAGTCAGTGCACTCCCCCACCTCCCTTCCTCTGCCCCGCGAAGCGTTGCATCACATGAATCAGCGGCTGAACTTTGTCATGCGTGTGATTCTATCAGGGGAAGCGCCAGCCAGTCTATGGCCAGCCTATGCAACTTCCCGAGGCAAAGCCGTCCGAGGAAGAGGTCTGCCTGCTCAAGGACTCCACCGTGCGCCCGCACTGCAAGGAGATCGAGGCCAACTTCCTGCCACCCTATCCTGCGGTCCCCGTGCCAGTGCCCGCGGCAAGCAGGTCGTGGGGGAAGAAGGACCATGCCGCCGCGGACCTGACCTACCGCCTCACGGCTGGGCTGCAGAAGTCCAAGACGGAGGCGCACGCGCCCGAGTACTTCATCAACGAGAAGCCGTGGCAGCTGTTCCGCGCGTCCATGACGCCCGTCCTGTTCAACTTTGCGCAGGGCTCTGAGTCGGCTGCGGCACAGGAGTTCGAGAAGCCCATCATTGGCAATGTCCCAGCTGGTGCGGTCGTCGACTTCATCATTAAGAATACCCTCAATGAGTCGATCCCGCTGTACAAGCACGGCGAGCCGCACTGGGTCCTCGGGTCGGCCAGAGATAGTGAGTTCCCCTACGACACCGTCAGTGAGGCGGTGCGGGCTGGCTTTGGGTCTCTGAACCTTGAGAACCCTGGCCTGGCTGTTGTGCATGACCTGCCGCCCCTTGGGTGGTCTGTTGTTCGGTTCAAGGCCACCTCTGGTGTGGCGACCATGATGCATGCAGTCAAGTTGAGGATGTTCGCTGTAAGTTTATCCGTCCCTCAGACCCTATTCATATTCAAGTGGGCATTGGAGTAACTGACAGTGTCTTTGTCACCAGCTCGGAATGTCGGTGCCGATTCTGGAAGGCCTTGATGCCCAGAACGTCGTTGACGTACCTGAGTATGCCAAGGCTCGTCCTCACGTCGAGTTCAAGTCAGCCAATGATGGAGTATTTGGCTAGTCTTGTATGACCTTGTGCATACGTGAGAGACCCTACAGGTAGAACAGCGCACATGGTTACATGGTTGAGAGCTGCGAGACGGTTGGTGTTGTCGGCATCTGGGCAGATTACGGCATATAATTCAATGCCTATCTGTCTCTCGCAGACCGAAGAGGGCCCTCAGTGACATCAAAATGTCATGGAGACGCACATGAGATATATTCTGTGCTGTCAAATCGGACGGGTATTCGTCATCTTGTACAAGCGTTGTGTCTGTATTGGAGGAATTTCAGCAATCAGACTGATTTGTCTACATGTGTATCGTTGACTCAGCAATTATAACTGCATATTAAGGTTCTCTATGCTATATACTTACGGAAACCAAATTGTGTCGTAAACTATTGTGTCAGTGTTAAAAGGTGATGCTGTAACCATTTCCGCAAAGGGTTAGCATGTGCAAACGCGAGTCCTTCGCCAACGCGACAACAAACCTTGACCTCAACAACTCCCACAAATTTGAGTTCACACGCATGTGCACAGCAGAGAACGCATATTAACGCAAGAAATATGACGTGCATGTTCTAGCAGGAACATATAATAAAACATTATCTTAAACCCCGGCTTGGCTACTCGACTTGGGCTGCTTGGTCGCTTGGTGGTAGACGCATGCAGGGGTTGGAGGAAGGGAGCATTTGAGTTTGGGGAGACAGCGGCTAAGGTGAGGAGAATCAGACCACCACCAGCCAAGCACACGCGACCTCATTCCAACTTCGATTTCTGGTCTAGTCTAAACTTCTATCTTCTCTCTACCAAACTGCCGTCCTCTCTATGAGCCGGTCTAAATGTCTAGGGTATCCACGATGTCTACCTCTATCGCTTCCATATTACACATGTCTATCGTTTCGTCGTGAAGCTCCTCTTGTCTATTCCAACTGCTCCCAGCCAATCCGGAACACCTTGTACCCAACCTCGTCACCCCGCCCGACGCCCTTCCTCTTCTCGAGCTTCTCCTTGGCCAAGATCCGCAATGCCATCTTGCCATCTTCCGACTTGGGACAATCCCTGACGTCTGCAAATGATGCCTCGACCGTATCGGTGACGCCTTCGAACCGGCCGTTAGGCCTAACCGACGCCACGAGCCAGAAGACACCGTCGCGCGAGAGCATCTTGGCTGCACAGTCGCGCAGCCAGGCCGCGTGCTCCGGGGCGTAAACAACGTCCGTCGCGATGAGCATGTCTGCAGCGATGTGAAGAGGAGGGTCGAGGCAGGGGTTGGACCAGTCGAGAAGGCAGGCCTCAACGGGGACCTCTTCGCTTTGGGTGAAGTTTGCACGGATGTTACTACGCAAATTCTCAAGCACAGCAGGGTGGTAGTCCGTCGCGACTACCGCTGCGCCCGACATGCCGAGTCGGGGCAGCAGCTTGGCCATGGTGATGCCGACAAGCCCCGTGCCCGCGCCCAGCTCCACAACGCGTGGCGCGCTGCCCAGCGTCTTGACCGTCAGACCGAACCTCTCCGGGGAGGCGCACATCATGTCCGAGACCACGATCGACGCGCCCCAGCTCTGCAGGCCCACGTCGGTGTGATCCGTCCCTGTCGCCGGTGTCCCGTCCGTCAGCCGGACCTCGATCTTGTCCCCCTCCTGCCCCTCGCGCGCGAAACAAAACTCCCTCTCGATCTCGCCCGAGTCCTCGTCCTCCTCGGCGTTGCTCGCGCTGCTGAAGGAGGCCAGTATATACGAGGCGTCGTCGACGATCCGCTGCTGTGTGTCCTCGTCGGCGTGGGAGAGCAGCTCGTCGGCGCGGGCGATCAGGCTGGTCAGCCAGCGGACGGCGAACTGGCGCTCGTAGGGGTCGTGGCGGAGTTCGGCGATGTGGTCCTGGTCCGTGACGCCATCGCACGAGTCGGCCTCCTGTTCGTCGCCGGACGCGTACCCTGAATCAGCGGGCAGGGGAGTCGATATACCGCTACCCGCGCTGGAGGAAGTGCTGTCGGGAATCGAGAGGTATTCGGCGGCTTGGCTGGACGAGAGGGACGGCTTCCTGAAGGCGGCGGCTCGGGGCAGGGGGCAGTAGATGTCGCGCAGGTCGTGCAAGGCGCGGTCGATCTTGGCCAGGTCCAAGTCGCCTGGGGAGGAGCAACGCAGCCCAGGCAGGCTGCTCGTGGGAGGCAGCAGGGTGCCGAAGGCCCTCATTTCGACTGTTCCCGGCGCCGAGGGAAAAGGGGATCGGCTGGAAAGGAGTGGAAGAGGGCGGTGACAGAGATAAGGGCCTCGGTGGCGGCTTATCTGGCCGTCTGCTATGTCCGCCCTAGGGGCCAAAGCCGAGCAGGAGATGGCTGTCAGACTGTACGGAGTACAAAGACGAGGACAAGGGGATGTATATGGTGGTCACCGTGGGGACCCGAACCGTTGGGCCTCTGTCTGAGTCGTCGCCATACTGGTTGGTTTTGTTATCGTTCCCAGAGTTGGGCCAGGGCGGGAAAATCGGCCGGACGTAGCCAAGGCCGTGTGTCAAAAACCTCGAATTTTTTTGCAGTCATGAAGCCGAGGACCCTGGCAGCCTGGCGTGCCTGGATCGTGAGTAAGGATAACCCCATAAGGTTAGACTGTCTCCTAGTCCAGGTCTAGGCTCAGGGTCAGAGTCAGCTGGAGGCGGGACATGGCGAGGCCATGGTTAGGCCCAGGGTTAGGGTGTAGCAAGCCTGTCCCTTCCAAGGCTAGAGCCAGACTGTGAATGAGTTCTTCCAAAGCCTACAACATACAGTGTTTTGCAGTGAGAAAACAGATAATGGCCACTCTACAAGATACAGGCCCTTCTTCAGGGATCACCACTACACATGTGTTATAACATGTGCCTAGTGGGCTGCTGCAGAAACACCTGCAACTGTCTGCTTACCTAATGCATGCGGGCATCCCAACATCAAACTCAGTCGTCTGCTATTCCCGTCTACAAAACAGGCCTCGTTCAGCCTCCCCGTCGCGCACTCACCCACGCCGTCTCGCTCGCCCGGCTCACCTGGTCGACACCGGACTCCTGCGTGCTTTCCCCTTGGCGACTGAAATGTCATTGTCGTTCGTGCGTTCGTGGCGCCGTGCAACAGATAGCAATCTCATCACCAGAGTGGGCGAGGCATCGGCCGCGCCTGCTCGACTGAGCCGTGGCTTAACCACCCAGACGGCGTGGCGACGGAAGCTATCTCGAGTTGTGGAATGCCATGAATTACTAGGGCCCTTTATCCGAAGGCTCTATCCTCATCAGGCCGCCGCTGAGAGGAGTGAGCCGGGCGAAGGGTCTTTGACCCCTAATAAAGCAACGACTAGCTTTCACACAAGACAGCTGCGCGCCAGACATTTGTCCCTGGCCAAGGCCTCTCGCCCTCCAGCTCTCCCGCTCACCGAAAATCCGCAGGGGAAAACAAACCCGCCCAAGGTCCCAGTAAGGAACCATAGGAAGCACAGCAACTCTCGAGCTCGTCGTGCTAGCAGAAGGGCCCACATCAGCAGGGAAACCGGGGCGTCGGAGACCCAAACCGAGGAAAATCAGGAATCCACCATAGACAGCGCTGATTATAAGGGGGACGAGATTTACTACGGCACTTGGGCTCCGGTGGAGGCTGCTGATGTTGAGCACTTCCACGCAGTTCAGACAGCTGTGGCGGCGACTCGGAAGGCCGAGGATGTTGCACGCTGGGCCGACAAGGCTGATGAGGCAGCGTCAGCCGCCATCGTATCATCCAGTGAGAAGTTCGCTATACGTTTAGCAGATGCCGCCAGGACAGAGGCCGAGCTTGCTGCTCTGGACGCCAAGCAGAAGGCACAGCTTGCCGCAGACAAAGAAGAAGCGGCCGAAGCAATCAGAGCGGAGCTCAGGGCACTTGTCGAAAAAGGATTGCCTGTTTTTGAAGGCAAAGAGCTCGGGCACCTCCTGAAGTTGAGGGGTCTGGTGCATTCCCCGTGTCGAGTATGCCATTCACCGCACTCACTCGCTGATTGCAAGGTCCTGTTCCCGGCTCTGGGTCCTCTGCAATCGAAAACATACCGGAGAAATAAAGAACACTTCAGAGACAGATTGGCTATCGACGAAAAGTTCCGCGAGGCAATGGAATTTATCCAGTCTACATTCAATGTTGGACCCAATGGCGATGTAATACGTTCGAATTCTCACGGGACACATTCTGCGCCTCCTTCGGCCATAAGTGAGTCTTGCATGCCCTATGGCTGTCTGTTTCAGTCGGAGCCTGATGTTGCGGCAAGTTTGGAACATGCTTACATAGAGGTGCAGAATATTTGCAGGAATTTGACACACGTGTGATTTTCAAATCCATTATCAACGGAAAGGATGGCCCTGACCTAGCTTATGTTGCTCAAAGCTGGGCCATCCATTCAGGCCACTGTGCGTCCCATACTTTCCCTATTCCATATGGTCTTCGATGGATGCCTCAAACTTGAATCTTCGATTATTCGATGATGTCGCTCACGAACGTCGCAATACAACTGACAAATCATATTAGACCTGACCAAGGATGATGATGGCAGGACCTTTGCCATTTACTGGCCTACAAATGCACCGACCAATATTGCCACTGATCCGTGGTTTTTGCCCGAGGTTCAGATGATCCAGTCTTTTGTCGCTGCCTGGAGAAGGGGGGGAAAGGTACGTGGGAACCGAAACTCCGTAAAGTTGCGAGAATTCTGACACCTGTCAATCTAGGCGCGCTACGGCCAGGACACTTTCGGCGATATGCCGTCGATCGACATTGTCATTTGCGTGTAAGCATTTCTAACTAAGTCTTCTTGGGGCCTAGGCATGAGCGTTACCTCAGCGCCCATCCCATTCCAGTCCCTCACGTCACACACCAAGACGAATGCTGATTTTCAGAAGGGGTCGATGGCACCAAAGTCTGAGTAGGTCGGGGGATATGTACCGATCAGTAATGTCACTATGCGCCAGCAACAAGGAACTGTGGAAGCAGGGTAAATACTATAGAGGATTCCACATCGGCACCAAAGACGATAAAATTACCAGCGGATATGGCTGGTGGGCCTATGGCCGTCCTGAAACGCCCAGCAGCGGAGAAATGCGTAACCCAGAAGTCAACTTGCGCGCCGCACCAATACAGTCGTGGCTTCGGAAGGCTTCGCCTAATCTCGCCGTGGGCCTACTGCGGGCAACACTGCGGAGCGTCGAAGAACGTGCACAGCCTATCCTGGCCAAGGACCTGAGGCAAGCAGTTCCAGCGGCAGTTTCGCGCTTCAAGAAGTACCAGATTATCACCAAAACCCAGGCAATTCAGAAGTACGGCAGGAACAGTGTTCAGAATTCCCTTATCAAGACATACTTGCCTTATCCAGCAACCACCACCAAATTATTGGATCACAAGTTTCGGCAGTGGGCGCCGTCGTGGGAGACCATGATGCGTCTGGACCAAAGCGAGCCAGCGCCTGAAACCCGGAAGCCTCGTACGCCGCCTAGGACGCTTCGAAGACGGCGGCTCTTGCGTCCTCACACTTTTCTGATCTCCGACTCTACTTCCGCGGATCCTCCGCCGTGGGTCCGAGATGACCAGATGAGCAGTATCACGTCCCCTGATACCGCCCCTGAAATAGAGGCTGTAAGCAGCAGCGGTGTCGAGCCCCTGCCGGTGGACCCAGTATCTACTCCCAGCACTTCTCAGCAAAAGACTTCCGGTTTCCAAGGCTTCCAAACTAGGAAGATCCTATATGCTGCCGACTCTGTTAAGAACAAGTCGAGACCTGAGAAGACCCATAAGCCACGCAACTCAACACCCAGGGCGGAAGAAATCCCCACCACGCTCGCTTCTGCTCCTGAGACGGCCGGAGGTGGCTCCCGGCCGGAGGAAAACTCAACACGACGGGTGCCGAGACCCCGGAATACTCGGAAGCCGCGCAGCTCAACGCCCTGGGTGGTGGAACAAATCCTTACCACCCTCGATCTCAGTCCCGAGACAGTAGAAGCGGGGAGCTCGGAGCCGGAACAAGGACGCGAAGCAGTAGAATACCGCCCAAAGGCTTGGGGCCGCCGACAGAAAGGGACGAGGAAGTCTCCCAAGGCCAAGGCTCGCCATAATTTTCCCGTGCCCGATTCTGGAGATGTATGTTCCTTTTAATGGCGTGCGTGGGATGGACGGGCATGGTTTTCTATATGATACCCCTGCAATGGCCTGCTTTTAACCGACGGCGCAGGCCAGGTTGTGCGCGTTGGTGGGGCCGGGGCCAACTGATGGGCCAGCTTCTGATGTAAATGCACATAGGCTGTGAGGGTGGCATGGCAGCAGCCCTCAGGGATACGGAACGCATTTGTTCTTGTTGGCTACGGCCCACATGTCGGGTCACTGCAAGCCTCTTACTATGCGCTACTGTATATACCGAAATTGCCCGAGTGAAAAGAGCACGCCTGTGCCTCAACTCAGACAGCGAGATACCAAAATCTAACTATAATTATACAATACCTAACTACCTGGGTACCTCACTGTCATCAGGTACATACTCAGACCCAGCGCACACATAGTGACGCGAAGAGGGAGGGTATGAGACCTCTCTTAACTGAAGTAGTCACTGCTTAATAAAAACGTGTGGTTGAGTTAATAATCCATGCGGAGGAAATTTACCCACACAAGTCACTGTTTACTACGAATTATTGAAGAAGACCTATATGGTAAGTCACTGGAAAAGTCTGGCTTAGAAGAGGACTATAAAGTAATGAAATGTTGAATAATCCATCCATACAGTACCTAACGTCCGCTTCAACGTTGTCTTCCCACAGACCAAATTGGGTTAGCAGATGTCCCATCTCACATCTCATTATCTTTCAGCACTTGTATTTGAAGCAGCTCCGTCATTGTGGCTCTTGATTCTTGGTGACAAAAGCTGGCTATCAATTCAAGAATTTGCTTTTTGGAGAATCCATCCAATCCCCCTGGCATTCGCATATGTGCAGAAGCGGGCATCAAACATTACTGATGAGTTATGTGCAAGCCTAATGGCCTGTGAGAGGACAAGTGGGACGGACACGAGTAACGAAGCACAACTAGGCCCCTCAGTGAGGTCTGGTTATAACGAAGTACTCCATTGCGCAGTGTGAGCCTCCTACTATGGGGACTAATGAATGTTTTGCCAAAGAGCAGCCGTTCTAAGACACATTATGAAGGGCGATGCTAGAAGGTGCCGCACATGATTCTCGAGGGACACTAATTGCCCTCTATTCAAATGCATCGCGAGGCAGCACTGCACGTGCCTGAGTCGCCTGCTTTAGTGTGCTTCTTTGCACATGGCAGCCCAGCACGGACTCGTTGGTAGTCTATCCATTGGAATAGGAGATTCACCGCTAGGCCGTGCTGCTCGTGACAGGACCGGACCATGTGCTAAAAAGAAGCTCTGGGGCGGTAGCAATCGCTAAGCCCTAAGCTCTGACTCGATTGCGGAATGGCAGTTGATCTCGATGATGTGACTGGTATCATGAGAGATGGATGCATCTTTGTTCAATTATTTTTCCCACTCAAGTCAACGTCGCACATCTTGCATGAAGGGCCTCATCTTGCACTGTCACGAAGAAAGTGCTCTGGTTCTCGGCAATGGTAAGCCAAAGAGAGCGAGGAATAGCCGGGACTCGCTACGTAGGCACGTTAGGTGGACCGGTATATTGCACGGAGATCACCGCCCCGTCAGCTAGAGCACGTCACATCGAGCTAGCTAGCTTGCAGTCACACGGGTAAAGGCCGTCGGCCGAGGGCATTGGAGCAAGCGAGCAGCAAAGCACTGACTGCACCTGCACGTACCAAACAAAGTATGGAGCCAGAGTAGGCGTGACCCCGAGCTATTCTGAGGCATCTAGATCAAGACTTGATCTCTGATCAGCAGAGAAAAACCTCCGACTCTGGGGTTTCTGCACAGTGAACAGGAGCCAAGTGGGCCGTTTGTGGCTCGACAGATGCCGATCGGAAGAAGCATCGTGTGGCTCCCGACTGGATGGAGGGCTGCCCACCGTTGGTATGTGGCTTGACGGTTGTGGTGGTGGTGGCCCTGCACGTCAGATGCAGGTACGGATGCAAGGTGAGATCACAGCGAATCCGGGGCATTGGGTCTTGGCTGGCCGGCCGGCTGGCTGCTGGGCCTACTGCAGCAGCACTGGGGGCCGAGACAGTCGAGGACGGGCGTGTGGTGGCAGGCCTTGGCTTGGGGGCACCCGGGTCGACCCCTGAAGCTCCTGAAATAACATGACAGACGTGACCAAGGCAGTTAGGACGGGCCGAACTCGATGTGACGGGCCATCTATGCTCTGGTAGTGTAGTTCTACCAGGACCTGGTATTATCCCGTCCAGGTGAAGCGCGGGACAGGGCGGCGAGGTGCAGATGAAGCAGAAGCGGTGGCTTGTGCAAGCGAGATTCAGAAGGGGTGCCGGCAGGCCTGGTGCTCGTTTGTAATCAACCTCGAGTGGAGACCGACAGACAGCTCCTGTTGACACGGTGATGCGTGGTCGGCCTGTCTGTGAGACTAGAGTTTTGATGTATATAACGACATACAGCCATCCCTCACATGCGGCCCAAGTCAGTCTGGACAGTCATGTGCATCGGCATCAGAAGGCAGTGCAGGTCGACATTTCAGCTGCGAGTTTAAACTCTCGAATGCTGCAGCTGGGCGCAGATCACTTGTCTCAACTCGAGCCGTCACTGGCAGACAGGCCCGATCGTCAGGGGTCTCCCATTCCGGGACAAGATAAATTGGGGGCGAGGCCATTGCCTTGGACGGTGGACCGAAATTGGGCTGAGCCCGACCCTGGATCTGCCTTTGATTAACCTGAAACCGTGCGAGCAAAGCAGAGGACGGACAGATAGATGGTCAGATGGTCAGGAGGGCAGAGGGGAGGGCCAGTTCTGGGCCAGAGGAGACCAGGCCAGTCTTGTCGAGATGCAGGGCGAGAGGGAATCAGGAAGGGCGGGCGGGCGGGTTTGGGACAGAGCCAGAACCGTCTGAAGCATGAGAATAATCACGCCGTCGCCAAAGAGGCAGACGAGCTGAGCTGGGGGCTGGCAGTCTGCCATGCTGCTTGCCGAATCGAGAGATGGATTTGAGAATTTGATTGCATGAGCTGGGGGGCCCACGCCACCCCTGAATTCTCTCACTTGTGACTGTCTGGATTCGTTCGTTGATTCGGCCTGGGATCAAATCCCTTCCCACGCCTTCCGCGTCCGTTCCTGCACATGCAATCTGCAATCTGCAACCTGCAACCGCCACTGCACCTTCCGCCTGTCTCATGCACACCTGTGTCTCGCCCGTCCGTTCCCGTCGTGCTGCACCACCAAAATACCAACCGACGACAACCACCAGCTCGATTCATGTCGTGAATTGAATTTGGCCAGACACCAACAAATCTGATCTGGTTTTCGCATCCGATGCCATGAGGCATTCCCATTTTCTGCATACGCAATAGCAGTAACTCACACTCCTTTTTTCTCCTCTCTTCTCAATCAATCTTCCATTCTGTCCACTCCTTGCCGCCCTTTTTTTTTTTTGGCTCACAAACCCTACGCTCCTTTCCTTGCGTCCACCCCTGAATCGTGTCCGTTCCGCTCCGTGAATTTTGATCGAAACGAGAACGACAAGACGAGATATCCGCCAGAAACAAAATAGATCCGGGTAGAAGGCAACAAAAACAAAGCTCACAACCAAGACGGCCCGGCAGAGCCCAGCCCGTGCGAAGGCTTCAACCACGCCGACATCACAATGCCTCCCCAGACCCAAACACGCGTCAGATCCCGCTCGTCGGTCGAGCACATCTTCGACCTGGTCGAGGGCCTCGACGAGGACCAGCTGCACAACCTGCTCGACGAGCTCAACAGCACCGCCGACACCAACGTGCCCGTGTCCAAGGGCGTCGAGTACTTTGAGGAGCAACGGAGGGCGCGCGCTCAGCAGAAGGTCCTGCGAGCCACCCCGTCCTTCCTCAACTCTCCTCATGAGCCCGTCGACTGGCCGCGCCAGAAGCCCAGGCCCGTGAGCGGCTCACAATGGCGCCAGAGCATGCGCGTCGTGTCCACGCCCTACGGCCACCTGGGTAGGCACCAGACGGAACCCATCAGCCCACCTCTTACCGCCAGTCCGCCCTCGAGCCCGCCCCTCAGCCCACCCGGAAGCCATGAGAGCCCACTCAGCCCCAGGCGCACCGTCACCACCCCAATATTGCCAATGGAGAAGTCAGCGAGGCAAGAAAGCGACGAGATCATCCACTCTATCCCACTCGGGAAGAGGCCCGACAGCCCGCCGCAATACCTCGACGATGATGACGATAGCAGCCGGGAGCGCGAGTCCCGGCCCTCGCTGCACGAGTTCGGCGGCTTCAGCTTCGGCCTCGATGGCGCCGCCCCCGAGACACCCAAGCAGCCCGCCACCAAAGAAGCTGCCCGCCCGGTCAGCCCGCTCTCCTCGTCCACACAGCAAGACGCACCCGCGCCGCAGCGCGCCGACTTCAACCGCATCAGCACCATGCCCCTCCCGAGCCTCGCAACAGCAGACCTCTCGGTGCACGATGTTCCACGGCCGCGGACGTCAACAGGCAACGCCGGCGCCGACGCCTTCTTCAAGCCCCGCGCCTTCCGCCGCATCAGCAGGCCGCAGTTCCTCACCCCCGCCAACATTCCCACCCCCGACGCCCTCGCCGAGCGCCTCTCGCAGTACTTCTTCGACGGCCCCTCGTCGCCCCCACCCCCCGCGGGCTTCTCCGCTATGCCAGCGCCCCGGAAACCATCGGCCGAGCTGTCGATGGAGGCGATGCTCAAGGAGCCCTCGGCGCCGCCCAGCAGGACGCTCGTCCTCGGCGGCAGGGAGAAGGAGGTGCCAAGCGTGGGCATCTTCGAGGTCCTGACCGAGGGTTAAAAGACCACACTCGGACTCGGACTCCAGACCGGGCGCTCGGGCATTTTCCCGTGGTTGCACTGGTCAGTGGAACGATGAAGCTTTCGGGTACGGGTGCCGGGAACGAGAAGGGTGTGCGGGGACTCGTAGGTGAAAGGGACGGGACGGCTGGTTTGGACTACCGAGGTCGACGACGACGGAGCAAAAGAAAAACAACCTCAAGATGAACCCACGGAATCGACTTTCTTCTTTGATCAGTATTGCGTTTTAATCTGCATGCATTGCATGGCGTTGGTGTCTTTTCTTTGTTGTGCTTCTTCTTTTTTTGATATATAAACATGGAGCAGGCTTCATTGCCCATTTTGTATCCTCCTTGTATGTTTGTTTTGTCTGTCTGTATGTGCGTGCTCTGAGCCCCACCGTCTGGCTGGGAAGAAGGAGACGAAGGGAAGAGAAGAGAAAGAAAGAACACCCGCTTTTCGCTTCGTTTCAGTTTC
The DNA here is from genome assembly GCA_023522825.1 of Diaporthe ampelina. Classification (NCBI taxonomy): domain Eukaryota; kingdom Fungi; phylum Ascomycota; class Sordariomycetes; order Diaporthales; family Diaporthaceae; genus Diaporthe; species Diaporthe ampelina. The sequence continues at coordinate 274,933 of JAMFTM010000051.1, read as the reverse complement.
GTGGGTTTGGGGTTGTGTGTATGGTCCGTCCGTCGTACAAATAGTCCGTATATATATCAGGCATGGGGCGGGGCTGTCTGTTCCAGTGTGAGTGCAGACTTGGAGACTCTCTCTTGGTCCGCCCGTCGATGAATATTGGATAACGTTGAGAAATACTCGTGTTCGCTGCTATGTTTCGTGTGATTGGTTCTGTGCGTGCCTTGTGCCAACAAGTGGTGTAGCCTGGGCACTTTCGGCTGCCTCATGGATGTGTAGACTGCAATCTCACTTTCAGCGGCGCCTAGGCAGCTCGTGACTGCCTTCTGGCACTCTGACTCAAAAGCAAATAAGTAGGTGACAGTATTGCAATTCGAGAACTGAGATTGCACTTGGTTTGTGACTACTAGGTAGCCAGGTCTACTGTACTAGTAGCGGTGTAGCCTCAGCTTTGGCCCCAATACTAACTGTTAGCTCCCGGTTTCGTCGGTCACACGAACTGAGGAGCATGGACTAATGAGTCCAAAGGACTGAATGAAAGAACGAGACAAAGTTGGTCAAGGTTATTGATGAGCTCTGCCCGGGTGTCCGCTGCGTGGTCACGGCATCTAACCGGCATTGGTACGGGCATAGTGTATGTGACTTATAAGTGTCTTGTTAGCGCTACCTTCGCTCACTGCCTATGACATTTTTCGCGTGCACAAACAGCCACTACCAGGAGCTAGAAGAAGTATTGCCCGGTACTCGTAAATAATTCGATCCAAAGGTTGTGCCATTTCTATTTTGGGCTTTATACAAATTATACATACACGCTTTTGTACAAATTTCTCTCCTGTTGACTCACACGCAATCTTGACATCCTCACCACCTTCAAACCATCACAGCTTCTCATACTAAAACCATCATTTTTTTTTCACATCGCAAGAGATTTCTCTAAAACAGGATAATGGCGAACCAATCTCTCGGGTTGGTTTACCTCCCAGATGAGATTATTCTTCAAATACTCAGGATGGTTCATGACACACCGATTCCTGACTTTGAACTCCGCAAGCGGGGGTACCTAGCTCAAGAATGGGCCCTGTACAACCAAGGCATCCGAAATATCCAGAATGTCCGACTTACAAGCCGAATCCTGAGCAAAGTCGGCTCAGCGCTCCTCATCGAGTACGTCGGGGTTGATCTTAGCTGGACATCTCTTTGCCGCTTTCAAAGGATCATGAGACACCCCGGGATCCGGAAAGGGGTAGGCATGGTTCGCATTCGCCTACCGGTCTATGATTTGAAATTGTGCGCGAATGAGGAAGCGTATAAGTCGCAACATCTTCCGTTCCATTCTTTGAGACTCCTGGGCCCGGAGGCCAAGCCGTTCCTTCACTGGCTTGGTGGATCGAGGCAGGACTGTCCGGAGTGGACGCAGGAGAAAGTGAATACAGCTATCGAGCACTCGTGCAGAGAATACAGATACCGACACGGATCACAGATCCTCATACTTTCTAAACGACGAAAACGGTTCATTCAAGGTGTTGCTAACGCGTTGAAGAAGAGCAACAACAAGGCCTTGATGGTAGAGTTTACGGACAAAGACGACCTACCAAGACAATACCGATTCGTCCGGTCAGTACAGCGGGCCAAAGAGGGAAACATTTTGGACCTTTATCTAAAATTTCCAGTCTCGCCTCGCCGTTGGAACGTTTTCGCGGACCGGCCCGGCGACCGACCTCGGTGCCTCGCTCCGATGGTGCTTGAGATGCTAGCAGCATTTCAGGACGAGCGCATCAATATCATTGATCTCAAGCTTGAGATATCCATGGTAACGCAGAGTGACCGTGAGATGTTTGGGAAAATGGTACCTGAACAGGAACCGCTTCGTGGAGCCTCCGCCGCCATGCGGAACCTGCGAAATTTCACCTACTGCCACCAGAAATTTGGCATGCAGGCTCCTTCATGGGACCAAAAGACGCGGCCAGAACTGAGCACGCTGCTTTACCAGTGCCTTCCCTCGTCGCTCCGGACCCTGAAGCTGGATTCAGTCGGAATCGAAGTGCTCCAATGCCGCTTTCCCAGTCTCACCCAAGTCACACTCGAATCAGTTATGTTTAACGGAACCGAGGGTCTCGAGCACTTTCTGCAATGGGTCGAGCCTCACGAGATTGCCATCACCTTACACAATTGTTCGAGTTCCATAGGCTTATGGGCTGATGTCCTAGAGTTCTTGAGGTCAAAGCAGCTCAAGACCTGCTTGATTAAACCTTGGGGGGCAGAATTCTGGGAGATCGAGAGAGGTTGGCCTAAGATTTGGCCGCTTCTAAGCCCGGAAAATGCAGGTCCTGACATGACCAAGGGATCATCAGCAAATCTCAGGATGCTGTGCTTTGATCAATATGTCGTAAGGTCGCAGCAGTACATCCGAGGAGATTGTGATATCAACCCTCTCCGGCAGCGTCCGAACTAGCCGACTGTGCTCGTGAGGACCACCGATTTTGATTCTCTGAGACAAGGTCCATGGGGTGGGAGAAGGTATCATTTACATGGGGGCGAAGGTGACCAAAGACAGGCTATCACTTGCGCAAAGGACAGGCTCATCATTGTGAGCCATGAAAGAATGGATAAGTGGCTAAGCTACGTTATGCAGGGCACATTATGAGGCTCGCTCGTTGTCGTCGTTGGTGAGCTGTCGTTGGTGAGCTAATTACCGAAGGTGGCCCCGATATCACCAGCGCAGCACAGGCAACGGGCAAATGTTTGGGGGGATGAGTACTATCGTAAGGCCTGCTGTTGAGCTTCCACAACAGCTGGTAGACAGCAGTGAAGCAGTTGCAGAAAATTCATATCCATGGTTCATATATATATCATTCAGCTTTCGTGCATATATGTACATTGAAAGAAGTGCCAGAGAAGTCACTCATCCCATCAAAGAATCTCAGGGATTGTAACTGGTGACACTCAGGTACTGTGTCAAAAAGTAAGTGGTATCCTGGGGCCCAGGAGAACCACTGCTGCCCTCCATCTGATAGTCAATGATCAGGTTGAACGGAGCCCCGACCATCTTTGCCCCGTACTGGGTGGTGATCAGCTTGCCGTCCATGTAGAAGTTGATCTTGACCGTTGTCCCGTCAGACTCGGCCCGCAGCTCAGCGAGAATCGTCCTCCAGGCTGTCGTCGGGGATGGGTAAGTCACGTCGGTGGCCTTGACCTCCGAACTGGTGTTGCTATTCACGCATTAGTAATGGCACATATCAGGGGAGACGTGGACTCCTAGACCTACAAGGTGTTGAAGCTGATCTTGCCCGTGCCCTTCCACTCCGCCAAGTCGATCTCCGGGGGCCAGCTGTTGGCCCCGTTGAGCCAGAACGCGGGCCAGGTGCCCTTAGCAACGGGCGCGACAAAGTTGGCCTTGAAGTCGAGACCGCCTCCCTTCTGCACGGTGAACTTCTGCTTCGCGTAGACGGTGCCGCTGTTGTACTTGAGCTTGCTGTTACCCGACTGGGGGCCCGTGTAGTCCGACTTAAGCTCAAGGTAGGCATTGTGAATGATGCTGACTTGGGCCTTGGACATGAGCGCCGCGCCGTTGTGCGTGTCGCCCCATGGGTAGTTGTAGTTGAAGTAGGACTCGAATTCCGATGTGGAGCTGAAGCAGGTCTCCGGAATGAGGGTTGTTGCCCGCTTCTTCAGCTCACGTTCGTGGAGTGGCGCTGAGGGCGATGCGGCAGCCAGGCCGGCCAGCAAAGCGACGAAGAGGTTAGAGAGCATGGTTGATGCCTGCGTGACAGAGCGATTGTGGTAAGTCACTGAATCCGGTGTGAGGGAAGCAAATCAGGAACCACTCTTGCTGTTCAAGATCTCAAAAAGCTCCGAAAGATGCGATGAACTACCGACGTCGAAGATGTAAACTCGGCGAGCCGGCTCACTGTATTTATCAGTACCTGTGGGCATGGCCCATAAGTCTGTTCGGTACTGGAAACAAAGTTTCATTAACATGAACCTGCGGAGGCAGGGATCGTCAAGACGAAAGGGGTAGCCAGCGCGCGCCATTGGAGGACAAAAGTGACCCCATGGTGCCCACTTGGAGCTCGACCAGCCATGGTAGTGGGCAGGAGACGTCGTGTGTAGACGAGCTTCCCTAAACCGCAACGCCTGTCGGCTCTGCATCATGCGGTTCATTAAGGTTCAAGGTAGCATTTTGTCGATCGGCTCCACGAGCACTGTATTTTGAGTTCCATTCTGTGCACCATTCGGCCCGCCTCGGACCCTACCGAGCTTCTCCAACCCAGTTGTCCGCTCATGTTCATCCTATTATTCTCGAAATGAATATCCATGCGGTCGTTTCTAACTTCTCGTTGGATTCTGTATATGACGTTGCATCGACCGACCCCGGCGTTGAGGGAGTCTTCAAAGCATCGTGTTGAGGGCCGGCAAGCTGTAGATTGGCAGGTCAACAGCACGCTGAAGATACGGTCGGAACAAAAAGAGGGTCCACGTTTCAAGCTTTCCGGGGTGCCGCCTTGGCTCCTCACCAGTCCGAGTTTGGAGTTGACAGTCACGCCCATTTACAGGGCTTCCAAATTTATCACGGTGTTTAAAAGCTTAGTTACACGTTCTATTTGTAAATACGACGACACTGGCCAATGATTGCTGGCGGTTCGTTGACACTACATTAGAAAAGTGGCAGTCCGGATCACGCGGGCAGCTCTTTTTGGAGGCCCTTACTCACGTAGAGCCTTAGAATGCTTCGAAATCCCGGCAATGCAGGTGGTGTGGGTTGTTAGCGTGGTGATCTACCGATCTCTCCCATGCAAGGAATATCATCCAGCCAAACATGACATGACGCTACTGACGGCTGGAGGAGACGGTCGGCCCCGGTATACCCGCAATTTGGCCATAGACCGGGCCTTTGGATAAAGTCGGGGAGTGGAAAAGATTCATTCATCACTTACTCTACCCTCCACTCCGGGCTACTTGGAACTCAAGTGCTGGCAGAGTTGCATTGCCCAAGTCGGACGAGCCATTGCCCAGGTGTGGATGATACCAATGAATCGGTGGACTTCGACAGACAGAAAGAATGTAATGAATATCCCAACAACGACTGAATCGCGTGCTTGAAAACCGCTTTGCAGTCACTTGGGGCCACGATACGTGAGCTTGCGACAGCGGGTGGCGATCAAAGCCCGTGATGGATATTGTCGCGCGCGAGCATTGCATCATCTCATTCTCGGCCCAAATTTGGTTGAGGAGGGTGATTTTCAGGCTCGGCAACATTGAACGTGAGGAGGCAACTCTTCACCTGTCATGTTCACCCGACTCATCTCCGTTAACCATGAACAACACGAACGGCTCCACCTGGCGGCGCATGCACCAGTTAGGCGGCCAAACCGCCAGATGAGCTATCGAGTAGCAGCGACGTGTGACATTCGATATCAAATGATTCACTTGAAGTCATCGAGATCCCATGGGATGTGATCAGTCCAGTCACAGAAAATTGGCTTCCGCCTCGCCTCCTTCATAATTATTTAAACGTCTGAACTTCGTGGTTCTTCCAAAGGTCTTTCCATTTTGCCATCCATCATCTTGATTCTATCGAAACTGACAGACAACATGAGCTCAGTCTACAGTTTACCAGACCGGCAACGCTTTGAGAACATACCTATGAAGGATTTCAATCAGCCACAGCAGAACGAGCACACCGAGATAATGGAGCGAATCGAGCACAACGAAACGAAGAGGAAGACTAGAAACTACAAATGGTCCATATATGCCCTTGGAGCCTTGCTTTTCGTCACTACAATTCTAACCGTTGTATTTGCCGGGCTCTACTTCTCCCATAGAAGCATGCTACCTAGTACCCCGACTAATGGCACAGTGCTAACATCCACTACCACCACGAGCATTACAGTGACCCAATCGAGCAAGCCAAAAGCCTGTAAAAACCACCAGCAATATGGAGGGCAAGAACTCCACGATATCAACAGCGACTATGACTTGTTGCTAATTGATGCTGTGGATCACGCGGTACAGAAAGGACTGGACGTAGGCTACGCCACGTGGCTGGATGTTGCATTGAGGAGTGCCTTCCAATGTACGGATAGTCCTTCGATTCAACTCATAGACGCATGCCAATCTACTTTCGAACACCGGGTGGTGGCGTTGTGTGCAATTCTATGGGTTCTTACCCATACGTTACTCAGATTACCACTATGACGACAACCTCAACTATAAACTGACCTATGGACACAATCAGAAGGATTATTGAATGGATATAGACCAGGCGGATCTCAAGCGACTCAGGCTGGGTGGTGGGGATTTTCATTTATTTCAAGTGCTACATTGGCTCTTACCACGCGTCTTAGTGTTTCAGGTAGTCACCAATATAAACTCCAATTTTGACCCTGACTTAGTGGCTATGGATGATAGTACACGATGAATTGGCTTTGATCACCATAGTGCTTTCTGTTAAACGGATCTGATATCTTAATTACTATGCCGCTCTGTCCGTACCATTTCTCTCACGTGAGATCACCTCTCGAAACTCCGCATCTACATCATGTTCTGTCAACCAGGTCATATCTGGCCTGCTGGCTATACGGGACCTCAGTTCCTCATCTGTTTCCTTCTCACCATTCTCAGCGGTGGCCCCAGTCCATCTCCTCTTCTGTGCGGCCCCATGGACCAGGTCCAACACACGAGTCACCAGAGGCCGTCGAGTCTCATCATAGAGAGTCAATGCCCTCCGGAGCTGCGCATGAGTGGGTGCGCCTTCCTTTGGCCACACGTGCGCAAGTGACAGTGCCAAGGCATACGCGTCGTTGATGGCCAGTGACCCCCCTGCTGCGAAAGCTCCCCCGTGGGTGTGGGCTGCGTCTCCTAGCAAAGCAATTCGGCCGTTGAAAACGAGAGAGGGGAGGGATGTGCCAGCGTGGTTGGGGTATGTCTTCGTGTATGGGACGGCGTTGACTATTGATTCAACTACAGGATGCCATCCCTGCTCGCAGTGTCAGTAGGATTGAACTCGAAACAAGCGGAAGCAAGAGTCTCACCTTGTACAGGCTCCTCAGGAACTCTACATCACCAGGCCCACTCCATTTGGTGTTTTGGAATGGGCTACTTGAGTCGTCAGGGTCTGCAATATAGCTCCCAACTACAGTGTACTGGTTCTTGCCTGGATTTGTTCACGTTAGAATCACGAGGCGTCCGGCTCTGACAGGAATTAACGAGCGTAACCCATACCTAATCTCGACGCAAATAGGGTGCGTTCATGCCCGATCCAGAAGATGGCATCATCCGGCAGGTCATGGATGTGTTTGACCAAAGAGACGTCAAATGCCGACCGGAAAGCAACTTGGCCGGTCCATTTCAGCTCATGGTGCGATACGAAGGCTTGCCTCACTTTCGAGTGTATCCCGTCAGTCCCAAGGATCAGGTCGGCTTTGACTTTTTGTCCATTCTCGAAACTGATCACGGCAGGTGCGCCTTCTCTTTCGACCTCGACGGCCTTGATTCTTGCCCCCAAGTGTATCTCAACACCGCCAGCGTCCCTTACGGCCTGCACCAGGGCAGCCTGCAGGTGTGCCCTGTGAAATCTGCCCATCCGGTGCCTTTCCTGAACTTCCTCTCGGTATTCATCATGTCCGAGCTCTTCATTAGTAAGCCAGTGGCGATAGATCATGGGCCACTGGCCTCGTTGCCTATACGATATAGACCCGTCAAGCGCTGTGTTCACACCGAGCTTGTCCAGGATGCGAAGACCGCTAGGGTTGAGGCCGATGCTTGCGCCTATTTCTCGTAGCTCGGTAGCCTTTTCGTAGATTGTGATATGTATGGGTTGATTCGGTAGAGCTTGTCGGAGGGAGAGAGCGGCAGTCAGACCGGCGATGCCGGCACCGATAATAGCCACTTGCAGTGGTGCAGCGGCCATTATGGCTGATAGTTCTGTCGATTTTCCCACGAATCGAAGCTTGAATATTAGTGCAAGTAAAAGGGACCCAATGTGCCGCTTCTGTTGATGCTCAAGGAAACTTTAATATTTGTGTTCTTCGGAAAGTACAAATCTCGCTCTGTAGCTCCAAAAGTCGCGGTACTGGTCCTTAAACTGTACTTCCGCCCGGTGGACCAGTGGGGCTGCAGGAAAATATGCAAGCGATTTTAACTTGGCGCCATTCTGCATTCAACTGACGTGCTGTGCACAACTATGAGATAACGCGCTTCGGGTCTGATAGCGCTTATAATCCACCTGGCATGCTAATATCCTGTCTTATTATACCAGCGTTGATACCCACTGTTTTATTTGTATTCCGATTAAATGTCTCGCGGAGCGATTGTCAATATTTTCTGCCAGCCTTACACTTCCCAGATGACCAAATTTGATCCCAAGCATAAGGCTGAATTGTATCCCAAGCAAAAGGCTGACTTGCGATGCGGAGCCAGATTGCTCAATATATCAGGAACTCCCGAAGTTCGCGTCTCCCATACAACTGCTGCAAGAGCTTGCGCTGGGAAAACTTGTCCCTGATCACGCGGCATCTGGGCAGTGAGTCTAGCATGAAATCGAGATGAGACTCAAGCTCACTGAGATTCTTTCCGATCTCATCTTGACTCGTCTCGAATACCTCGAGTATAGTTCCTGTATCGGCTTCCTCCACGGCTTGGAGCAGTGGTCTCAAGGCCTCCACTGTGCTGACTGGGTGAGGTGGACTACCAGGGCCAGTCAGATCAAGGAGTAATTTGTTCAGTCTCTTTGCTGCGGTCTTGAGTATACCAGAATCAGGTAGTAGGTATTCGTGTGTGACCTCGAGTGTCTGGCTTTCTTGGGGATGCTTTGGCCAGAAGCCACTCTTGGCCTCAGTGATGAGCCCGAGGAGGCTCTGCCAGGGAACCGTTTCTAAGTCCGAAATTACTCTTTCCCAGAGACTCAAGTCCTGCCACCGATCCAAATATGATGCGACGGTCTCAAGAGCATCTTCGGAAGCCGTTGATAGCGTGGGCCTCAATGGATTAACGCTGACATGATCCGCCCACTGGATGTATTCTTTAATGTCCATCTCCGACAATGAAGGGGGTGGTTCTGCGCTGGAAGGATCTGGCTTCTTTGATGGGTCCGCGGTAGTACCGAATTGTGCCAGTTTCTCCCAATTCAGTAGAAATTGAAGCAGCTCTTGGTCGAAAATAATCAAACGTGAAATAAGCCCATCGCTACCATACCTAGGCAGCATGGACTTGATTGTTGCAGGAGGCAACGTTAAATCAATGTCTGGAAACCACGCATTACGAAGTTTCATCGCAATTGCGAGGCCACAGACCGAAAATATGCGGCAAGCTCCAGGCAGTGAGGAGATCTGTCTGAGATGGAAAAAATCATCAAAACCTGGGATTTCCACTATCCAATCACCTGGCCTGCCGAAGTCAAGATCTTTGCTCCACCGCTCTCCTGCAGCGTATATGCTCCACCTGACTACCGATTGAGATGGAGTAAGCAGAACCGATCTGTTTGTGAGAGGACGGCAGTTGAAGGCATTCCTATCCGGTATTGAGTCGATGCAGAGTAGAGGGTATGCTTTGACCAACAAAGCTCCTGTGCCATGCAGCACTCGAAATGTAGAGTGACTCCTTGTACTGTAGCCAACGGGCGTGTTAATTGCCGTTTGGGGTGTGATTGTGTCGTAGCACCACATCCTGTCGCCCCATTTCCAGGAATGAGAACTCCGGCTGAAATCGTCAAACAACCAAGCGTCAATAGAATCCGCGGTTCTTGCCTGTGGTTCGTTGCGAGGATGATAGCCCCAATCTGGGACCCATGAGGGTGAGCCTGGGATTAATCTTTCTTTTTGCCCAGCATTGAAGGTTGCGGATTTAAGGGTGTTGATCTGTCCTTGGCGAATGAGGAAATACGCCGCTATGCCGACGCGAATCTCATGGATAGATTTGGAGTAGTCTGCAACCAGACCTTCTAGATGGGCCCCTTGTACGAGACCCAACAGTGCGAAAATCATGTCTTTGTGATCCGTTGCCAGACAAGTTGATGTCTCTGTAAGTAATTTTGAGAGGCTGTGGAAGTCCTCAACGGGCAAGGCCTTTCCCAGATGGAGCCATCGCGGCATGCTGAACTTTCGTCTGTACCCATCAGGCTCGGCCAAACGGGCTTTCAACAGGGGCTGAAGAGGGATGGCGGTCTCGCCGAGTATGACGACGGCCTTTCTGGATAACAAGACCTCCTGGACGACCCATATGCGCGACCAATATGGGCGATCAAAAAGCGCCCGGACTGCAATCTCGTCACGAACAGCGTCCCAGACTATCTCCTCTTGATATTCATTGTAGAACAATCTTTCGCTCGTCCGCTTCAACAGAAGTGCGTCTGGGGTATCATCGTCTCCGCCTAGAAATATCATGACGGAGGCGGCACGAGAGAAGATGTCACGCATCAATCCAACTTGATGCGATTTCTCATCTGTGTTGAGTTGATTGATGCAGACAGAGTCGACCCAGACTGTCTCGTGGGAGCGAAGCCTACGTAAAGCTGCTGCGCAATTTCGGGTGATGGGAAGGGGTATCCAGTGGTCGCCTAGGAATATCTTTTCGGTTAGGCTTCGGTTGCCTTCCGAGTCTGCCCAGGTGTAAGAGACGGCCGTAAAATCTGGGCGTGCGGATAGAGATATGGTCTCCAGGTAGCCATGCAGAATAAGATCTTCCGCGGACTCCCGTGGTGACAAGTGAAGCAGTCGTATTTCATCAACGCCTGTGAGGGACCTGTAGACCGGCGACGTTGCCCGCCCGCGCGACTCGTCTGCTTTTTCCCTCTGTGATTCCTCAGCAGTTGTTGAGACGGAGAATTCTCCGATGCCTACATATTGTGCCAGCTTCTCATCTGTGATAATGGCTGAGGATTGGGAGCTGACATCAATAATGCTGAATGACTGGCGATCCTGGTGCTTCCTGCGCTGCTCGTGAAGCATTTCCCCGAGACGCTCTAATATATCTCTGATATTGACGTCGTCCACCTCATCAGGGCTTGAGAAGTGAACTGTAGATGGCCAACTCAAGTTCAAGTCAGACGGAGACCCTCCGAATTCTGATACTTCTTTCTGAAGCTCGCTGCGGTTGGCTGTTCCATCGCTGTCATTATGAGTGTAGAAGGAACCGCAGCTCTTGCATGTGATCATCGTGTCGATGACAACCACATCAGGTCTTCGACAGTCTCTTTCGTGCCAGTTCGCCATTTCGACCTATAAAGATGGCTCTAATCAACACAGAAGTTTTATCGCTCCAAGACCAATTTCAAACTGAGCGAACTAGTATGTATGCAAGGTAGTCAGACAGGCACCGCGTAAGACGCGCGAATTTTGGAAGAAACGGCCGCAATATGTGTGCGGGGTAAGATCGGAACATGAAGAATATTTGATAGGCTTATTGCATAAATAAGTATCCAATAAGCATTAAAGAAAGTCACCCAAAATGTGTGATTGCAAACATTGTCCGAGTGGCCTCTTGCTCCACTTGGTAACCCCCAATGGGGCTACATTGCCTAAGCTAGAAGCTTTTGGGTTTCATTGGATTTGCGAACTCTGATTAAGTCTTCTAATTTATTGTTGAAGTGCGATCAGGATGCAGGCGACCGGTAGCGTCTAGGTAACCCAACAGCTTGGATATATCTGTAATTGGACGGTTTCTAGCACTGTAAGATCAAGTGCCCAGCCTGGGGTCCTCATACGTCATCCGTCGAGTTAGAAACCTCGTTTTATGTCATTTTTCCAGTGGTGTCAAAGCTTTTCATTCCTTCCGGTGACAAGCGATCACAGAGCAGATGCAACTCTGACAGTACCGGCAAAGATCCCAACACGAGGATACCATGGAGAACTTTGGGCTATAGAAAGGTCATGAACAAGAACATTACCACTAACATATCAAGAAATCTCGTTGCTCCCTCCTACAAAGCCTCTTCAAAGCTCGCAGTTGAACAAACTTGGCCCGCAGAGCACGGCAATCAGCTTCTGAACTGTTCAAGAAGACCCAACACGATTCCACTCCGATCCAGCTTTTCAAAACTTCGGTTTCACGGGCTCGGATTTCGTCGAACGTGCAGTATTCTGGTACATTCCAGATGCTGCTGCACAATGACAAGCACGTATCCATTGACATAAAACTGCCTAGGGACGGCTCTCCCTCGCGTTGTCGCAGGAGGACGTCTGGGAGCCGACCGGCAAGGTCCTCGAAAAGCTTCTGTAGTCTTTGCTGCCATTGACTGGACTGTTCACCGCTGCTGGTGTTGTGATCGTTTCTCGTGGCCAGATAATTCCAAGCATCCGCTTTGATGTCCGACAGCTCCTGCAGCTTCTCTCCCCAAGGCACCTCAACCACTATTTCGTAAATCCTAGACCAAAGCTGGAGGTCCTCCCATCTTTCTAAATACTGCGATACTGTTCTCACCGCTGCATCAAAATTGTAATTGCTACCATCACCAAGGCTGGGCGGGTAATTGAGGTCCAACCACAGTCCGTATTTCTCCAATACATTTGATAATTCGGCCAGTGAGTCTCGCTGTTCTGACTGGTGTGGAGCTAATAAAGAATCCAGTCGAGTGCTCGATTCCCAGCGTTTGAGGAATAGAAGGTGGTCTGAGGTACAAGAAATAAGTGGCATCCAGAATCTGTAGTCCAGAGCGGGACCACGAGCAGATGACAGCTGATCATGTTGTATCGGCCAATAGTGGACGTCTGGTACAGGGGGCTGGTTCGGATCGAGTATTTCCCCCAGCTCCATCTCTACATCGTGTTGTATACGACAGAACCTGGTCAGCAGGGCTACTGAGGAAAGTGAAGCAATCCTGTATGTGTCTGGTACTCGTCCGGACGCCTGAAGATGGAGTAAGGTATCACACCCGGGGGCCTCGATGATCCAGTCGTCACTCCCGGTGCAGGGCACGCCAGAGTATACAGATATTGCCCATTCAATCAGTGTTCCGAAGGCCATGAGTCCAGACGTGCTGCCAGTCGACGTTTGGGTGGTGGTAAAAGTAAAAGTATCATCTAACAGCGCGAGTTCTATTTGTGGCATGTGCACAACTGGGAAAGCTCGAATGAGCAGTGCTCCATGGTTTCCGAATACTTGGTAATCTGTGAGTGATGGTAGTGATTTTTGTAGTGGATGACAGTGTGTTAGCCGTACCCGATTTGGCGTAACGGCCTGTGTTTCGGGAAATAGTGAGTATTGCGCTGCATGGTTGTAATCCGAGTCTGTTTCATGCTGGAAGTGCCTCATCTCGTTCAAAACCTCGCGCGAAGATCGGAAGGCTGCAGACGACACCCATGATGGCAAGTCGGGATCCCCTTCAATGCTATCAGAGGTCTTGGAAAGCTCGTTTCTGGCCGTACACGAAGCCGCACACGCAGTGGCCTTGAGCACCCTCACGTGCCCGTGGCGTGTCAGGAAGTAGGCGGTGAGACCAATAAAAACTTCTGCCGTTGTCTTGGAGTAGTCAGCCACCAAGCCCTCAAGGCTCGCCCCTTGCACAAGTCCAAAGAGGGCAAAAACCAAGTCCCTGTCGTCTGAGGCTTTGGACGTCGAAGTCTTCTGCAAGAGGTTGAGAAGAGACTTCATGTCCTCGAGGAGGGAGCCGCCTGACAAGTAAAGCCATGGAGGAACCAAATCATCCAGGGCCCCAGGAATACCGCCCAGAAAGTTGGTCATGAACTCATGAAAGGAAACACTCGCGTGTCCCAAGATCATCTCGGCTTTCCTGGCGAATAGGATCTCTTGGATGACCCAGATCCGAGACCAGTATGGCTGTTGAAAAAGGTTACGAACTTCGTGAATATCAGAACGACCACCCCAGTTAGACGTCACCTCCTTACCCGCATGGAACCTATCTTCAGACAGTCTCTGCAACAGATATCGCGCGGGAGTATCATCGACGTTCTCGTCGGTGTCTCCTCCCAAGAATATTGTCACTGACTCAGCCCGGGAATAAATGTCTCGCATCATGGAAACTTGGTGGGATCTTTCACCAATATTGTTCTGATCAATACAGATGGCGTCTATCCACACAACGCACGTCCCGCCTCTCAGCCGTAACCGACGTAGTGCCGCTGCGCAATTTCTCGTGATTGCGAAAGGCGCCCAGGCATTTCCGAGGAAGATGTTGTCCCATAAGGTCCTATCGCCGTTCGCATCCGCCCAAGTGTAGGATAACGCGATGTAGTCCGGGCGCATCGACAGCTTCGCGGGCCTCAAGTATCCATGAAGCGGCTGCGATGTATTTCCCTGGGGATCCAGATGGAGGAGACGAATTTCGTCACTGCCCATCAACGACCGGTAAACAGCGTGTCGACTTGTGGAGTCCAGTTGAGCATCCCCCGAATTCGGGCCCCTGTCTGAATTCCTGGCGGACGTCCGAGGTTCATATTCGTCTGTGGCCGCATTCTCTGTAGATAACTCTCTTGTTCCCCGAGAATCACCAGGTGTTGCGCTGTGCACCATCTTTGTTGCTGCCGGAGCGTGCTGTTCCGTGAGAGCCGTGTCTGTGTCGCCGGGTTCGATAGATTGGTCCAGAGCTAGCAAAATGTTTCTGAGATCCGGATCTGAGACATCGTCTGGACTATAGAACGTGATCGAAGATGGCCAGTCGAGGTTGAGGCGGCGGGAGCCCTTTCCGGCTACCGCAGTCTGCCTGCTCAGCTCTTCCCGAGTCTCATCAGTCTGGAGAAAGAATGCGCCGCAGCTGAGGCATGTGGGGACATTGTCCATGAGCAAGACATCAGGTCGCCTGCAGTCCCTCTCGTGCCAGCTCGCCATGACGGATCCACTTCAAATTTCAATATGGTCAAGGTGGTGTTACCAGAAGATAGGTTCTGCGGGGTGGACAGACTGAGCAGAGAGTCGCGAAATGGGTACCAACATAAATGAGATCTTATTAGTGCAGTCTGGTGTGGCTGCAAGTTGATCTCACCTGCATGAGGTGGGGTCACAACCTGGTAACCTCAGTAGGCAGCTCTTAACGAAATCCCTCAGCCAAATTTGAAGGCGACCCGTCAAACCGGCTCGTAAGAGAACCAGGCCCTAGATAGATTGACCACGGCATTCGAGCTCGAGTACTTCAATGGAGATGCTGTGTGGCACAGGAAGCCCGAGTTTCTCATGCCCAGAAATAGGCCCAGAAGAGCCCGCAACGTTACAAAATGCAACAATAAGCAAAAGAAAATAATATCAACGGCCCGTAATAATATCATCCGCAATCTTCTCCGCCAGCGCATACACAGCAGCCTGTGGATGCCCAGGCAAAGCAAAAGGAAAGGAACTGGCGTCAGCAACCCTAAGCCCCTGAACACCAAACACGCGCCCGCGGCTGTCAACCACAGCCCTACCAGACGCGACATCCTCCTCCCTGCCCATAGCCGCAGTCGAAACAGGGTGCCAGATCTGGCCCACATTTGCCCGGATCCACGCCCGGATCTCCTCATCGGTCTGTACGTCCTCTCCCGGCGCCGCCTCGGGCCCGGTCTTGAAGCCGGGTGTGTCTGCGAAGGGTGAGCCCCACGCATCGCGCAGGCGCTTGACGCCCGCAACGGCTAGCTCCATGTCGGCCGGATCGGAGAGCCAGTTGAGGTTGATGCGCGGCGGATCGTTGACCGAGGCCGAGGCGATGGTGACGTTTCCACGAGAGAGGACGTGCGGGAGGTACGTGGCGAGGCTGCCGCGTGTCTGGCCTGGGCCCTCTGACCATGCCCCTGCGACGAAGGAGAGCTGAGGCCAGTCGCTCGGCACAGAGGCGAGCTTCTTGCGGGTTGCCTCGCTGAGAGTGGCCAAAGTTGAATTGGGGAGACGCTCATGGGCTAGGAAGCCTGCTGCTGAGCTATAGGGCCCGGTGCCATTTTGGACGTACTCTTCGACGAAGCCGGGGTTGAGCGCCGGATCGAGGGTCAGTGACTGTGCTGAGGGCGTGCTGATGGGGTACTGGACGGACATCAGAATTGGATCCTGGAGGTTCTGTCCCACGCCTGGGATATCGGCGATGACTGGGATGGACAGGGCTTCCAGCTGCTCGCGGGCACCGATTCCAGAGAGTTGGAGCAGCTGCGGCGTATGGAACGTGCCGGCTGTGAGGATGACTTCCTTGTTGGCTGAGAGTGTGTACTCTACACCCTGCGTGTTGACCCTTACGCCCACCGCCTGCGTGCCGTTGAACAAGATCTTGCTCGCTAGAGTATGCGTGTAGACTATGATCCCCGTATCTCTGATAGCTTGCCTCAAGAAGCTGCTCTCACTGGTCGACCGCTGAGACTTTTCCGGCTCGATGGTGGATGGCACCCATGCGCCATGACCAACGAGCTCGCCACTGCTGAAGCCTTTGGGACTGATGGTCAAGCCAAGACTCAGGATGACCCGGGCGAGCCAAGTGGTCGTTGGGTCAACCCAGTTATTCCAAGATACCTGCAGTGGGCCGCCCTCCTCGTCATAGTCGTTTGGATCGAAGAGCACCGTGGCGTTGGTGGTGTTGCGCTTTTCCTCGTTCGGTGGCGTCAGCTCAACGGAGCGCTTGAAGTACTGCAGCATGTCATCCCATCGGAACGAGTCGTCTCCGACAGTTTCGGCCCATAGTTCGTAAGAGCCCTTCGTAGGGCGGATATAGGACATGGTGTTGATAGATGAAGAGCCTCCGAGCGTCTTAGCCTGGGCGTAATGTACCTGGCGACCATCTGCGCCGGCGATTGGGTCTGAGACAAGAGACCAGTCCATCAGCGGCTGCGGGGTGAATTCTGGCGATGGGTCGATGAACGCAATGCCTGTCAACGAGTAAAGTGGAACGACGCTATTGTTGCCGTTCTCAACCTCGTAGAAACCGCCAGCCTCGATGACAGCGACTGAGGCCGACGTTGCGGCCAGGCGCGATGCGAGCGTGAGCCCTGACGTGCCTCCCCCGATGATGACATAGTCGAAACTCGCATTGCGGCCGGGATATCCAAAGGCAGAGGAAAAGAGGCGATCTTGGGCAATGGTGAGCCCCGCCATGGACAACAGGACAAGTTGAGATAGCACATGCATCGTGAGATGGGGGCCGTATATCAAAAGGCTAGGCTTGTCTTTTCACAGTACTATTTCACATGCCTCTGAGCCCGAGAATACAACATAAGTTTATTCGTTTGAGACGACTGTGGTGCTGATGGAGGATGGGAGATATATAGAAATTGGAGGGCGACAGCATGGTTCGATGGTGATGACACAATTGCTCTCCAAGCTACTGCTGCACCCCTGGGACTTGGACATGCAAGTCTGGATACAATACTGCCTGAGGTAAGCTCACGTTCCGTGGTTGCATTGAACCTAGTCTCGATTCCAATAGCTCCTTGGGTCCCTTGTTGGGTGTCAGCACGGGGAAAGTGATTAATGCGGTTAATCCGGTCCTGGACATTTAAGTAGTGGAGCCCACACGCACACTTGTCGCTTCTGCTTACAACTGTGGCCTGAGTGAACAGGCTTTGCCACATTCCGTGCTGCAAAGGGCACAAATTTGATAAGCCTCTATTGGTCCTGGCAAATTGAAGGATTCCGCCTGGTCGTGAATGAAATGAAAGAACCATTGAATTTATTCTTCGTCTATCAGAGTCGTCTCTTACCTAAGGCGTGATAACTCCATTGTGACCAGTTGACGATTTACTACACAAGTAGTTTCAAGTCCCAAGCAATCAGTCTACCACGAGTTCATTGGATTCAAATAGAGCCTTTCCATACACTGTGGATGCCTGTCGTTCTGTAACTATCTACTTGACTTACAGCCTGACTAAGATTATGAATCCTGCCTAGACAGAACGATCAACTTGATATGTTAAGAGAATTCAATGTTACATAGGGGAGAACAATTGCTACTACCTGTGTACATGAGACAAATTCCAATGTGTGCCATATACCTACTGATAGGTAGAGAAGGTACGATTGTGAGGAATGAAGTGTTAGTATACTAGAGCTGACTGACAGGAAACATGGGATGGTCCAACTACAAGAGAGATTTCCCACCGTCCTGGATCTGCTTCGTCGACCTTCTTCACGACACCCACAGTTGCACAACTTATAGTGATTTGCCACACTCACTTTAGTCGAGTTAGTAGAAGTTGTCAAAGTATCAAGAGCCTTGATCTTCGTAGAGAACAATGCACGTCCGCCTTGGAGTGAGTCTACACATGTGGCTCCCATGCCATAAGCTTGCTCAAGCAATGTGCACATGATTGACTCTGAAGATGTGAATACGGCCAGATACCTTCCGGCAGGCACCCCATGAACTAGACACCTCGTTTGGTCGACTTCGTCCCAACTCAGGATCTGTTATCGATAGATGTTCTGTCGCTCCATCCACGCTAGCGGAAGTGTTGATACAGTCCAGGTTGTCTTCCCTCTGTGCCTCTGTACATTCGTTCCGTTCATTGTCGCTTCGTTCAATCCAGTCTGGTAATTTGGAGACCCGAGCTTGGGCGATGTGTTGAATCTGCTGTCCACTACTTGGACCTGTCGTTTTTTCCGACACGGGACCCTTCCACGGAAATTCATCGCCCAACCCAACCACAACTGTCATCCAACGCGACCACAACCAAACGTCCGTCAATTCCAGGGCCGACAATTGCCCAACCACCGCCACGATGCTACCCCCTTCGCTCGTCAGTGTCTACGAGCAATACAAGGAGGATACGAACGCAGTTGCTGCGTGGCTGGCTTCGACGGCTAAGTCTCGAGGCTACGCCTCCACTGACGAGGCTGCTTCCTCCTGTACGACCACGACCACGACCACCCCAGCTTCCAAACGGCTCAAGGGAAGAGCCAGAAAGGACGCGAAAGCTGCCTTACAGCAGTCCGATGCCTCTTCTCCCAACCCCTCCGGTCCAGAGTATGTCATCGCGCTCAATGACTTCATCCCGCTGGCCAAATTCATAGCAGGTTGCAAGAAGCCAGCCGTCTCAGTCCCGCTGTCCTTTCAAAACACACTGAATCGAGTCATCTCCACGCGCACCGGATTCAGCAAGAAGCTGGCTAGAATTCGTGACGACACTGATGCCTCAAGCGATTCGACCCACGCATACTTTGTGCGCGTTCTTGAAGAGGTCCGCGAGGTGCTGAAGATTCGCGTTCCGCCTGCCACTCCGGATCCCCCACTAGCGTCCTCTTCGCCAGGCCCTGTGGGAGAGATAGGCGGGAAATTCGCAGGTCTGAGCGTTGAAGATCCGTCTGAGGCGTTCCTCAACGCCCCAGATATCGAACGGCCCAAGCCAGCCGAGAATGACAAAGCCAATTACAAGGCTGAGCCGCAGCAAGAGCTGACAGAGATTATGTTCGCCTACAACCTTCTGCTCAATGATCTCAATGAAATTCGGAAACGAATTGCATGGATCTGGATCGGATACAAGGAGGATAGCATCGAGCTGATAACTGCCGCAATCGCGACAAATACGGCGTGCGACCTTGCTCGCAAACTGACAGAGGAGATGGCGTCGATGTTCAAGCCACATGGAGGAGTGATCGAGATTGCAAAGAAATCTTATCATCAAAAGTGTCTGGATTTAGGGTTCCATGTAAGTGTACCATTTTGATCCAGGAGCGCCTCACATGGGCGTCAACTCCCCCAGGCATGCTGACGTTTGATATGCAGGGACCCTGCCCCAGCGAGGACAACCCTGATCTCATCTATGAAACGTACGACTTAGCTGACCAGACATACGTGATCTCTATCGTCATCCTCGAGAAACTCCAGCAAACCATTCGCCCGGGCGACATTTGTGTGTTCGAGGGCAGCAAATTCGAGACACTTGACCAGTCCGCGGAGTGGGCAAGCTATCCCAGTTCTGAGAAGTTCAGTGAAGACAGGATGGTAATGTGGGAGATTTTTTGCGATTTGACAATCATGCTCGACAATCTTCCGGGCTTGCTTGTTGATGACGAGCTCGTTCGCGGCATGCGAGAGCTCGAAGCAACCAAGGAAATCTCCATGAGTCTGGTCTTCGCGGCCCAAGTGTTGCTTGACATCCATCATATCCTACGCGACAGGCCCTTGACGGCGCACAAGGATTTCATGCGTCAATTGTGCGGCATGGAAAACGACATCAAACTCCACCTCGACTTTGTCACAGAGGGCTATCTCAAGGGCTTCGCATATTCAGAGCATGAGGCGCTCAACGCGTACCTCGAGGAGATCCAGGTACGTGACAAAGAAGTAGAACATTGGAATACAGCTACAAAAGAGATTTGACCGCTGACTCTCTTTGTTCCAGCTCATTCAATGCGATCCGATCCACCTTCTCAAAGTCGAGTTCATGGCGGAACGTGGTCTGCCTTGCCCGCCGTCTAACTTGACAATTTTGAAATATTCCCCCGTAATCTCTGGCCTCTTCCTCTTTCGTATTCGACGACAGATTTACGACACGGGTTTGAAATTGGCCAACGAGAGCCGGGGGATCCTCTACGCGCTGCATCTCTACAATGCCTTGAGGCAGGAAAACCTACTGTCGACGCAAGAGACGCCGTCGGGAGGCTGGCAAGACATGGAGTTACTGTGCAGGATCATGGGAGAAGAATGCTTCTTCGTCGGTGACCGTCCCAAGAAACAAGAGGATTACATCAAGAATCTACTCCTCCAGAGGGGCCTGACGGTGGCTGTTCTTAGCAAGGGCTGGAGAAACATAGCCTCCACTGGCAACCGTTTGAAGTCGAAGAAGGGGGCCCGACTCATCAAGTTGGACCGTGCTCCCGTCATAGACATGTTCGTCGATCGATACGTCTGGAAGAAAGACCAGGTCGACTGGACGTCCCAGGCTGTCGAGAGCATCATTTCGCGGAGCACTCACCTCCGAAATCGAGGGCGGGACAGCAAGCAAAACCGTGCATCCAAGTCGACTGGCCCCAAAATGACACCCGAGAAACTCATCGAGTCCTTGGTATTTGCTCTTCGCCCAGAGGCGCTGACGCTGGCGTTCCCTTACCTGTTAATGCAGCGCACGGCCTGGGGTATGCTCCGTGCAGTGCGTAATGCCTGCGAGCAATTGGTGCTTCAGTTGGATGGCTCCACCTTCATCAAGAACGAGAGTCAGCTTCAGGGAATTGTGTGTCTTATTTTGTTCCGGTTGATGGAGGGGGATGACAGATTATTTGTCAAAGCCGGAGAGGCTGTCAAAGAGGAGTAAGTGATCTCCGTTCCTCGATAAATTGCCGACTTTGCCTTCTTCTATCACATCCCTGAGAAGATAAGCAAAGACCCTTATTGCCAGTGCTATGTATTGACCAGATCTCTCTTGCAGACTTCAAAAGGGGAAAGGCCACCTGGCTATCCACCACCTCTATGATATGGGCTACATGGTCACATCCCCAAGGGGCGAAACTGTTTTCAACCCTGAGACAGAAACCATCAACCAAGATGTAGATGCATGGTGAACTCCCATGTAGGAGGCACATCATTGATGCATCATTGATGGACGACTTTGCTAGGGTAACACTAGGGGTCTTTACCTGGCAGAGTGCCAACATTATAGCAACGAGTTGGCTGGCTACTAAGCCTGAGTAGGTAGCTTGCCCGGTCCAGGCAAAATATCAGGCAGATCATTTGCCCTGTATTAGTACTACTCCCAGTCCAGTATAGAGGATAGTCGTGGAATGTATGTATGCTACATCTATGCAGCACACGTTGGGTGACAGGGTTTGTGTTCAACAACAATGTGATGTGTTGTCTGTCTTTGCATGTATCATGGCACACATATCCGTGTGAATGCAAATTCAAATCAGGAGAAACGAGCAATATACATTGAAACACCAATAAGGAGACTTCTCTTCTCTTCAGCCCCTTGACGTGCCTCCAGCACCACGCTACGCAATACTCATCCGTCATCGGTCTTGTACATAAAGTCCTTCACTGTATGCCCATCAATTGGTTGGAAGATGTGCCGGCCAGTACCAAAGGCTATTCAATCAACTATTGCAAGACATATCACAGAAGGTCTTACATTTTGGGCCTGCCGTAAACCACTTCAGCCATCGTTTCCACAAGCCGCCCCAGGAGCTCTGCTTCTCTTTCTTTCCTGCAACCTGAAGCTCTTCTACGTGGGGACCGCCTCAATCAGGCTCTCGGAGCCCATTTCATAGCTATATATCTTCTGAATCTTGAAGCCGGCTCTCATGAGGATCTCTTGCCATTGCGCCTCGGTCCGCTCCCGCATGGCACCAAGGACGAACACCAGCTGATCCATCGATGTGATGGGCCATGCCGGGTCTTGGCTGGGCACGATGATCTCATTGATCAGCAGGCTGGAGTAGCCGGGCTTCATGGCCGGCTTCAGCTGCTCGAGAATCTTGACGCAGTCGTCGTCGCCCCAGTCATGCAGAACCGAGTGCAGGTAGTACGCGCGGGCGCCCTTGACCGGCTGAGGGGTGAAGAAGTCGTGAGCTGTGGCCTCGAAGACGTCCGTGCCGTTGGTCACGCTGTCGATCACCTCGGCCCGGTCTTGAAGCACCAGTTTGCCCGGGAGGGAGGGATGCTTTTTCTTGAGCTCCTGGAGGTCATGGCCCAGGCCACCGCCGACGTCGACGAGGACGACATCGCTCGAGCTGGAATCGAACTTTTCCGCAAGCTGCTCAGAGACGGGATAGAAGCCCGGGTCAACCCACGAGGGCTTTCCCGCTCGGTAGGCTGCCATGTAACTGTTGAAGATCTGCAAGTAAGGGGGATTGGTGTCCAGCCAGGCAAAGAACGGCAGTTGAGTTTTGTGGCCGGCCTGGAATGGCCCGTTGGTGAGCTCCGTGGGTAAGTCATACTTGATGCTCTTGAGATACTGGGGAAGGCCGCGGAACGACGGTCCAGGGACATCATATCTGTGGGAGACGAATCAGCCGAGTGACTGGGCAGAAACTTGTTGTAGGTCTTGAGTTTGGTAGAGGGGTCAATAAGCGAAATATCTTCTGGCATATTACGCACGTGTAGATGATACCGTCACGGTACTTCTCTTCAGCCAGAGAGTCACTCAGCGGTGTCGATATGTAGGTGTCAGCACCATTTTCGCCAATTATATTCATAGCAGCAAGGTGCTTCATGATGCGCGCTTCAAAGTGGCTGATTAGCATACCGCTTGATATAGGGGAAGGATCTCGTACTCACAGATGAGCACATCATGGGCTCCAAGCTTGGCTGCCAAAGCCTTAGCACTGATTCCCAGCGAACCATGATCCTTCAGGATATCAAAGAGTTTCAACTCGACTGCGATGCGACAGTGAGCGAATCTGGCGGGCTAGGAGACACGTCAGGATGGGTCAGAATGGGACCATGTGCCAAACACCCGGGGCTTTTCTTCTTCTCACCTCAGCCCAACCCATCCGCTGGATAGCCTCGCTGGGAAGCTCCAGGCTCGCGATTAACTCATGGCTTAATTTAATGAGCTGTTCACGTGCGCCGGGTCTCTTATCTGCGAAGACAGCCCCTGCTGTGCCCAACTGGGCCAGAATCTTTTCCGGGGATGATGTCGGCGCCATAACGAAGATGTGGTGGGACCCGCCTAGTAATTCTCCTTGAGCACTTGTCTGTTGAGCTGAATGAACGGTGAGATGAGATTCAAGGACTGTAAGCCAAGAGATCAGACGTGAGGACGCCGTCTTAGCCTTTGGATGAATGATCGATCATTTAATAGAGAGCAGCTGGGCTTTTCTAAGATGATTCACCATTTGCGCAGCTCGCACTGCGTAGATGCCTGTTGGTGGCGGTAAGTAGCATCAGTTGGTTGTTGGCGCTATCGTGAGGATTTGATGTTGTATTGGGGGCTCCGGCTTGTCTCGCCCAGGGCTCAACACATTAGACTAGGCTAGGCGCTGCTGTTGGTGTCATTAAGAATTTAATCATTTTTTCGGTCACGTCTTCTGGGCTGGGTGCCCAGGTGAAGGACCTCTCGTGATGTCAGCAGAGCACACGAGCTGGAACAGTTGACTTCGTCTGACACCAAGAACATTTGTGTTCTGTTAATTCAACGACCGATCTGTTATCCGAGTGCCTTCATCTTAAGAAGTAAAAGCCTCGCCGGCATTTCCTTCTATGCACAGGGATCATCTCCGTAGCGCACCGAACAGTCCTCCCTCTCCCCGTAAACATCCTCAAAAACACAAAAGGCGGGCTCCGCATTGTAAGCATAAGCGCAGAACCGCCACTCGATCTCACAAATGCCCTTGTCCGCCTTCCCGATGATGAGCCTGTCCGTCTGCTCCTTGATGCCCCAAAGCTTGCGCAGCGCCATGGGGTTGACGATGTCCCTCGGCCCGCGGAAGATGACGACGCGGCTGGCGGGCTCAAAGAGGTAGGCGGGCTGGGGGCGGTGGGAGAGGGTGATCTTGGCCCGCTTGCCCTTGACGAAGATGCCCTTCTTGGGGTCGGGGTCGATGCCGATCTGGACGAGGCGCGTGGCGGACTGGGGATGCATGAAGCGCACGACGGCGACGGGCATGGCGGGTGGGACGTTGTTAGGGCCTGGGATGACGTAGACGTCGCAGGCGTAGATCTTGCCAATGGGCTTGTGGGCGGTGATGGCTTCGAGGATCATGGGCTCGGTGGTGCCGTTTGGCAGGTTCCAGATCGAGACAGCGCAGTTCAGGTTGGCACTAGCTGGGACGGTGATCACCTCTGGGCGTTTGCTGTCAGTGGGTTGTGGAGTGTGCTTTGAGGACTGCGATGCGATGAGGCGCTTACCAGGCTTCACCTCGCCGTTGGTCTCGTTGCCGTCGGCCATCTCCTTGTCGGCCTTGGTCTGCTCAACAACTGTGGGCTGGTTGTCAGTCACGAATTACGGTTGAGACGGTCGTTCGAAGCGTACCTTGGGCGTTGGCATCGGCCTCCTTGCTCTGCGCAGCCATCTTGGTCGCAGGGCGGGTTGTGTTTGGTTTGATGGCAGCGTGGTAGAGTGCGGTATCTGAGGTAGGGTCAGTGGTCCAATTTCGGGGCAGCAAGGGTCAGGCGTGACTTGCCCGCAAGGCCCTCTAGTTGCCACACGCGTTGCGCGTCGTTGTCGCATTCACCTTGCTCTGGCAGCCCCGCGCTGGAAGCAGAATACGAGACTGTGTTTGAAAAGGGTTAGTACTTAAGCGACTTTTTAAAAATGAGCATCGTTTATTCCCACCGTTCTGAACGATTCCAAGGGTTTGTGCCACCTTGGCGGCGCTCTGGGAGCTGTTGGCACTTGAGCAGGAATCGTTGTTGCCAGCAGGTCCGAATAGGTGGTGCTCTCCTTGAGCTGGGCCTTCTGGGCCTGCGGCTGCTGCCCCTGATGGCGTTTGTGCCTCCGCAGGCGGTGGGCACGTGATCCAGCCATTGTGATCTGGTGGCTAGAGTAGAAAAGGAAATGTGATCTGAGAGATGAAAGATGGGGGGCTTAAGCATCGTGGAACACTTAGCTGCTTCCTGTTCGTATACCCCCGGGGTGGCAGGGGAGTGAAGAGAGCATTCAAACCCTCTCCCTCGTCAGTCACTCTGCCTCTCACCTGTTAGACTCCCTGAGTAATCGTCTTCATCCGGTGAAAGTCTTCAAACGAGAGGCACTCTGCCGACATATCCTCCGGAACTTCCATGTGAATCAAAGGGAGTACTGAAATGTCAACACAGGAACCTCCTTCACGGGCAACAATGAAGATTCATTGTCAGAAAACATCTCAGCGTTACAGTCTTATGTATTCTTCCTGTATGCTTCCAAGCCTATTGTGAGCTGCCATGAAATAGAGTAACTAGATACTGTTATGCCAAGAGGCCATAGAAGAGAGTAATTCACGTCAAATGCTTTTGTGAACCTCAATGTATGTAATCAGCCCATCCACCTCGTGACAACAGGGTTGATGGCAGGAGATTCACGCTCAAAGCAAGTTTATGATATTGGATGACCACGAAAACAAAGTTTTTCACCCATGGAGAAGGCGGACTTGTGAGAGGAGACTACAATTACCGATAATTCAAGTGCTGGGAGGAGAACCTTTCTCTGGCACACTGCGGCCCCCGGGGAGATCTCAACCATTGACAAAGCACAAGCCGCTCCCGATAAATACGAGACGTTCGGATAAGCCTTTCCTAAGGGTCCCCATATCATTTTTCCCTGTCACGCATATTAAATACCTAGGTATTACCTTCACAGGAACGCTTCAAGCCAAAGTAGTCAAGAAGATTGACGTCTATTCTCAACCAGATCGAAACGTGGCACTGACCAATTAGTAGCCTTGACTTTGAACATGATCGTACGTGCTAAAATAATTTTACTGCCGTAATAAGGATCGACAAGAAATGAGCACGTCATATTTTCCGGGGCTTTGTAATATATACAGACGAAGTCTTTCCCAGGACAACCTTGAACCCTCCACATGACACTAGCCTTCGGTCAAGACGGCGAAAGTCTTCCATACGGAAAGTGTAACTTCCAAGGTTGGCTTTATCCTTCTGATCTCATTAGAACCACGTTGACCGAATGATGCCAACAAGTGATGTGTTACACACCCGATAGCTATCCTTTAACAACAGGCGATGGTCTGTTTGCAGCTGTCACCAGCGCTGAGACCCACACAGGCCTCCTCATTTGCCTTGGTCGCAGTGTCATCGAACGTGTCGGTCTTGCCCTTGGGGCAGGCGTTGATGTTGCCGGAGCAGAACAGGTTCTCGCCCTGATTGCACACGGAGAGGTAGTTGGCGTACTCGTAGCTGCACTGCTGGGCGGAGACGGCGGCGGCCATGATGCTGGCCAGCAGGGCGAGGGTTGGGAACTGCATGTTGAGATAGTTTGAGGGCGTCGGATGAAACTAAGTTTTGATGGTAAGAAACGGGACGTTAGGAACAAGTTGTAGAGAGGGCTTTGGCTGAAGTTGAGCATACCTCACTTACGGATGTATTTGTACCTCCCTTTATAACGCATGGAGCCTTGGATTTTGTCCCGGTAACTCCACACCGGCCCGTCCTTCGAGCGGCCATATTTACCCGACTCGTCACTAGAATTTCTTGACCGTCAGGATATCATATCATGCCGGGCCCAATCGATCGATCTGGATCGTAGGACCGGGGTTTGCCCCTATTGCTTGCCGCTTGACTAAGGGTAAGGACAGGTTGAACAAGGAAGTGGCCCTTGGAACGCGGTGAGCTTCTCCAGTGGTCCACCTGCAGATGGAGACAATTTACTTGGTACTTGGTTGTCCGCTTGTGGATCCCTGCCACCCACACGACTACACTTGAATTAAAGTTATGCTTATTACACATGCAATGTATATCATAATTCTGTCCTGACAGAAACCGTATACTTGTGTCAGCACCTCGAGATCAGGTGACTCTTCTTGTCCGAGCTTGCCCAGGACTTGGGACATCTCTGCATCCCGCGAGCGACAAAGGTAATTATGGGATTGGTGAAACGCCGTATCAATACTTCCAGTCTGAAACCTTCGTTGGAATTCCGAGGTCGGTTCCGCGGCCGGCCCTGATCAGGATCCCTGGAGCAGACGAGAACTTGAGTACTTAGGTCCACACCACCTAAAGCTGAGCATCTTCAGTGTAGTCAAAATGTGATTAAGAATATATAAACTCGCCAATTCTCAGGAAGTATACTTAGGTACTTTAGTAATAGCTGCCATGGTCTCTTTTGCACCCTTGGCTAGTATCGCTGAGTCCTGCCCACCGAGAAGAAAACGAACGCCCAATTCATTGATGGCCCAGTCATGCAGGTCATGAGCATCATAAATACCAGCCAGGCCGAAAATTTTCCCATGTTTTTTGCAGGCTTTGCTAACCACCTCCAAGGTCTCCCGAAAGACATTGCTCTTGAATCGGGCCGGAACTCCAAGCTCGATAGCGAGGTCATTTGAGCCGACCAGGATGACGTCCGCCCCTTGAACTGATGCTATGTCATCGATATTCTGGACGCTCTCTTTCGTCTCAATCATCAGGAAGACGCTGGAGCCATTGGCGTTCGTCTCAGACATTACTGACTCCTGCGGCGTCGCCTTGAGAGAGAAGAGCGGTAGTTGTCCGGTGATGGATCGAGTGCCCTGGGGTGGGTATTTGCAGATCGACACGGCCGCTTGTGCATCCTCTGTTCTCGATTCATGAGCATTGCATCTCGATCTTGCTGTGGTTTAGGTAGGCAAAATCTTACCTCGACCTCGGATGTGAGGAAAGATGACACCCATAGCCCCGCCGTCTAACACCTTTTGCACAAAGCCGTTGCCGCACTGGTAAGGAACTCTGACAAATGGTGTAATACCTAGCTGCAGGGCCACTATGCAATGTTGGCTTGAATCCTCGATCGACAGCGTTGAGTGCTCCAGATCAATGAACAGAGCGTCGAAACCTGCGTTGGCCGCCAAGTGAACAACCTGCGTGTTTTTCACAAGCCGGATGCCCATGGCCTGTGTCTGGTCAGTGGCTTAAGCGACTCTAGGGAATCAACAGGTATCTTCCTCGAGAATTGAGATAAATACTTAGTTTGCACTTCTGGTCTACTCACAGCACAGAGCTTGCCGGCTGCACTGAGCCGCATCAAATTATTCATGAAGACGGAAGCCATTTTTGCGATATCATCAGTTTTCTCCACTCAGGTGTAACAAGCCATAATGAGCAAATTGCGAATAGGAATCATCAGCAAAATAAACACCAGCTGGAGAGTCCTCGGTTGCCGTTCCCGTTAACATGCACCGCAATTCGGTACCCGCTGCCTAATCTAGCACGTCGAAAGTGGGGCTCGGGAGCCTGTGCCGAAGTTATCTCGGACAGGCCTACCGAAGCCCATGGTGGACTTGGAAGGCAAGCAGTTCTGTCTCTCACCGGAGCATTTTCTGGGAGGCTTTTTTTATCAGAAGAAATGTTTCAGTCACTATGAAATATGTTTTAATCTATTTCTATCGGCATTCTTTGTGATGGGCCGCTGGGCTTAGATCTTTTACCAATGCTTGAAGGGATCTCTTGCAACTCGATGTAAGAGTGTACGGATTATAAGACAGCCACCAAAGTCAAGATGTTTGAAACCATTCAACGAGGTCCCCTGGACCCCATGTTCATTCTGAAAAAGGTCGCGGATAACGATGACGACCCGGAGAAAGTGGATCTAGGTGTTGGCATCTATCGAAATGAGGCCGGCCATTACCAAGAATTGGAGGTGGTCAAGCTCGTATGTCAAACTTGCGGTGCATCGCAGCTTACTCGAATTCAATAGCTCATCAAATCATAGGCCAAACGACAACTCGAACGCGCCGACTTGGGGCACGACGTATGTCAACTTGGACTGCACGTATTAGTTGCAGGCCATCAGGCTAAACATTACACAGTATGGACCGACGACTGGAGATGCCGAATTCCTCAAGCTTGCGGCCAGCGTGATATTCGGAGACAATTGCGAGGCATTGAGATCCGGCAGGGTGTGTCCGCTCTTACATCACGTCCCTCTCCACTCAACTCATGAAGATCTCCTGACATCCATGGCAGATCTCGTCCGTTCAGACCATCTCCGGCACTGGAGCCAATGCCCTTGGAGCCCTACTGATAGCCAAGACGATGCAATCAAAGCCGAAGGTCTACGTCGGCGTTCCTACGTGGGGTAATCATCTCGACATATTTCAAAATGTCGACATAGAGACGACCACGTACCAGTACCTCGACTCTTCCAAGCATGCCGTCAACTATTCTGCGCTCATCACCGCCGTGCGAACAGCTCCGCGGGGCAGCATCTTTATCCTCCAAGGGTGTTGCCACAACCCATCCGGCGTCGACCTGAGCGCGCAGCAGTGGCAAGAGCTGGCCTCCGAGATAAAGGCGAGTGGCCATCTGCCCTTCTTTGACTGTGCATATCAGGGTCTCGGTGATGGTCTGAGCGAGGACGCAGCAGGTGTCCGGGCCTTTGTAGAGGCGGGCTTGGAAATGCTCGTCTGCCAATCCTTTTCCAAGAACTTTGCGCTCTACGGGGAGAGGTGCGGGGCGCTTCATGTGGTGGCCAGCTCCAGTGACGTCGCGTCGAATGTCCAGGACAGGCTACGGAGTCTGATACGTTATACTTATTCCTCCCCGCCGGCTTATGGGAGCCGGTTGGTCAAGGCTGTGCTGAACGATAGTGACCTACGAGAAGCCTGGTCAGTGTCCGATCACCACAAAAAGCCCAATGTGTGAAGCTGAATAACTCATCAATTAGGACCATGGAGCTCGATGGCATGAGACGGCGACTTGACAGGAATCGCCGTTCCCTACACGACCAGTTAGTGAATGTGCTCCAGGTACGCACCCTTGTTCAAAACGCGCAAAGCACATATCTGTCTAACATGATGCAGACCCCGGGAGATTGGACTTATCTCCTCAATGAGAAGGGGCTCTTTTCGTAAGTAGTAGGAATCTTTTCTGTCGACAACAATGGTTGGCTCCTAACTGAAAACCCAGATGCTTGGAACTATCACCATCTCAGTGTGACAAATTGGTCGGCGGATACCATATTCACTTACCTCGATCAGGGCGCATCAATATCTCTGGCTTGAGCAAGGAGAACATGGCACGTACAGCAAAGGCGATCGATGAGGTCGTGAGGATGTCTTGAGAACAGGAGAATTTAATAACTTAACGGGTCATCCCACAACGGAGTAGAAACCGAGGTCAATTTGCGCGGCAAACGTCTTGTTCTGCCCAGGTGGGCTCTGGGACGTCAATGGGAAGTAGACGTAGAAATAATTCAGTCAACTCAGGAAGCTGGCAGAAATCTACATCTATCCCAGCATCCTCACGCACGCTTTGTCCACCTGGGAATCAAAATCTCGACAAAATTCATGGACTTCATCCACAGTCTGTTTGACTATTTGCCATTGGATGATAGCACACGGCCGAAATATGCCTTCTTGTCGTTTCGAAATCCAATTATATCGCAGAATGGTCGCTACGAAAAAAACCGTGCTTAGTTGGGGGGCGAGGCCATGACGCCGAATGTCAAATGGCCACAAGAAAATGGATTTATGGCTAGTGCCGACCACTCGGCAAGATGTTCCGAACTCGCTTTTGATGGCATTGAACATGTCTTGTAGCACTACGATGGGCTAAGACGGGCTGAGATCTAAACACACCTCATCAAAACGTTCCTTCAATGGTATTTGGCAAATTTTGGAAAACGGAGCACCTTCTGATAATTTGCATATAGAGTGAAATTTGTCGGGGAAAGTGCCCGCTACCTTTTCCTCTACTTTATTTCACTATTTGTCGTTCAAAGGTCACGTGTTGCTGACTCAGTGATGTGGCCCGTCTGAGCATGCTGCCCGGGGGGCGGCGTACCTTGCGATCACCCAGCCAAATTCTATTCGGGATGAGTTACTAGTAGAGCTTCATCGGGACAGCGTGCATGGATCGCATCGCCAGTTCCGCCGAGGCATGACCGAGTCGAATTACTGCCCACTCCGCAAGGCCATATTCATTGTCTCAATCTGGCACATTTGGTTTCATGTCGAGCAATCCTAAAAATGGCCGGAGAAGCCAACAGTCCAGTCGCCGCGGCAGAGAACGAAGCTGACTCCGGACCCTCGATATCACGGGGCAAGCGATCAAGCAATGCGTGAGTCCCGCCTTTGGATTTGACCGGGTTGCGACATGACTCCCAATCATCACTCATTGACCCGAATCTTGAAGATGTATACGATGCCGTGAACGGAAGGTCAAGTGCTCGGGTTCAATGCCCTGCAGCAACTGCCTACGCAGGTCAACGGAGTGCATCTTTGACAAAGAAGACAGGAAGGTCGTGGTCTCGGAAAGGTATCGGCACTCAAATACCCCCGATGCAGAAGTCTTGGTGCTGAAATGCCAGGTTTTTGAATGAGCTGAAGCGGAAATCTGAGTACGCCCCAGATGTCGATGTCCAGACTCCGCCAACCTCAAAGCGGCCGCGTTTGCACCCATTATCTTCGCCTCACGACGACAGCTGTTATGGTAGGCGTTTCTATCTGGCTTTACTGAATATGAGGACTGACAGAGGCCTGTTAGATCAAAGGGACAGATCTTCACAAATTGTCGAGGAATATCCCGCCGTGGCAGCATCAACGCTTGTATTCGCTGATGACGACACGACTGTGCCTGCTAGGGACGACGACTTAGTTGAACAAGACCATGGCAGGATGAGCATGATAAGAAACCCCTTAGCAAGTGGTCGTTCAAATTTCTTAACGGATTCCACGGGAAGGAGGCGTGAGTGTTCAAACCCGACACCAATATTCAGTCTGACCTCTCCTAGGATGGCTTGGCCCTTCATCAACATGGGCATACAGCAGGCGAGTTTTGAGCATGATTCAGGAGCATCTTGGTCAACACGAATCGCCGGAAATGCCATTGAATGTTGATGGCCAGGCGATAAAATTTGAATGGCCATCCTCTCGAGAGATGACACCTCAGCCTACGATTGACATCCCCTCCGTTGACTACGCCCTTTACCTTACCAATACTGTGAAGTTTCACCTAGGTCAGACTTTCCATATTTTCCACGAGGGGAGCTTCATGGATGGACTTCACGAATTTTACAGGAAAGGCCCGAAGCAAGGACCTACCACAGACACCCGATTATGGTACATCCAATTCTTACTCGTTATGGCCTTTGGGAAGGCGCTTCTCGTTCCAGGAGAGCCAGGAAAGAGTCCTCCCGGAAGTGGCCTTGTCAGCAGAGCTTTAGAGCTATTTCCTGATAATCAAGGCCTTTACCAGGATCCGGTTCTGTCCATGGAGATACTATGCTGCCTCGCTTTGTATCTACAATCGGTTGACCATCGCAATAGTGCCTTCACTTATGTAAGCTGAATCGCAATGTCACATCAGACCTTCCAACTCACTTTCAGATTCAGATTGGTCAAGCACTTCGTATAGCTCTGAGCCAGGGTCTCCACTGTGAGCCTGCTGAAGGCCTGCTTGACGAGACGGAAGCCAATAGGTTGCGCTGCATCTGGTGGACTATATACATCTTGGATCGGAAGCTGTCATCCTTAATGGGCGCGCCGAGCTCGATCCAAGACTGCGATATAACCGTATCTTTACCTCGGTCAAACCCTGTCACTCCTTTGCATAAAGCCCTCGGCCTGCACGTAGCTCTCTCGCGCTTGCACGCCAAGGTGTTGAACAGTAAGCCAATCTTCATTTTTGTCTCGTGAATCTTTGACTACTGACAGTGTCCTAGCTGTTTATAGTGCCGACAGGAAGCTCGAGCCTTCTTTTTTGAAAAAGGTCCAAGAAGTATTGAGAGACATGGCTAGGCTCGCGCCCAAACTTACGGCAGGGTTTGACTTCAAAGTTGACAGTTATGAGCCAGCTTCACGGATCTCCGCAACGCTCAATCTCAGTTATCATCAGGTCCGGTTTTTGATGCCTTGGTATCCATGACCTCAGCTGACGTTGATCTAGTGCGTGGTCCTCGCGACGCGGCCACTTCTAATATCCTTGTTACAAGACGTCCTCACAAGGAGAGATCATGCCCACAGAAACCTCGCGGGTCCAATCAAAGCTCTTCTGAATACATCATCCGAATCAGCGAGCAAGTCCCTTCGTATTTTATCGACTTTACAGTCTCAACATCTCCTAGGTGAGCAATACCTTCGGCCGGCATTCCAAAGTTGGGACATGGACACAAGAATACTCACCGCATCATAAGAGAAATTTCTCTCATTCGATTTGGAACAGACCTTCTCGTCTGCATTCATCCTTAGGATTATTACGGCTCTACCTGGGCTCCCAGATCACGATGGCAGCTACCTGAAAACCGCCTTCAGCATCTTGAACACCATAACTGCCCACGGAAACGTGGTTGCCCAGTACCGAAAAGAAGAATTAGGGAAGCTAGACGAAGTCTTACACCTCGTTCAGATGCGGGGGAAAGAACCACAATCAGCACCACAGGGAGACGTACAAATCTCCTCGAACCTTGATAAAGCGCCCAGCCCCCCTGTCGAGCATCCTGGGCAAGTGACCGCCACCGGTAGCGCTGCAAACGGTGGCCTGGCATCATCCGAAGAAATACTCTCAATCGCGGGGCTGCTTGACTGGGAACCGGAAATTTCCGGCTTCGGAAATAATCAGCTCGCCGGAAGCTGGCTGTGGACAGATGCCATGGCGCAGGATCTCGACTTCGGTGAAATGCCTATCTGATACTGAGCCGCGGGATGGTGAGCCGAGGGTGTCCTCGCGTTCGGGAAGCACACCCGAAGCAGTTGGAAGACCGCAGACCCAGGGCCTCGGGATAACAAGACCAATATCAGGATGGCAAATACTTGACTCAACTATCAACTTGGTTGAACATCACTTGGCTATCCTGCTGTATTTATCATTCTCTCCTCGCAACTCTTCTGGCGGTATAATTACCACATGCGCCGACTAAAGTCAGAGTCGGCCCCGAGGACATCGTTTAAACCCGGCCTTGTTGCTGCCCGACTTTCCCCGTGAACTATTAGAACCTCATTCCTTTCACCAATGATGGATCAAGACAAGCTGGAGGCAGTAGGGTCACGGAGACTTTCGCATCAACGGAGCGCAAAGCTCGGTGAGGTCCAAGACCTGGCCCACCAGCCCGGCCACGAATTACAGAAACGCCTCGAGACTCGGCATGTCACCATGATTGCTTTGGGGGGCGCCCTGGGAACGGGACTTATGATTGGGACGTAAGTTATGAGCTCCTAATTATTCCCAAGCTCACTTGTTCAACTTATGACCAAAACGCTTCCAGCGGATCAGCCCTCGTCAAGACTGGTCCGGCGGGAATACTGTTAGACTACAGCATCGTCGGGTGCATCGTCTTCCTCGTGATGGCGGCCCTCGGCGAGATTATCTCCTATATGCCCCTATCCCACGGCTTCGGTGGCTACGCTACTCGTTTCGTCGACCCGGCCCTCGGTTTTGCGACGGGATACTCCTACTTTTTCAAATACCTCCTCGCGACCCCGAACCAGCTGTCGGCCTTTGGCCTCATTATGAAGTTCTGGGTAGGCGACCGCGTCAACCCGGCTGTCTTCATCACAGTCACCCTGGTCCTGATAGTCGCCATCAACAGTATCAGTGTCAAGGCCTTCGGCGAGTTCGAGTTTTGGTTATCTTCCCTCAAGGTGATAATTATGGTGGGCGTGATGATCCTCCTCTTCATACTCGCTGTTGGGGGAGGGCCGACCGGAGACCGCCCTGGATTCCGTTACTGGTCTGAGCCTGGGGCTTTCGCGGAGTACATGGTCAGTGGTGTCAAGGGGCAGCTGCTCGGTCTGTGGAGTGCCATGGTCGCCGCAGTCTATGCCTTCTCCGGGACGGAACTCGTGGGCGTCACCGTCGGCGAGGCCAAGAACCCTCGCCTGTGCATGCCACAAGCCATCCGCCTCACCTTTTTCCGCATCGTCTTCTTCTACGTCATATCTGTCTTCCTCCTGGGGCTGGTGGTCCCGTACGACAGCCGGGAGCTCGCGTTCGCCGCCGGGGCCAAGACGAGTGCCGCGGCCTCCCCGTTCGTCGTGGCCATCAAGATCGCCAGGATAAAAGGGCTTGACCATGTCATCAACGCGTGCCTTGCCGTCTTTGTGTTCTCGGCTGCTAACTCGGATATCTATATTTCGTCTCGTACCCTGTACGGCATCGCCATTGACGGCAATGCACCCCGGGTGTTCACATGCACGACGAAAGCCGGCGTGCCGTTCGTGTCGCTGGGCCTCTGCATTTTGTTCTGCGGGTTGGCGTACATGTCCGTGAGCTCGAGTGCTGCGACAGTATTTAACAATCTCACCAGCCTTGTCACTGTCTTCGGTGAGTACCCGGGTGGCGTCTCGGTCGTGATATACTCGATAACGTTGCTGAAAGTTTGCAGGCCTCCTGACTTGGATCTCCATCCTCGTCTGTCACATATGTTTCTGCCGTGCCCGCAAGGTCCAGCACATTGATTTGGCATACATACCCTATCGAGCCCCACTTGGTGCCGGTGGCTCCTTGGTGGCGCTCGCGTTCCTCGTGATCCTGATACTCACCAAAGGCATTGAGGTCTTTATTGGCCATTTCGACTGCAAGGGGTTCATTGTCCAGTACATCGGCATACCCATCTACCTTGGTTTAATATTTGGGTATAAGATTGCGAAGAAATCGCAACGTGTGCAGGCCGAGGCGGCGGACCTAGTCACGGGCGTTCCTCAAGAAACGGTCGCAGAGGAGAGGGCAGCTGTCGAGGCCGCATTGGTGGAAAAGGAGGCCGCGGGAGTGACCAGAGGGGCCTTTCGCAGGATCTATCGAAGTGGCTTTTCCTGGCTGTTCTAAACCTGGCCGTGTGCATCACATGTATTATTACCGTACCACCGCCACACCTTCAAAAGAATACATTCACATCATAGAGGAGTTCTGTGGCTGAAATCATATGATAGCTCTCATATGGGAGGTTCCTCCAAAAGAGGTTATCCTGTGGGAAGCTTTCCCGCAGGAGGTTGTGTTAAAGGAGGTTGGGGGAGAGATACCGTGACCGTGCAGCGGACACCCGAGCAAAGCTCGTATTTTTATTTAATTGTTTTTTTTGTAAGGATGATATACCATAGTTACATAAGGTAGCTTATAATTATCAAGAATTAGCCAACGCCTTGAAAGACATGTGTGGTGCACTTAATCTTTCTTGCATGGTGAGAGGAGGGGTTGGCAGAAAATGGGGCAGAAACGGGGCAGAAACGGGCCAATTTTGTCATCCCGGAGCCTGGGAGCAGGCCTGCAGTGATGCACAGGCTGCGGCAACACGGCTCACTTTACCCCGCGCCCCCGTCACCCCACGAGCCCCACCAAGTCGTGCTACACAGTACTGGGAGGCTCGTCACCGGCCGAGGCGATAGAGCTTGCAAGCAGCCGCGGGACCAAGCCGGGAACAGCATGAAATCACTCAATCGAGCCAACCAGCAGGATTATAGCCTGAATTCTGGCGCCTCCATGGCGAGCGGATGATTTTCCACAACGGCCCCTTGCGCTCCAATCACGATGGATGGCGATTTTACGAGGTTGTTCGTTGCACACTTGTGCATAGGTATATAATATAACAGCTCAACTCTAGCTCCCAAGCTCTCTCTGCCCCTCCTGCCCATTGTCATCCTGCCCTGCCCACCCAAGACGGACAGACACCATACAGCAAGCCAGTCACTCTTCATCACATAAGAAAGAGAAGCAACAGCTGCAGCCATGGCCAACGACGAGATCTCCTTCCTGCCCCTCGGCGCCATCCTCCAGTCCCTGCACGTCGGCGGCATCAACATCGTGCAGGGCTTCACCTCGCAGTCGGACTACGAGTCGCACAACAGCCCACACTTTGGCGCCACCATTGGTCGCGTGGCCAACCGTATCTCGGGAGCAACCATCAACTCGCTCAACGGCGGCAAGTCCTACAAGCTGCAGGCCAACAACGGGCCCAACAACCTGCACGGCGGCGAGAAGGGCTGGGGCAAGAAGGTCTGGGATGGCCCCAAGCCAGTGGGCACCAAGGAAGAGGCTGCGCCCGGGTTTGGCAAGTTCAAGGAGGGCGGCGAGAGTGTGAAGTTCAGCATACACTCGCCTGATGGGGACGAGGGGTTCCCCGGTACCGTTGATGCGTCGGTTGTTTACACCGCGGGCAAGGATGACAAGGGCGCCACCCTGCTGGGCATGGAGTATGAGGCTACGCTTGTCGACGGCGCGGACGAGACGGTCATTAACATGACGAACCACTCGTAAGTCACCCTCTGTGCTACACTCACATTCCCATGTCGTACCGGACTGACGAGTGAACACCAAACAGCTACTTCAACCTCTCAGGCGGCCCCTCCATCGAAGGAACCCAGGTCGAGCTCGTAACAAACCAATACCTGCCCCTCGACGACGGCGGCATCCCCACCACGACCAAGCCCACCGCCTACCCCGCGTTCGAGAGCAAGAAGCCCTTCACCCTGGGCCCCGCCGAGCCAGACGTCGACGACATCTTCATTCTCGACGACTCCAAGGCCTCCTCGGTCCCGCTCGACACCCGCAGCCAGCCCCTGACGCGCCTCGTCGCCGCCCACCACCCGGCCACGGGCATCCACCTCGAGGTCTACAGCACCGAGCCCGCCTTCCAGTTCTACACGGGCAAGTACATCGACGTCCCCGCCGTCGGCGGGAAGCCGGCCAGGGCTGCGCGGGCTGGCTTCTGTGTCGAGCCTAGCCGCTATGTGAATGCGCTCAACACCCCCGAGTGGAAGGACCAGACGCTGCTGAAGAAGGGGCAGACGTACGGGGCGCGCATTGTGTACAAGGCTTGGAAGGAGTAAGGAAAAAGTGATTGGCTGCAGGATGCATCTGATGCTTTCCCTTGGGTCGGGGACCCAGCTTGCATATAGCATAGCATACACGCCAAAATGCACCAGATCCTGGCATTGCGCGTTGAATTAATCCATGTCTAATCCATCCCAATATCCTGGTCAGGGTCATCATCCCCTCCACCGTCCTCGGGTGCCGGCGCTGCAGCGACAGCCTTCTCGCCCTGCTTCCGATACAGGCCAGCCAGGAATACACTCGTGCTCGCCTCTTCAATGCTCTTGTCTTCCCTCTTCCTCAGGAACCGCGGGAACCGCATGCTAAGCCCCCTGTCCTCACTGACCAGCCCAATTGCGGCCGTGTAGACCGGGCTCAGCGTGATGTCGGCAAACGCCATCTCCCACACCTCCTGCGGCTCGAACCACACATCGGGCTGCGGGCCAGAGTACTCGATGAAGCCTGGCTGGCGTGCGTGCGTGTTCTTGGGCTCACCGGACCCGCCCTCGCCGCCGTCGTCGTAGAACTCCTTGTTGGCCTTGTAGAAAGCGTCCGTGAACCCGCTGATGCACTTGGTCACTACCTCTAGGCTGCCCGTCTCCTCATTGCGGCACGCCAGGAGGATCGGGGACCACCACTTGTGCTTGCGGCCCTGCCCGTGCCACCCCGCCACGGGGACCAGGTCCAGGGTGTCGAAGGTGGTGCCGTAGTCTTTCTTGACTTTTAGCCACGAGTCGAGGCGCTTGTCGGGCTCGTAGGTCGCGAGGAGGGGCTTGCGGCGGGACTTTTTCTTTTCCTCTGTGCCGTCCTGCTCCTCTGCTTTGCCCTTGCCCTTTTTTGTCTTTTTGCCCTTCGTTGGAGTTGGTGGCGGTTTCGGCTTGGCGGTCTCAGCGCCAGCCTCGCCTGTGTCGTCGCCTTCGTAGGCGAGATCCGGTAGGTTGTCGAGGATCTTGACCATGATGCCCTCGCACTTGATATCTGTGGCCTGTTTGAAGAAGTCTGATACGACCTCGGCGTCCTGGGACGTGGCGTCAAGGCTTTTGACCCAGGTGAAATGGTTCGGGACCTCCGTGAACAGTGACCGGAGCAGTTCTCGCCTCTCACGGAACGGTCGATCGAGGAGGGGCTGCCCGTTGAGATACATCAAATCGAAAGCATACATGCAGACGTCGATGGTGACGCTCCCAATCTGTACATCTTTCCTGGCCCTATTTGATAAGGTCTGAAAGGTCTTCAGCTCTCCGTTTTGCCGGTCGATGGCAACAACTTCACCCTCCATGATGAAACTCTCCACACCTTCACCGCGGACCTTTGGTATGAGAGCCACGAGGTCGGGGTACTTGTCGGTCATGAGTTCAAGATGGCGCGAGAATATCGTCACCTTGCCCTTTTCGTCGCAGTGAATCTGGGCACGTTGGCCATCGTACTTGAACTCGCATGCGAACTCGCGCCCATCAAGTTTGGTCAGCATCTCGGCAAGATCTCTCGTAATACTGCCCAACATGGGCCGTAGTGGGATGTGCAGCGTCAGACCGCATCGGATGAGTAGCTCCTCGCACACGCCAATCTCAAGCATGACAGGAACGAGATCATTGTAGTTGGGCCGACGGGCGAAGCACGCCTTCACGATCTCCTCGGCCCTTGCGTAGGTCTCTGTGAGCTCCTCCTTCTTCATTGCCGCTAACTCTTTCTGGGTTTTGATGGGGGAATCAGCTCCCGGTGGCCGAGACAGCAGCAGAGCTCGAGACAGTGCAATCAGCATAGTCGTCTTGACCGCACCAATGCGAAGGTGTTGGCACAGCGTCCGCACGATATACCGGCTCTCCTCGCCGCCCCTCGCATCTTGCAGTAGGCGGTCCACGATCCTCTGCTTCTGCTCGACGCTGCCCTGGCCGGAGCTATTGGCGATTTTGACCAACGAATCATACACGCCCTTGATCGTCAGGGGCTTCGGCCTGCGCAAGGTGAAGCTCTGCTTCTTCTTGGCCTCGAATGCCACGTCCCCCGGGTCACCATATTTGTCGTAGATGGTCTTCAAAGCCCGTCCATCCAAGCCACAGACCTGTTTCAGCGCCTTGGAGATGGCCGAGCCACCCAGACCCAACTCCAGCGAGATGTATGGTGGCGATATTGAGTTTGTAGCAAGCCAGACTGCAGGCAAAAGGCTGGCGGGATCTGCTTCGACGAGGAGGCGGACGCAGTTTACTAGCGTGTCGACTGTCTTTATCCGCTTCGTCGTTCCCCCGACCAACACGAAGCATCTTGTAAGCAGAGCATATGAAGCGTTTCCACCTTCCGCAGCCCAAGCCCTTTGCAGGTCAGGTATATACTTGGCCGGCTCGAATGTCAGTGGACTCTCGTCAAGTGGTATCGTCGCTGAGACTGATTCCTCGGCATCCGCCATGGACTGTAGAGACAAGGTGTTCTTTCCCATCTGCTGGAAAGCCGAGGGAGGGGCAGGTTCTGGCGTCTCTGGAGCCTCAGGTGTTTCTACTGCAGTGGATTGAGGCTTGGGTTGCTCAACACTACCGACGGCCTCTGGTTCTGGTACTGCCTGGTCCCCATTGGACCGTCCAGCTTGCGCAGCCTCCTCATCCCATTCGGCCTGAAGCTTCCTGGCGAGCTCTTCGTCCGTCTGCTCCTGCTCATTGGGTGTTGCGACCGGCTCGTCCGGCCTTTCAGGGGTGGGCTCCGGAGCATTTTGCTTTTGCTTTGCAAAGAAATATTCCAATCCCTTAGTGGGCTGCTTGCTGTCGTTATTCAGCCTGCGCTTCTTTGCTGGACTGGCCATGGTGGATACATGCAGGTTGCAAGGGTGTGGCCTCGAATCGACCAGACTCAAGAACTACCGTATTACTCCGAGCATTTTCATCGTTTGAGAACAGCCAAACCGTCCCAGCTGTCCATGGTCCGCGGGCAAGGTGTGAGGCAAGATTGATTCAGCACTCTGGATGGATTTTGCCTTCTAGGAGACACCTTCCTAGGGATGGCAAGCTGTTTGGTAGTCGGCGATGGAAATGCTGGAAGTCTCCTTCGCAGCTGGATTGCCCCGTGTGAACACTCGTCTATGGCTGCATCAATGAGTGAGGCTGACCTTGATTTAGAATTTACGATGCTACAATTACACAGTACGGCTTGTCTGAAGTGTACTTCGGGACTGGTGATGTCACTGGCCCTTGTCGCGTCTCGTCGGCCTTGACGCGCTAATTGGCCCGAGCGGTTGCTGACTTCTTCCGGCGACCGGGCGCTAGTCCGGAAATGACATTAGCGCATCACACCAGAAGAGAGTCAGACCCCAGGCGCAGAGGTTCAATCTTTGATGGTGGGGCAGCCCAAGGAAAGGCAGACAACGACATCTGGACTTTGACCTCCTCACGCCCACGCATACCTTATCCTCACCTCCTAGCCACCTTCCACATACCGTTGCCCACCATGAGCAACACCGAGGATCCCCAAGAGAGGCCGCAAGACATCAACCAGATCATCAATGGTCTAGAGCGGTACAACCCCGAGGCTGTCGGCCCCCTCGAGAACTACCTGCAGCAACAATGCGAGCAGCGGTTTTGCGACGGCAACTCGAACAGGGTCCTGCTGAAGCTGTACGTCCACCCACCATCGCGTTTCCGAATTACCATCAGTGCTGCTTGTGTATCATGACGATTCAAATTTAATCACGTTTCCTATTACCTGACTGTCCCGTGGTCCACGCGACCACGGCGCATGAAGTCACCTTCAATAATATCTGACAACTCTACATCTTGCGCACTTGAGACTACCTGTTGGACATACATATATCATTCGGGATATACTGTTGGCTAACCCAAAGTGCCCTCTCACCAGCTACCAACTCAACCCTGACCGCATTAAGGATGAGGTCATCACAAACATCCTCGTCAAGGCCATGACTGCCTTCCCATCACCACAGTTCAACCTCGCCCTCCACCTGCTCGCCCCCTCATCCCTCGCCCCCGGCACCGAGCTGTCCGAGGCCGTCACCAAGCTCCGCGCCCTCAACGCACACCTCCAGGGCGCATCATTCGGTCGCTTCTGGTCCACCCTCGACTCGGACGACCTGTACGCTGACCTGACCACCGACATCGACGGTTTCGAGGACACCATCCGCGTCCACATCGCCCAGATCGTTAGCGAGGCCTTTAGGGAAGTGCAGATCGACATTCTGGAGGGGTGGCTCGGCCTGGAGGGCAAGGACGCCGTCCAGAAGTACGTTATCGACACCTGCGGCTGGAAGGTCGAGGGCGACAATGTGCTCATCCCCAAGAACGCCGACAACGAGGCCAAGAAGGCCGAGATCAGGGAGGATGTCAACGTCGACATGTTCGCGCGCATCATCCGGAGGTCATGGGAGGAGGTCGCCTAAACGTCGCGCAATGAGTGGACAACGAGTG
This sequence comes from Diaporthe ampelina, assembly GCA_023522825.1. NCBI lineage: Eukaryota > Fungi > Ascomycota > Sordariomycetes > Diaporthales > Diaporthaceae > Diaporthe > Diaporthe ampelina. The sequence continues at coordinate 232,351 of JAMFTM010000051.1, read as the reverse complement.
GACGACAAAGGAAAGAGCCTGAGTCCGAGCTCCGATGGGCAAGAAAGAGGTGGAGTTGGATGTCGGATCGTGGCATGCTTGCATTTAGCACATTGGCGTTAGGGACGGTGGGATACTCTCGGGCCCGAATTTGGCCTGATCGACGACTTGGTAGCCGGGCGTTCGCCGAGCTGAGGAATACAAAAAGTCTATAATTGCCTCCATCCGTCTTCTGCGACCTTGCGACCTATACCGTATTTTCCCACATCGACATGCGAACGAATACGTGACGGCATCGCCCCTCAGGCACCCCTGCCAGGTTGGATGTCCAGCCTGCGGCCAAAATCCACGAGAGCGCCAGGCTTTCCCGCCACCCCACTCGAGATGACTACCCGATCGCCGCTGATAAAGCTTCAATTGCCTTACGCCTGCTTGCATCATGATTCAGATCACCATTGCATAGATCTTGTGGAAAGATGCTCAGACAAAAACCAAGACGTCACAAGTGTCCCAGCTGTTGACACTCACGGACGAGCTTCCGGCTTGGTGCACATTGTCCTTCTGCAATACCTTGTCAAGTGACCAGGCCGGCAGGCCAAGTGCCTACCTCTCGGCAAGCAATGTAACCATTGCACAAGATGCGCCTGCATGGCCTTATGGACAGAACGGACCACCTAGGTAGCGCCAATATTACAAGCATTCACTCGACTCATGTCAGATTTGCTAGGCGTCACGCGGACTCCTGCTTCATGGCTTCTCGCAGATTTGTTGACTATGTACGGGTAAAGGGGAATAGATACAGGGAATTTCAGCTTAAGTGCTAGGCGTCTTATATCGTGTGCCACCCAGCCAGATCCTAGCCCCATGTGTTGGCGAAAGAGATCTAGTGCGATTGCTCGGGAAGCTTCTTCCAACATTTGCCATTCTCGTCAGCTCCGGCAGGTTGTGGATCTAGCAAGTGAAGACAGAAGGACCGGGGACGGTGTACGAGGTGAGAGGTGGGTAGTACTTTGGCTTTATTAGCAATTTCACACACACAACAGTTTTTGTGGTACTCACAATGTTGACTTTGACACCGGGGTCAGTTCCCTTGTAAGCACCAGGGAAGCTGACGGTGTTGGTAGGCGTCTTGGAGCCGGTGCCACCAACCACGTTGATCTGCGCACATTCGGTGTAAAACTGCGCGCCGGGGTAGTTGCCGGCGCCGTGCAGGGCGATCATCTCGGCGCGGAGCAGGTACTGGCCCGGCGCGATGCACTCAGGGATCTTGATCTGGTGCTTGCCCTGGCCGTTGATGACCTTCTCGGTGCCCCAGACGCCGTTGTTCAGGCCGTCCTGCTGGATCTTGAACCAGCCGCCGCCAACGCCAGTGTCGGTGGTTGCGTCGGATACCTTCTTGAGGTACGCGATGGTAGGGCCCTTGTGCGAGATGTCCATGACGTCTGCGGGACCCGAACCGGTCGTGCTGAGCATGTACCGCCAGACGGCCGTGACGGTGGAGCCGGCCTGGACGTTGATCACCTTGGAGGTTGGTGTTGTTGGGTTCGGGGGTCCATTGCAGGCTATCGAGTTGGAGGTCACGTCCTCGACTGGACCATTGTAGGAGGGCACGCGGACTCCCTGGCCTACGCCCTGGTTGACGCCGCCGACTTCGAGGGAGGAGAAGATGGTGTGAGCGCTGGCCACAGAGGCAGCTAGGATGGGAATGAGGACCTTCATTTCGGTGGAGAGAAAGTTATCAAGTATAATATGTACGAGGAATAGAAGTACCAGCACAGAATTGAATGAGTGTTCCGCCTGGGTGTTGCAACAAAAAGTCTAATCTTTCATGGGAATGGGATTTGCGCAGCGATTTTATATTCAATCCAAGAGGTAACCCGCCATCAGCTCAGGTGACATCTAACCGCATTTAGTCTCAATATCTCGGAGTCTCGAGCCGTGGGAGCGATGAGGCTGTCCGTTGGGGTCTATGCCCAGGAGCCAAGACTGCCAGGACGGCGAGACATCAGCCGTGATGTTTACGGAAATTTATGGGTGTGCAGCGTTGAATTGTTTATTCAGACTCCAGCAAAGACGGTAGTGGACTCGCATTTCAAGACCCAATTCGGAGTTCTCATTGCCGTCGCATGAACTCCAGACCAAGTAAATGGCCTTCGAAGTCATCGATAGAATCATTACACGGCTTTCGGTACCAGGGAATTGGGAGAATAACTCGAAAATTACCTAGGTTCTCACGTCGCATGGAAAACTGACGCATGTTGTCCTTCATGGGCCACATAGCATAGTGAGTTACATGAACTAAAATTTCAATTGTTTGTATTTATAGTTTAAGGCTTATTTACGTACTTGTGATTTTATAATATCTACTCATTATTATTGATTCACTCTATTCACTTACCATACTGATACAACCTTCTCGAGCCAAGAGTAACTATAGGCGAGTAACTAGTAGGGCTTGGACATAGACTACTTAGCTACCTGTAATGATACAGATACAAATGCAGCCCTCCTCACTTCTTGCGCAATAGGCCACTCAGCCAAAGGACCTGAATTCCAAGTCCCTGGACTTGGATCACGAGCAGTATATGGGATCGTCCGTGCCGTCATTCTTAATCAGGCCAGCCTTAAGTCAAATTCTATAATATTATGCAAGACTAGACAAATTTACCCGTCTTGTACCCCTCCTGTATTGCGCACCTGTGTTACAATATATGAAAGTCTTCGACTGTTTCTATCCAATTCTCCATAGCAAAGGGCTCGCCCTTCATAAAGCCAGGTATATACCCCATCCCGAGGTACTCAAACATAGTATCGCGAGGCCGGAGAAAGCATACAAAATGAGCCCCAAAAAGAATGACAGGGATATCACCTGGTTGCGCTCGCTTCGGCGCGATACATGGACAATAGTAACCATCAGAGTCTTCGACCGCCCAAAGGGATCTGTTCATAAACTCGGTGCTGTTTTCCACCAACCGGTGCGCTGCGCTTTCGCGTGGTAGCGTCTCAGTGGAAAGGTAGAAGTAGTCTTCAAACCTTCCGTCCTCGTACCAGACATTTTCATCACCTGATATGGTGCGCTCAAAGAGGCTGATCATGTCTCGCATGCCCTGGGCGGCCTCGGATTCAGCCACTCGTGGGGTTGATGATTGGGCGTCCTGCGGCTCGTTGGTCTCGACGGTCTCAAGCCCAAGGAGCATGGTTTCGTAGAGGAAGGCGAGCGCCGAATCAGAGTCAAACGATCCACTGGCCCGAAGAAGTGTTGTCAAAATTTGGTCACGCTGGTCGGTCCTGAAGGAATGCCTTAGCCATCCATCCGGAAATATTCCGAAACACCATCGAAGCTTTAAGTTGAGACGGAGGCCTTTCGCAACTAGTACGCCATTCTCGACAGACCCTGTGGATTCAAACAAGACCTGCGCTGCCAGTTTCCTTGCTATCTTGTTTCCATATGTCTGTGGCGCGTTGATTTTCGAGTTACGGCGGTCTTTATACGGAAGGTCTGAGTAGGTCGGCACCCAAGAAGGCATATCAGTGTGCGATGATGGGTCGATGGAGACCCCCATCAACATAAACAAGGAATTTCGAGGGTCCTCCTGGATTTTGCGCTGCACGAATGCAACGGCAACATCCGTAAATACCTGCGCCGTCGACTTCTTGTAATCAGGCCTTTCGAAACCCAACTCCCGCGCGTCAATTGCGAGCCCGAGGACCGAGTATAGTCTATCGCGCGGGTCGAAACACTTCCAAGTCACGCTGAGGCTGGTCATCACGTTGTCCAACTTGAGTCTCCCCGTCGTGATACTCCTCCGATTCCACCAAGCTTCACGCAAGCGGAAAAACCTCAAGACTGCCTCATTTCCCCGGATATTGGGGACTAGGCCGACGTAGGAGATAATGCAGACCAAGAGCATATGACCCCAGGGCATCATCCTAGTGCCGCGTAGGAAGGCCGTGTTGATGTTCAGGACATTTTCCTGTACAAGCCAGACCCTCGTAATCCACGGTCCTGACACGATATTCGCGAGCCGGTCAAACGTCTTACGACCGTCACCATCCCAGATCTCTTCAGGAAACTGGAGTGCCTCTGGAATCTCATCAATGTACATGCGGGAGTACATTGATGAGAACTGTGCCAAATTCTCATCCTTGATCTGCGCTAGTTCCGTCGTGTCCATCAGCGGATCAAAGTGGTCATGTATCCTCTCCCACAACTCAAGTGCCTCGATATCACCCTCCTCGATATGGCCAAGGTAAGTAACAACACGCTTTGCACACTTGTAAACTTGATCCATCTGCGCCACCTGATGACTCTTCTCTTCATCGTCTTTTTGATTGATACAGATCTGGTCCATCCAAAATGTTTTGGGCTGCACATCGGCACAGTCGCAAAGGTCCTGCAGCGCGTGGTGTAGGCTTTTTGTGAGCGGAATCGTTCTGTTCTCGGGCACGACGTCTATGGCAAAAGGCTGCGCGCCGTCGCCCCAGACATAGCTGAGTGCTGTGAATACGGTGTCAGGGTCGTCGAGTTTGACGGTGCGCAGGCTGCATCTCAGGGGCTCATCAGGAGAAGTGACAAGATCGAGGACGCGGATGTAACCCGGCCAGATGGGCATGTATTCAAATGTGTGAACGGGTGGCTTCTCAGGATCGGTAGCCATTGCCAGCTGCTGCTTTCTTATCTCTCTGACTTATTGTAGTGGCTGCTGAATCTGTTCAAGAGGGGTAATTCAGAAATTTCCGAGTCGTAACAGAAATATGACCAACAGGCTACCTGCAGCACGCTGGATCCATTCACAAAGCTTATCTTATCGGCCTACAAGCCCATCAGGAAATATACGATTTCATGAAGTCGCTTTCCCTTCTTTCTATTAGCAACAAAGTTTAGCGTTGGATCATTAAACGTTCCTGCTACGCCTCGTACCTTTTTAATTATATGCTTTATCTTGGTCTCTGTGAGATAGGCTTTATATGTATGTGGGATTAGAACCCAAACCACTTAGATAGACATTCTCTTTGGATCACTTTGAGCCACGTGTGATCTTCTCTCGGTCTATTGAAACCACGTCGGATGTGCTACTGACAAAGTGAAAAGGAGCCAATCTTCGTTAAGCGAGGTGATAGGCGATGGTAAAGAAGGGTTACGGGCACCCGGTCTTACGGAAACAGAAGGACGATGGAGATTGATTTATCAACGCCTGGACCCCCCAATGAGTATGAGTAAGGTCATAGAGCATCAAAGCAGCGGGAATTCAGCTAGGCTGGACCGCTTCTCTATGTAGAATCTCTCATCACTACACTACATTCAGAGCGGCGTCGTGCCAGTGTAGTTTCCACTCTGCGTGGTGAATTCTGATATCTCACTCAGGCTGGAGATGCGGCCCAAGAGGAATTCAAGGTGCCTGTATCCCGCACCAGGAACATACTGAGGCACCTCATGACCACTACATATGGAATGCCATTGTCAGCACGTAATTCACATATACAATGAATGGGAAGTACTCACGCTAACTCAACCGTCGAAAATGTCAAGCCACGCTCAGTGTGCGTAGTGCCAAAATACCCACCACCAGCCACGAGACCAACGCTCACAGATGGGATGTTACTCTGATACAACGTTTCCTCCAACGCATACCCAATGGTCGGATTATACGGCACGTAGAACTTCTCCGCAAACGGGTCGCTCTGGAAGCCCTGTGCGCCATTCCAGGTCATGTTGTTTAGTGTTGCGAGGGTACCGTTTGTGAGGATCAAGAAATCCAGGTTGCCGTTGCCAACGAGGACATTGTTTGTGCGCTCAACGACGCCGGCGAGAACGGTGAAGGATGAAGGGAGGGAGGATTCCAGGCCCAGGGTTGGGTTGCCGCAGATGGCGTAGTCGACGTGGGGTTCGACGTTGAGGGCTTTTTGGACGTCGGTCTGGGGAATCATTAGCCTTGTTCATATAAATCCAGCAATTCCAAACTCCTCTTCCGCGGGTGAGAGAGAGACAAGCAACTCAAATGAGATACACACGCGATTGAAGTAGTTATTAGGACCATAGCCCAAGCTGGGAAAGCCGAGCTCGTCCCAAAGGAAAGGGCAGTAATCTTAAGGTTTTCCACGCGTCAGTCCGGGATGTTCAGAGAGTGAGAGATGGAGCATATGATTTCTCTAGGATCTCACCGGTAATGTGGTAGAAATTGAAGCATGGATTGACATAGAGTGCAGCCTCATAAATGTCATCAAGAACATCACACTCGGCCCGGCTCAAGTTCCCTTTACCCAGCGACAGTGGCGCGGGGAATTTACCAGCCGGTGGGAAGGTCAGAGCCAACTCCATAAAGGCGGTGTAGCCACAAGCATCGGCGCGTTCATTGATGGCAGCCACGAAAGATTCGTTCAGGTTGAGAATGTTGTTGTAGTAATTCAAGTACTGAACTGCCGGCGCACTTTCTAGCACCGCGCCGGAGCCTATGGACGGGTCGTTGATTTGGATGCCTTTGACGTTGTAGTAGGTCGTGTCGTTTTGATCTAGGAAGTAGCTGGATATGTAGGGAATGTACTGGCCTGCGTATGATTCGCCTGTTTTCGAGAATTAGGTCGTCCCGGGCCTATAGGATTGGATAAAATATTTACCGGTGAAGTAGACATCAAAACCCTGCATTTCAAACGTCTCGATAAAGTTCTTCCAGAACCCAGCGAACGTCCTCGCGACATCCGTCTCATCCTTGATCTGCGCAGGCGCGCCGGGTGCTGCCAGCGATAGACCCGTTCCGATGGGCTGATCAATCCAAACCATGTTGGTCAAGTTCGTCCACGAAAATGGGTTCGGTTGAGGGGCAAAGGTTCCGCTCTGCCACTGGAACGGCCCGTTCTCCTGAAGGAGGCCATCCATTGAGCTACATCCTGGACCGCCGTTGAGCCAAATGACGATTTCATTGCTGGCAAGCGGGTTTGCGGAGGGGAAGAACCAGAAGAAGAGTTCGTTGGCGGAAGCATTGGCATTGGCAGCAGGGTCTGTGATAGGGAGTCGGCCTGCGTAAGATTCGCCGAGGTCGAAGTTCACTTCTGGCACACCCGTGCCGTTGACAACGAACTCTAAAAATTGATGTTAATCGCAGTTTTTCCTATTTCGTGATCTTCATTCACAAGCTCACTTTCGCTGTTGGCATTGAGAAATGGCGAGCTCTCGCTCAGAGCACGCTTCAGGGGAGCCGGCTTGGCAACGGGCTTCGGCGCACGGCTCCTGAGCGTGGCGGCGTGCCGGTGCGGGTTTTCGAACGCCAAGGCACCTGAAATGGCAGCGCTGCCGGCAAGCAGCAGCGCCGGGGAAAAGGTAGCAGTCAGGTACATTCTCTTCCGGAGCCAAGAGGAACTTCTTCGGGTAGGCCTTGGCAAGTCTCCAGTGGAAGCAAGGCGCACGATAAAAGCAGTAAGCATCATTTATATATCTCTTGGCGACCGATGTTGCAATCGCTCTTATTTCCTGATTTGTCTGAGTTCCATGACAGCATCATTCATACTACTTCGAAAATGCAGCTATTTACTAGGCCCGATGCAGAAGGTGACGACTCATTGGGCACCGCAGCTGTGCCGAACGAACCCGGCCACTGGTGTTCCTTGTTGAAGGTTATGTGCTTATCTTGGTTTAATATTGCGACCTTCGGGGACCGGCTTATGCCCGTCTTATGTGCACGTGCCCTGCTGCTGACCCGCCTTCCAGAATGTTGAGGGAATTTTCAAGTTCTCATCACAGTTGCCTTTTCCAAATGTTGGCAATGAGGATTCTCTCTTGCGCGGCATCTCCTCAATCAGGGATCCTTGCTTCCCATCGAAAACCACGACAGTCTCCTGAAGGCTGTGCAATCCTGTCTACAGGGACAATAACCACACCACAGCCAGGAAATCAACCAGCAAGGCTCAGAAGGCGACGTAGTATCGCAGCCGAGACTTCCATGAATAGTAGGTCACAGAAGGCGGCCACGATGAGCGAAGCAAAGACGGACAACAGTTCCAGCGCGATGCCCTTGGAGCGGATCCATTGCGGGACATCTGGAGGATTTCTGTCGGGTAGCTGAAGCAGCGGCGCCCAAGATGTCATGATGGCACAGGCACATCACCATAATGATGCCCGCGGGCCTGAATGCGTTGTTCGGGTTCGATTCGGGGCATCCCATCCAGGTGATATATGAAATGAGCGGGTGGACGCTCCTCAAAGGAACAGTAGCCGACGGCCCAGTAAAGCTGCGATGAGCGCCGCGCCAAAGTTGAACATTTGTAAATGGTCATTAATGAGCGTGGAATCAAACCTGTCCAAGATGCTCACGGGGCTGAGGACGAGGACTGGTAGTACTACACGACACCGATGTCGTTCCGCTCTGCGACGACGCACACGCAGACGGCGATCAGAGTGCGCCTATTGCGGTGTCTCAAAGAAAAGCCTCCACAGTGTGCTGTGATACGCTTGCTTTTCTAACTGCAGCGTCTACGCGATATCTGAGACCTCGAGTTCGGCGAGGGGTGTGTATGTGTGCCGCTCCTCGCTCTCGACCGCGACAGTCCGTCCCGAGTGATGTTTTGAGAATATAATCGAGGCGCCCTCGGCCCTGTCGTTGGCGATCATCTACGTATATACCTTGACGACTCTGGGGCTGCCCATCAAAAAGCGCAGGTGTCTTTCCGCCTTTGGAAGTCTTTGCTCTGCCAGCTCTGCAATCAGTATCGGGCTGGGCTGCAGTACGAACATGCCTCTGAACCCGACGATGACACGCGAGACTACCAACACGGCGCAGTTGACTGAAGCCGAATATACAACTGTGGGGATGTGTAAGAGGATGAAACTGGTAACTAACGAGCGTAGGTGTACAGCCAAATTTGTCTGCCACTCTTCCATCAAGGAATTAAGATTGATGACGGAAGCGGTGGATTGCACAGCATTCACCACGCTGAGCCGAGTGCCAGTAAGATTGCCGAAGTAGCTGTTCCACTGCTCCGAGGACTGGAGCCCATTCATAAGAGAGTCTATCCAAGGACCATATGAGCTGGGCTCTATAAGTATTTACAGCCTATATTTCGAGAGGAGAGAATATTGGCACTCTCGCATTTGCATCGCATGCCCTACCTTGGATACGTTCGTCGCACTTACATAAATGCACGCAGTGCCAGTGCTTGTCGCGAAATCAAAAGCATTGGTGCAGTCCGCTGATACCACTAGTAGATTGATTCCAGGGGAGAATCCAGTCTCCTTGTGCGTTTCCTTATTATTAGTGTGTGTGCTGTGTACACCGTCTGCTGTCGTCCGTCCAGGCAGAGTTCTTGGCGTTCTGAGTCTAAGAGTCTCTTGTATATCCTCCGAACTTGGCTGCGACACTGTCAATAGGGTGTCTAGGTACTGTTTATCACTAGCTACTGCTCTGCCCATGAAAAATAGATTGGCTGGTCCCATTGTGTTGTCACAGGAGTTGGACTAGGGGATTTTGTTCCCGGTTCGATGATTCTCTGTCAGCCACTAGGTATTTATCCTGTGACGCTTGTCTAGCTGGTACAGTTGGAGGGCAGGTTCGGCTCTGCTGCCGAGTCTTGGACTCTTGGCTACCTCCGGCTCCCGATTCCTACACATCGGCACTAGCGTACGCCCGGACTCGGCCTTTGGGTAAGCAGGTCGCAAACAAACTTGGCATTGCAACTCTTCTGCAGTTTACATAAGCGCGTGCGTGGGGTGAAATCGGCAGTGGAACAGCCAGTGAATGATGTATACCAAGCGCCGAAGAAGGAAGGTCAAACGGGTTGTGAGCGGGGACTATCGTGTTGAAGATAATGTATGGGAATATCGGTGTCGTGAGTCCCCTCAAGATGGCAAGAGTAAATTCTTTTGTTCCTCTCACAAGAACACTTCAGTAGCTGTGAATTCTTGGTTGCTGCATGTGAGCCTCAAAACAAAATGTTGCGCTCTCCGTCTTTCTGGGTGCTCGCCTCTGCAGCGGCTCTAATAATTACGCCGTCATTCGCTCAATTCCCGCCAACACCTCAGGGGGTGACAACACTGGACTCGAAGTTCAATGAGAATATCAAGATCAGCTACAAAGAGGTCTGTCACCAATCTTCGTTGAAAATTGAAGATGGATGAGACTAACAGTAAATCAAGCCCGGCCTCTGTGAGACAACTGAAGGCGTAAAGTCGTACGCTGGCTATATTCATCTCCCTCCAGGAACGCTTGAGGGAGTAGGCCAGGAGCAAGACTACGCTATCAACACATTCTTCTGGTTCTTTGAAGCCAAGAATGACCCAGAGAATGCGCCGCTGTCAATTTGGCTGAATGGTGGCCCTGGAAGCTCCTCGATGCCTGGACTATTCAACGAGCATGGACCTTGCTACATAAATAGGGACAGTAATTCTACCACCCTCAGGGAGTGGTCATGGAACGATAACGGTAACTCCTCACTCGAAGCAGTTGTGCGCGTCTTACGGGCCTTGACTAACAATCAATATAGTCAACATGATCTACATCGATCAACCTGTCCAAGTCGGGTTTTCATACGACTCACTCCGAAACGTTACCAGGGACTTATTCGGCGGCACACAGACACTGAACGCTTCCGATCCGATTCCAGAGCAGAACACCACGTTCCAGACGGGCACCCTCGCCAGTGGTGACCGCAATTCGACCAGTTGGGGCAGCCGGAATGCCGCTATCGCCCTTTGGCATTTCTCACAGGTGTGGTTTCAAGAGTTTCCTGGCTACAACCCAAATGACGGACGCATCAGCATTGCTACCCAGTCCTATGGCGGCCGCTACGGACCAGCATTCGCAGCCTATTTCCAGGAACAGAATGAAAAGATCGAAAATGGTACATGGGACGGTACAGACGGGGAGAAGTACATCCTGAATCTTGACTCGCTGCTCATTGTCAACGGCTGCATTGACCGTCGGGTCCAGTGGCCCTCGTATCCCGAGATGGCGTTCAACAACACATACGGAATAGAGACAGTCAACGAGACCGTGTATGAAGGCATGGTAGATGCATTCTACCGCGAAGGCGGGTGCCGTGACCGGATCGACGCCTGTCGAGAGGTCTCTGCTGTCTATGATCCGGAAAACATCGGCATCAACGCCACTGTCAACGACATTTGTGAGGACGCAGAGACGTACTGCACCAACAACGTCCGTGATCCATACCTGGAGATCTCCGGCCGCGATTACTACGACGTGACACAGGTCGACCCAACCCTGTTCCCTCCGCCGTTCACCCCAGGCTACCTCAACCAGCCGTGGGTTCAGTCTGCCCTTGGCGTTCCCCTGAACTTCACCGGGAGCTCGTCCGCATCCTCTTCGGCTTTCCGCGGTATCGGTGATTACCCTCGCCCGGGATGGATCGAGGACATTGCCTACCTCTTGCACAATGATATAAAGGTGTCGCTGATATACGGTGATCGAGACTTTGCGTGCAACTGGATCGGCGGCGAGCAAGTGTCCCTTGCTATCCCATGGGATGACCAAGAAAACTTCGCTGCGGCAGGTTACCAGCCGCTCGTGACCAACAGCACCTATGAGGGCGGACAGGTGCGGCAGTATGGCAACCTGTCGTTCATTAGGGTCTACCAAGCTGGTCATGCCACACCATCCTACCAGCCGGAGTCGGCCTACCGCATCTTCAATCGAGTTCTTTTCAACCGAGATGTGTCGACTGGCGAGATCGACACTGCTCAGAACTCCACGTATGGTACCGTGGGTCCCGCAGACACCTTTGGTATTAAGAGTGAAGTTCCTCCTCAGTATGAGGACTTCTGCTACATGCTTGACCCGAGCACATGCACAGACGAGCAGGTTGCGGCTCTACGCAATGGCACGGCTGTCATCGAGAACTACATCGTGACCGAGCCGGCTTATAATACCGGCGCTGATCGTGGTGTCAACATAAAAGCAAGAAATATGTGAGTAGCCCCTGTTCGCATTTGAAACTTCATTGGGCTGACAACTGCGCAGTCTCGATGGCGACTTGTAGATGAAGGGTTGTGGCGAGATAGGTTCGTTTACGATCCAGGACATTGAACTCGGTAGCAATTAGAAGATGGCCGTGTCAGAGGCCCTTTTGTCCACCATATCGAAATCAAGTTTCGCAAAACTTGTCAAGCTGTGGCGGCTATTGACGTGAAATATGAGCCCGGCTATATTCTACCTCTGCAACCATGTGTACCATAGCGCTGGCACTATGGCATAGTCCTCTGACTGTCTCGAATGAAAACCGGCGTTGTCGGTCTGACGTCGACCTCCAAAAGGCAAAGGCTCATGCAAGAGTGAGGCTGGTCGCGCATAACGGGTCACGAGGAGTCAAGAGCAGTGAGTTAGTTGATGCGGACTAGATACTCATCTTTCCAAGTACACGACAGTGGTAAAGAAGGACAGCTGCTCTCCAAAGTCGCACTGTGGGGAAGCTTCTCCTCAGCCTAACCCAACATAGATGACCTGCCGGGTTCTCCGCAGTGGAGCTCGTCCGAGTTTATGCCGGGGTATTCTGGCCTTGCCCAGGGGAAACAAACGTTAATCACAAACTACCTGCTGTGCCGAAGAGCTTTTCTGTATTGGTATTCCCGATCGCCTAGTGACGGAGGGTGAGATGGTGTTTCGAGGATCTAAGACAACATGTACATATCGTCGTGTGACTTCTACTGAGTATGCATCTTGGATCAGTCGATTCACATCGTGAACAGGCACTAAGAGGGAGTGATGCGGAGCCCGTGAAAAAAAACCAGCGAGTTCAGATGATCGTTGGAGAACCATGGGGCCCCTCTGTGGAACGTAGCATCGCCCCCGCAATGAAGTATGCACGCATGGTTGCTGCTCATCTCATCTCGGACCTGATGATCAACGTTCTTCCCCATCCTTGCAGTGACTGTGCAGCCCACAGCGTTGCTTCCCTGCACGTAGCATGCGGTATGAGCTAATGCAATTATAGTTTCTCGGGCCTGGATGCTTTTGAGATACAAAATCATGGGACGACCCGTCGGGTCCGACAACAGGAAATGTGCCTGTTCGTCCTCCTGGTGTCGTCGCCGCTGCCGCTGCACCTCCTACTTCCCGGAAGAGCAGGTCGTTGATCTCCAACCTCCTCAGTTCAGCCTGGTCTCTACGTCGTCATGATGGTCCAGACCCCTCTTCTCCAGGCCGCCCTCCTCGTGGGCCTGGCTCAGGCGCAGGAATGCCCAGACTACTTGGACTACTCCACCCAGCGCCACGAGCCCTTCTCTAACGGCACGTACAAGCTGTCGTACATGCGCCCGTCCCCGTCCTGCCGGACCTTCAACTCTTCTGACGTCGAGGATGTGATCACGTCCATGGCCGGCGTGATCGCCGACCCGGACCTATACAGGTTGTTCCAGAACAGCTACCCCAACACGCTCGACACGGCCATCAGGTGGAAGGGCTATGCGGCCAACAACAGCGAGGAGGAGCTCACCTTCATCATCACGGGTGACATCAACGCCATGTGGCTCCGTGACTCGGCGAACCAGATGCAGAGCTACCTGCCCGTGCTCAAGGCCGACCAGAGCGCAGACAGCATCGCCAGCCTGTACAGGGGCGTCATCAACCTGCAGGCGAGGTACCTCCTGACCAGCCCATACTGCAACTCCTTCCAGCCTCCAGTCGAATCTGGAGTCGAGGGCTCGATCAACGACGCCGCTTCCCAGGACACCGTCACGCCCCCGTACAGCAACTCGAGTGTTTTCGAGTGCAAGTACGAGCTCGACTCGCTCGCTTCCTTCCTGGAGGTATCGACCAACTACTACAACGCTACGGGTGACCTGGACTTCTTCGGCAAGTTCCAGTGGATCGACGCAGTCAAGGCCGTGCTAAACACCGCCACCGAGATGCTCACACCGACCTACGGACCCGAGGGCCAGGTTCTGACCAGCCCATACACCTTCACCCGGCTGACGACGCGCGCCACCGAGACGCTCGCTAATGACGGTATCGGCTCGCCTGTGGGCAACGGCACAGGACTGGTCAGGAGCGCGTTCAGGCCAAGCGACGACAGCACCATCTTCCAGCTCTTCATCCCGGCCAACATGATGTTCAGCCGGTACCTGAGCAGCACGGCGGAGATCATGGCCGCGCTCGATGGGCAGGCCGAGCTGGCAGCTCAGATGAGCAGCATGGCAGACTCCATCAGGGCCGCCATCCAAGCCCACGGCGTCATCACCGACCCCAACACTGGGTCTCAGGTCTACGCGTACGAGGTCGACGGATTCGGGTCTGCCGTGGTCATGGACGACGCCAACATCCCCTCGATCCTGTCTGCGCCTTTCCTGGGCTTCATCGACGCCAGCGACGAGGTGTACCAGAACACCAGGGCGATCATCCTGAACGAGGACCCTAATGCTGGTGTCAATGGAAACCCGTACTTTATGCGCGGACCGGTGATCAATGCCGTTGGAGGTCCTCACCAGGGACCGGGCATGGCGTGGCCCATGGCGAGCATCGTCAGGATCTTGACCACATATGATGATGCCGAGATCACCAACGCGTTGAGGGAGATTGTCTCGAGCACGGATGGGCTTGGTCTGATCCACGAGAGCATCAACTCGTTCAACCAGAGTGACTGGACGAGGCAGTGGTAAGTGACGTCAAGTTCAATTTGCCGCTCCATTCGTGTCATCGTGATTACACTGCTGACAATTCATTTTTACCGCTTCTAGGTTCTCATGGGCAAACGGTCTCTTTGGGCAGATGATTTTGGATCTGAACGACAGGAAACCCAACATCCTCAAGGAGAGCTTCCAATGAAGATTAGATTAGCTACTTGGGAAGGCAGGCATTAATCCAGCAAATAAGCATGCCAGCCTACTATAGCTTCTTTGCCTTTAATAGGTAATCCATATCTAATCCCCAGAAAGAAAGAGCCATGTGCTTTCCCACGTAATCTGAGCTTTGCTCCATCTGAAACTATCAATTGATTGCATACTCTCCACGAGGTGCGCCGCCAGGTTCAGCCAGGTGGAATATTCGATTCGATTATAGCAGTTACCGGCGCATGAATGCACTGTGCATACTAAGAAATCCAAGACTAACGTGGGCGGCCCAGCTTCCGACCACCCCCCGATTCCGACCACCCGCTTTTTGGTGCAAACTACACCAAAACACACCTACTTTTTAAACTACTCTATTAAATCTAAATTAAATCCTATAACCCTAACCCTAGGCTCTATAAATAGCTAATTAGCTATATTATTAAATAAAAATACTAGATAAATAAAAAACTAATAATAATATTTTTAAAAGAATTTTTAAACTTAAAAGTCTTAAAATATTAAGAATTACTAATAAAATACTAGGAGTTTATAACTAAGCTAATATTAGATTTTATTAAATAAGTATTAGTAATAATAATTATAATAAATTTTATTCTTATATTATAAATATTATATAATTATATATTAAGTTCCTTTTTATTAATATAATTTTATTCCTTATAAAATTTTTATATTTATAGATTCTCTAAGAAAGCTTTATATAAGAAAAGTAAAAACCTTAAAATTTAAAATTATTACTAATATCTATTAAGTAAAACTTATATATATTTAAATAATAATAGTATTAATTAAGGTTTTTTAAGAGAAAGTAGAATTATAACTTATTTATTTAATTAGTTATAATTAAAATAAGTTTATAGTAAGAAATATTAGTACTAATATAGAAGATTCTATATATTTCTTAATATTTTAAAATATCTTAAGTTTAAAATTCTTTTTAAAAATGTTAAAGTATAAAAAAGAATTATTTAAGATTTTTATATAATATTAGAAATAAAACCCTATTTATATAGCCTAGGGTTAGGGTTATTGGATTTTATTTGGATTTAATAGGGGGGGGTAGAAAAGTGGGTGTCTTAATAGTGTATTTGCACCAAAAAGCGGGTGGTCGGAATCGGGGGGTGGTCGGAAGCTGGGCCGCCCACGTTACAGAGCAACTGGGGAATGCTGACTGCCTAGGTACTGGAGAGATTCTGTGCTGCTAACTCTCCTTCCAAACATGAAATTAAGCCACACCTTTCCTATCGACACAATCTATTGCAAACTTTCTTGTCCTCCCCGCGGCCTGGGGGGATCCATCATCAGAAGTCTCCTGGCCATCATCTTCCCACCAATCTAACAACAGCCCTCCCTCACAATTCTCCCGCCCCCACTTTATGATCTCTTCATCTGTCCACCTGTCCGCTCCCACAGGCACCTTTCGCCACAGTTGTCCGCCTGCAAAATAAGCCATCCTCGATGCTATTGAGCCCGGGTCCCTTGGGATGACCCTTCCGCCCCGGACCAGAACGCTCTCCGCAACAAGACACAGCACCATTGCCCCGAGTAGGCCTTGCAAGATTCTCGTGGACACCTCATTTTGTACGAGACGGAGACGGGTGCGGTCCGTGACGGTGCCATTAGCGGGCTGGCCGTCAGGCGTGTACGGATCCGAGCCCGAGGTAATGCTGTCCTTGTAGTTATCTGCCAGAGGTTGGCGATAATTCAAATGCAGACTCTGCGCGAAGTATCTGGAAAGTAAGCCCTCCACAGCGGCGGTGAGGCGAGGGGCATCATTGTCCTCCGGGCCGGGCATCATGTCCACCCACTGGCCGACCCGGGAGCTTCCGTTGGCCAGGGCCGAAAAAAGGTCTCTCCAACGGGTCTTCGGGAAGCCCGTCATGCTAGGTATATCTGAAAGGAATTTGAGCGAGTCCGTGTCTGGCGTGAGAGGCACATCCGTCACAAACGAGAGGCGCGGCAGCGTGAAGTTGGCGGTCACCCACAAAGCCTCCACGTAGGGCGCGCAATGCAGCACAGCCAGCGACTCTGCGCCCTTTCCAAGGCCAATGAAATAGTGCTGGCGCCCGTCGCCGCAGACGTGGAGGGGGCTGATCGGGTGGGCGGTACTATTTGCGCGTTGCGAAGCCTCTTCGTCGGATACGCCATCAAGTAGGGCTAGGTAGTATCCGTCATTTGGCTTCTCAGTTCCGTCCTCATTCTTGACAATAAAACTATGAAGGTAGAGATTGCTCTGCTCGCCTGTCTGGTCCATATTCGGCGGTATGCCACAACCAGGCGGCCTCGGGTCAACATGTATCATAGTTCTGGCAGGATGGCCAACATATTGACCAATCAGCGTGCAGTTGAGGTTGACGTGCGCGGCCGGGACACGAGCCGTGGTTGCGAGGGAGGTGGTGTTGCCTTTGTGGCTATGGAGATTTTCAGCCCCAAATTTAGCGAGGGCATATTCCCCTTGTGTCCATTGAGGGTATGACAGATTGGATATCTGCGTCAAGCCGAAGTTCGTCCACGCGCTGCCATCATCGGCAGTATTGAAAAAATCAAGAGTGCGATTCTCGGGTCGAAACCAGTCTCTGAGCTGTAGCTCGGTGTGGTAGGTCCAAGGCACTGGAATGACCGTGTATAGTCCGCTAACGACGATGGTCAGAATAGGAGCGAGGAGGCCTGGAAGGATGGCCCACAGAAGCGCAAAATGGCAGTTCCACGCGGCATGGAGGACTGCCATAAGTGATGCCTGGCGAGATGGATCGTGCAGGATATCTGCCATACTCGCTCGGCCTTTCCGCAGCAACTGGAAGGGGTGTAAAGTCCGTGCGGCTGAATCAACCATAGAAAATAGTAATCCAATAATTGCGAGCACCACGGTGGGCAGAACAGTCCACGTGTATTTGAGGTAGCCGTCGAGACTGGCATTCCCGAGCCCATATTCCTGCTTAGAAACATTCAGCATGACCTCCAGGGCCGTCATTACCACCAGAGCTGCTGCCAATATGCAGATTCTAAACCACGAGCGGACACCCAAGGGACGCCACCACCCGTGAAACTCGGTAGTTCTTGCTGAAGTATTTTGAACTGAATTCTGTGTGGAGTTCTGGAAAGTTTGTGAAGTATTTGTTGGGAGTTTCAGATGAAGATGGCCGTGATACGGAACCGGGTGATCTGAAAGGCTGGCCCGGAGAGCGTGCTTCGAAGCTGCTCCGTGCGCTTCGAGAAGAGTCATGAGGCCGGAGTCCCGTGCCAGTATCATTAAGTGGGCACCCAATGACGTAGGGTCCCTATGAGACGCATCGGGCCGCAGGAAGCACAAAATCACGCTGGACAGTAATAGAAGGGCTAGGGGGGTCTCAACAAGCCTCAAGGGCAGCTCCTGTACGCAGATCCGGGGCTGAATCGACGTTGTCGTCCCTTGAACAGTTTGATCACGGGGAGTTGTGTATTCTCGCTTGGCGAGATAGGCTGCCGAGCCCTGCCACACTCGCTTCAAGAGCTCGATGGTGAGGCTGGTGTTTCCAAAGCTCGATGGCATGCTTTGCGGCTGAGTGGAATTCATCAAGATCACCCACAATGCCCAGGGCACACGTAAAAGGTTGCCAACCCCATCCCGGGCCTCGCCCATATTGTAAAGGAGTTTTTGAGTCATGTTAAAAGGTCGTACCCCAAGGTTCAGAGGCTCGGTGATGGTTTGGGCGACGTCGAGGTTGTCATGAACGCCGGCGCTATGAGTGGTGTTTGTTACGACGCGGCGAGTCAAGGAGTATTGGGATTCGCACAAAAGTCCCGATAATTCAAGCTGATTGTCGTTGGCGAAGTTCCCAATCATCGGAGTAAACAGGATCCGATGATCTTGATCTTCGATTGTGGTTGAATTGTTGCACTTGTGGACTAGGTAAGTCTGGTTTGAGAATTCGGCGACAAACAGTTGCAGGACTGCTTTAGACCCATGGATTGATGATACGAAGCACCATGGCTCAAGTTTATCCTGTACCGAGAGTGGAGCGGTAAGTGACATGGTTGTGTAAGCAGCATCGCCTGGTAGAATGCTGTGATATGTGAACTCAAACTGGTCGCAATTTTCTAAGGTAGCCTCGAATACCTGAATCTCGCCACTAAGACGCTCATAGCCACCTGAGATACGTCAGTTTGTCAAGGTGTAGCCCAAATGAGGAACTTTGGGAGCAATGCCTACCATCGTCATTGGCGGCAAAGGACTGGACAGCAAACAGCGGCGTAGCCCCGTTGGGATAATACAAACCGTATTTGAGTATAGACCAGTAACCGAGCATTTTTTCCTGGGGAAATAAAATACCACGTTCTGGATAAGTGACATTCTTCGAGAGCTCAAACGTGTCTTGAAGACTAAGGTCGCTGGTTGAGGTCACGGACCTGTATTCAAGTCGTAGAAGGCCCGAAGAAAAGACAATCGCGAGCCGAAGAAGTAAGGAACCACAAATACCAAAGCCAACAAGGAAATGCTTCCTCTTCAAAGATCGAATCAGTGAGCCCAGCGTGGATGATGTAACATAATTCATCATAAGGCTCTGCTTAGCCGTTGCCTCATTGCAGCTGAAAACGTACCACGGCGTCATTTGCTTGGCACACTGCTCTAGCTGGCCCCAAAGGGCCGCGATCATGGTGAGGACTAAAGGGAATGTCAGCAAGTACGTGAAACGAAACCAACTTCCGTGGTGCTCAACTTACCAAACGTTGGACCGTATGTCCACGCATAGTGCTCTCCCGCAGAGGCCGTCACAACTCCCTCATTGTGATGCGAAATATAAGAGAGGACCTCTAAGCACGCAATCACCAATGCCAGCGTAATCGAGAAAGCTACCAGGAAAGGGAGTCGAAAATAGAAGATCGTCCATTTCGCATGCTGTCGATCGACTGATGTACCCAGATCATGTCTCTGGGGGACGCTTCCCTGGTCAACATGTCCTGCCTGCTTTGTAGACTCAGATATATCTGTAGTACTGGAATCAAAAAGTGGCTGCTCATTCAGCAGTATTTCTGGTTCGCGTGTTGGATGGCACTCGTCAATTGAAATGTCGGTTGGCGTTCTCGATCCCGAACTCTGTGGCATTTGACGAAAGGGCACAGTTTCAGGGTCCTCAGCACCTGGGACGAGCGTATGGTCATGGTGTGTAGTACCATGATAGGATTGTATGGTGGCACCGCGAGAATTGCTCTCTGTGATCTCTGTGTCCACTGCGGGAAGTTTCTGAATGCCGCTGTCTTGCATGACGATGATGGCTTGGACGTAAGTAAAGGGAGGGGCTTACCATATGGAAAGTCGGAGAATGTGAAATAATCTGCGAGCTATTGAGAAACCTGTCGAAGATTAAACGCGGATCGATTCTCAATGTCGGCTGTATGACGAGGATCGACGGGAACACGACCTTTGGACACCAGCGATTGTCGATAGACGCTGCACGAATATCGGGGGCCAAAGCCACGACCAATCGACAGTCCTTCAACGTACATCGAGTCCTGGAAGAGGGCTGAATATGCATAGCTTACAGCAAGAAGCAGCACTTTGACATTGCATCGGCTTAAGATGTTGCCCTTCACTCAGCCCCCAAACTCGGGTAGACTACCCTATCAGACAAGTCCCCACGCCCAATCGTGACGTGTGAATATATATAGATAAGAGCTTTCCATGAAGTGTCATTTTGCCACTTAGCGTCAAAGAGATTCAGCTCTTGGCCTTTGTGTAACTTGGTGATCTGCTTCTTCATAATTGTAGGCAACATATGCATATTTGGCACCCATGCTTGAATTTTGGAGTGAATATACCAATAATACCCCCATCACTCAGCATATTACCGTCTAGTTGGAACATGCATTTTCGATAGGAAGCTGGTCTGCAAATCTTTAGGTCATGCAGCCCGTCTGGGGAATCAAACAGCAACAGCCTCCTATGCTCATGTATTCAAAGCATCATCGATCTAGAGATCATGTGACTCGGTCTAGTGAGGTCTTTCAGTCTAAGTTCGTACGGAGCGGAATGTGAGATCATGCTGTTAACGGGCTTCAACTTGCATACTTGCGAAAGCTATTTGTCCGACTGCCTTGTTAAATAAGCTTCCAAATCTTTTGGCATTTGAGTTAATTCTCATAATCAAACGATAAGAAAAGCATGGTATATACTTGATTCTACTGATGGGACAATTTTACATTGTCTGTAGGAATCTTGGAAGTGACTTGCAGCCGAGAACAATGTAAAGTACGGCAGCGCTCGTATGGAATACAGAATGGTCAAAGAACGTTTTGCATTTGCTTCAATTCTTAGATCGTCACACATGTTTCCAAGCCTTAAGAGTATAGCACTGAAGACTAGAATGTGACGGTGATATGAGATGGGTGGTCCTTGTGACCTGGAGTAGAAAACACCGGGGGTAGAAAACACCTGGGGTAGAAAACGCCTGGGCAATTAGGATTCGATGCATGTGACTACACGTGAGACCCGCCCGGGGCTGACTTCATATACGAGTCTGAACCCCGCATGCCAGTGCTCTGTTGCGCTTTAAGTTTTTGTCTACCCATAAATCCCGTAAGCACACAGATTTGAGCGGCCCGGGGGCTCTCACGTCGCATCTCCGCCCACAAGGACATGAGGCTACTATCCACAAAGACTCTCGAGGTGGTATCAATCAACGAAGATGAGATACCACCATATGCGATCTTGTCCCATACTTGGGATAAAGATGAGGTCACGTTACAGGATATGCAGGGCTTCAGAGCCAATTTACTATCCTTCTTCCGTCGAATCAACCTTCTCAAGGCAAGTCAAGGGCTTCAAAAAATCCTTGACGCAGCAAGTCTGGCCGCATCCGAGGGATATGATTGGATTTGGATTGACACTTGCTGCATTGACAAAACCAGCAGCACAGAGCTTTCGGAGGCCATCAATTCCATGTACAGATGGTATCAGAACTCGGAGATTTGCTATGTCTACCTGGCAGACGCAACACCGGAATTACGAAGGCTTTCAAAACCAAAATACGGAAAGAAGATACGGCGCAGTCGCTGGATTACTCGGGGCTGGACTCTCCAAGAGCTCATAGCTCCTCGGGAGGTTGCTTTCTACTTGAAAGACTGGTCATTCATGGGAAAGAAGGGTGACAAACATATCATGCGACATTTGGTTGAAGAAACTGGCATCGACATTGGTGTTCTCTCCGGCGATATTGCCATGCACGAAGTCAGCGTGGCCAACCGAATGAGATGGGCATCCACGAGAAAAACGAAGCGCCAGGAGGACATGGCCTACTGTCTTATGGGGCTGTTCAACGTGAATATGCCGCTCTTGTACGGAGAAGGTGGTGTTCGTTCTTTCATTCGGCTTCAAAACGAGATCATTCGAGCCACTGATGACCAGACGATATTCGCCTGGTGTGCCATGACTGGGGAAATGGACCCTGGACGACCATCGGGTCTGCTAGCCGAGTCTCCCGCGTACTTTGAACATGTACCGAGCATATATCCTATGTCTGGTCGGAGTCAACCCGAAAGTAGCATTCCCTGGAGCATGACCAATCGAGGACTCATGGTCCAGCTTTATCTTCGACCCGCGGCCCAGAAACACTCCAGCAGTGCGGAAGAGGACTCTCTAGAAGAGGTTTTGGCTATTCTCGACTGTGCCGCAGATATTCACAGGTGGGACGGATACGACCGAGAGCACCTTCAAGATTGCAGCCCGGCAATATTACTTCGGCGATTGTGGGGAGACCAGTACGCAAGGGTTCGCGCAGATTACGCCTTAAAATTTGTGGGTATGGACGATCGGGGAGGAGGCCAGGTTAAAACCATTTTTGTGAAGCAAGAGCAATCCCACATTCTCCCCAGCTTCACTATTCCAGAGGCTCTCCTCAGAGGTATAGGAAGCTTCAAGATGTCGGAAGTATACCCTCGAGCTCTATGGGACTCAAAGTCCGGAATTCTTAGATCCAGACTTTCTCAAGAGCGGGGTATTCAGGGACTTTTCAGATTCTCCTATCCACCTGGAAATGGAGTTTCTGGGGGGCTCTTTGACGTCGCTGTTGCCCTTCAGCCGAAGTTACTCGGTGATCGTGAGCTCAAGGCTGTTGGTGTTGTCAGGCCCCTAGGTGGCAAAACAGTACGCCGTGCCTACGACCACATAAACAGAGCATGGGTTCTGGCGTCTCGAGGAGGGAAAGCTGACCTTGCGGATGAATACCGGGATGAGATGATTGCCCATCTTCAGTTCAAGCAAGTTCAAATGCTCGGTGGCGTCTCATACGTTCTTGAACTGATTTGCAGACTCGAACTCGAGCACACAGTCTCCCAATCATTTGTCAACGACGTACCGTCGACTTTTAATAACCCTGCAATCCAGCTACAATCTCTGTTTCAGCCAATTTGCGTCTCAGAGACTTCGCAGCCGGGTCGACTAATCACATTGGCCAAGAAGGTCAGGGTGCGTTCCCGTAACAGGACTTTTCTGGAAGCCAATATATCAAAGCGCGCGTCCGGTACATCTTTGTCTCAACAGTCTTTCCCTGGACAGACTTCTTCAGGGGTTGCGGGCCCTCATCCAATGTCAGAGGAAGATGGACGGTGCAAATTCATTCGTCATGAGATCCATTGTGACAGGCCCGATGCGGACAATTTGAATTTCATGTTTGAACAAATTGAGGCCGCCATCACGGATGACGATGGAATGCGTTTGGAGCAAGCAAAGAATTCAGATGACACTATCAGGACGGTTCAGTGTGGAATATCTCAGGACCGACTCCTCCACTTCGTAGCCCTTAAGGGCGATGCTCGAATCGTCTCAGGGTTGATTGATCAATGCCTTCAAGGCGATTCCAGTCCCATCATAGGAACGCATATCGCATCGATACTATGCAACGCACTGGATTTTCGCGAATTTCTGTCAAATCCAAAAAGGAACATCGAACTCACCGCAAATGTCACGTCAAGTCTCAGAGAACCACTCGGATCAGTAAAAGGAACCGAAGACACGGCTCTTCACTTCGCAGCAACGTACAGCACCAGAGAGGAATTCGACTGCTTTATGAGGACTCTGTTTCAAATCGCAGAAGGCCCAGAGCCATGGGCGGACTTCGATATCAAGCATGAGTGGAGCTATCTTTTCAGGCTGCAGAATGGCAACGGAGAGACAGTGCTCCACAGGGCCGCAGCAATGTCCAACCTTGACGTTGTCTGTTACATCTGTGAGCATGCTCCCGATTTGGCAGCTCAGGTCGATTCAATGAACCGGTCAACATTATGGCACGCGGCGTGTGGTGGCGACGACAGGATTATTTCTGTTATAGCCACGGCCCTCGAGTCTCTGCCGTGGGCACCCCCAGTTGATTATCCGGACGAGGACGGGCTGACACCACTTCATGTGGCATGCCGAGAGGGATACTTGGGATGTACAAAGGCGCTTCTCGACCTTGGGGCTAATCTTCTCTGCTCCACGCCATTCGCTCGACTGACACCCGTCCATTTCGCCTCGCTCTTTGGCCACTCTGAATGTCTGGAGGCAATGGCTGACCATGATTCAGGTCGCGGATTCAAAGATGTCCTCTGGGACACAAAGGAAGGTGAACTGATTCAACCGATACACCTGGCTGCTGCCAACGGATGGGTGGACTGTGTCAATATTCTCGCTTGTGACGGCGGCAGTGCCTCCCCTCTCGCAACGTTTATGTGTATTATTCGGGATTCTACTTCCCAACCTATGTCCATGTCGATCAGTCGCACAGGCTCAGATACAATGATGGACAGGGACATACAGGTGCAGAAAATCCCAAGGTCTACGCCGCAGGAGGTCGCTGCTAAAAGAGGCTGGGATGAAGTTGTCGAGTGTCTAAAGGCTGAGCGGGCAAAATGGGCTACGTGCAGGTCGGAATTTGGGCCATGGTTTGGGCGGCATGATATCTGTTTCTCAAGTTCGGAAAGTAGCGATGGCGAATCATCGGTTGATTGATCGACTTGCGAAGTAGGTGCGTGGCAACATTCTAGGCAACCGGGCCCCAATCCACAAGACTGGAGGCAAGAAACTGGGTCTGCGTGTTGGTAATAGAAGTGTTAGACAGGCCGGTTTTATCATATTATCATGAGACATGAAGACATTGCTCCCTTTGAAGTCGGCAGGGCACATCACTTCGGAGAAGCAGCATAATTTTGCTCAAATTCTTTTCAATATGTGCCTCATGAACCAGCAGCCCATAGTCTATAGTCTTCGAACATGCAAAGATCTCTCCTAAAAAAAGTCAGGCTTGTTTGAATTTCAACACAGTCAAGTCTATCACCAGCTTCTACCTCCTCTGTGTAAGCTCCTCCCACTGTACCCCAGCCCACTCCTCCAAATATCCAACGTCACCATCCACAGTACCAACCGGCACACAGTCCGTAGCACACGTCCCCACAATAACAGTGCCCCAGTCCATCCCCTCCAGCCCGTCCTCCTCAGCCTCTAGCTCCGCGATCGCGCCAGGAACAAGCTGGACCTCGAACGCCCTCTCGCCGCGGCAGTTCTCGCACGGCGGGATCCTGCCACTGCCTCCGCCGTCGTGGTGCAGCCGGCGGCCCACCGCGTCCGTCTTGCTGTACAGCAGCGGCTGCCCGCCAAACTCGTACCGGATGCACTGGTCCGGGTTCTGCGCGAGCCGGTCCGCGAACTTCTGGAACGTGCTGTCGATGGTGCTCTCGAAGACTTCCTTGTCCTCCTTCCCTCCACCGCCGCCGCTGGACCCAGCGCCGTCGTCGATCTCCATGCTCGTGGGTACGTCTTTCGGTGCTGGGATCGGGTCTAGGGTCTCGTAGTCGGCGTCGGCGAGGTAGCTTAGCGGGAACGGCTTCGGCTGCTCTGCCTCTGTCGGCCAGGGCTCTGGTGGGGGAGGGGGGCCACTTTTCGAGGCTTCTTGTGGGTTATTGAGGGAGAGGGCCTCGGCAAACGTCTTGGGCAGGTCCTTTGTTGAGTATTTGGATGATGTTGTCTCGGCCTGTGTCTCGGGCTCCGTTGTTTTCGCTTGTGTTGTTTCGCTGTTCGCTGTGCTAAAGGGATTCGCAGCCGGCTTCGCAAAAGGGTTCGCGCCTGCGGAACCACCACCTGAGGAGAACGGATTCGCCGCTCCACCCGCCCCAAATGCACCCTTCCCCTGGACGCCGAACAGCGCCTCACCCAGACCCTTCTCCTTCTCCTTCCGCTCCGCCTCCGCCTTCTCCCTCTCCTCCTTGTCCCGCTGCTCCTTCTCCTTGCGCTCCTTGGCCTTCGCAGCCGCGTCGGGCGAGATTCGCACGCCCCTCAGGGCACGTATGCTGCCCTCCTTCCGCCGGCACGACTTGCGCCGGCACGAGAACACGTACAGCCGCCTCTCGTGGCCGGGGAACCGCTCGTTCAGCTCGGCATTGAGCTGCAGGAGGACCACCATGAGGTCATTGCAGACCTTGCAGCGGGCGAGGGACGCGGAGGGCGGTTTCGAGGGGTCGATCCATTCCTGGGAGGAGAAGTCAGGTCAGGTCACTGCGGTTATGCCCGTGTGAGGTTTGCTGGCTTACTGGTCTGCCCCCTAGGCGGCTGATTGTGTCTTCGTCTGCGTCCTTGGAGGCATACCCCAGAAGGACGTTAGTCTCCGTATAGTCCTGGTCTTCGTCTAGCGAATCGTCACTGTCGTATGGTGCCATTTTGCGTGTATTTACAGAGAGAATTGTCTGAATGGCGTACGATGGCGGGGTTGGAAATTTCTCCAGCAGCTTGCGGCTCATAACAACTTTAAAGTGGGTCCCTCTTATCAGTTCCGATAAGCATGTGGGAGTGCTGTATCGAGACGCAGTGAGAATCACTTTGGCATGCTGGGCTCGCAAGCAATACAGCCTGAAACAATTTGAATTGCTCCATATGGCTATGCAAGGGCAAAAGGGCATAGATCGAATTTGGGTGTGTCTTCTGGATCAATGGCACAGGAAAAATAGAGCTCAAGAAGGTATCAATGCGTCTTTATACCATTGCATTTTCTGATATGGACAATACAAACGCCTTGCCTCTACTGGTATCATCTCATTGACGTACATCTATTTCTTTCCATTACATGTGGTCCTGAGGTCCGTCCATGCCAGGCCCGGGTCCGCCCTGGCGTCCCATTTGCCTAGCCTTCAGCAGCTCGTCGCAGAGCAGCAGGTTAGAGGCGATACCAGCGCTGGATGCGACACAATTCCTCAGTACACGGAAGGAGTCGAAGATACCCTCGAGACTTGGGTCCATTGGCTCGCCAGTGGAGAGGTCCAAGCCGACAACGGCGCCATCGCGGTGCTCGTCCTGCAGGGCGGCCACTATAGTGATAGTCAGTCAGAATGTCAAGCTGCGTGAGGTTGTGGACTGCACTTACAAGCATCCTGAACATCAAGACCAGCGTTCGCGGCCAGCGTCTTGGGAATGATCAGGAGGGCATCCGCGAACGCCTCAACACCCCACTTGGCCTTGCCCTTGACCGTCTTCGCAAACGCATCGCTCTTCAGGTGGGCCGCACACGCGACCTGGAATGCGCCACCGCCAGGCACAACGCTCTTGTCAACGATCATGTTGTACACGCTCCTCAGGCCATCACGGACTGCGTCTGTGACCTGTGTGATGGTGTGCGCGTTGGGACCCTTGATCAGTAGCGTGACTGACTTAGGATCTTTGACCTCCTCGACGAAGGTGTACTTCTCCTCGCCCAGCGTTTGCTCGTACACCAGACCGGCCCAACCCAGTACCTCGGGCGACAGGTCGTCGACGGCGTTCTGTGAAACACCACCGCAAATGAGCTGCAACCTCTCCATGTTCCTCCTCTTGGCACGGCGAAGGGCCAGGATGCCGTTCTTTGCCAGAACGTCCAGCGAGAGAGGGTCGATACCCTTCTGGTTGATGATGACGAAATTCTTCTTGGGGTCGTTTCCGCACACCTCCTTCTTCAGCTCCACAATCTTCTTCAGCTTGGCATCCACGAACCGCCGCTCAGACTCGACGAGCTTGTCCCGCTGGTCGGCGCTCGAGTAGAAGAAGCTCGAGTTGATCTCGGTCTTTTCGTACTCCAAGCTGACGTTCAGCGTCAGGATGTAGGCGTTCTCCACCCTCTTGGGCATGTCTGGGTGTCGTGCACCGTGGTCCAGCGCCAGTCCCTTGATGAGCTGCGTGTCGCTTGCTGTGCGGTGCTGCATCTTCATGATCTCGACCATGTGAAGGTCGGGCTTGGCGCCGGACTGGTAGATGGCCAGGACGGCGTCCACGATATCAGGCGTAAGCTTGTTTGCCAGCGTAGCGTTCAGCTTAGTTGCCAGGGACGTGCGCGCCACGCTGAGGAGCAACTCGCGGTCCACCTCCTTGGAAAGCTTGAAAGAGTCCAGGAACTTGAGCGCCTCGGTCTTGGCTATCTCGAAACCATCGGTGATAATACGGGAGTGCAAGCCCTCGCTGATGTAACGGTCGGCTTGCTTGAGCAGCTCGCCGACGAGCAGGACGACCGAGGTGGTACCGTCGCCGCAGATATCGTCTTGGGCGGTGGCAGCGCGGGCAATCATGACGGCGGTCGGGTTCTGGATTTGCATCTCGCGGAGGAGGACGTTGCCGTCTTTGGTGAGCTTGATCTGGCCGGCGCCATCGACAAGCCTGTGGTCGACGCGTTGGTGGTCAGTCGGGATTGCGCAAGGGGGGGAAAGGAGAGGCGCAGAAAAGAAAAGGAGAGCATGTACATCTTTATCGTGCCCAGAGGGCCCAGGTTGGACTTGAGGACATCTTGCAGACCCTCACCGGCACTGATGTTGACCTTGAGAGCCTCGCCCCGCCGCTGTAGACAGATGCCAGTTAGCAGTGGACGTGGAGGGGTTCAAAAAGCAGGGACCTCCGTACTCTTGACTCGGCCTTTGGGTTGAGGAGCTGTGCCGCCGACATCTTGACTAGAATGCAATCGAGGAAGGGTGGCTGAGCTGTTCGTGGGAGCGTTTGGGGCGGGAGGGGTGGAAGGGAGCTCGACGAGGGCGAGATGCAGTCGTCTTCTTTCAGGCCGCCGCGGTGTGATGAAGCTGCAAGCTGCTGTCTGCCCTCCGCGTTCACCTTCTAGAATTTTTGGCCTTGCCGCTAGGAGACCACGCTGCCCGGCAAGGGGAAGGGAACGTGGGGCCGCCTGGCAGTCCTGGAAAGGTGCAGGGACCGGACAGGGGGCGTGGAGAGCTTGGACCACTCAGAGCGGTGTCAAGCTCCCAGGATGGAGGGTACTTGGCGTCGCACAGGATTCAGGGCACATGTCAGGTACTCGGCATCCACAGGGGCCCTGGGGAACGAACGATGACAAGTGTTTGGAAATGTGCTACAGCACGACTGCTCTCCCACGTCCCGTCTCTGAAGCTTCCTCGATAATTAGCCGTCCTCTCTTTAGCCGTCTTCTCATCTTCTTGAACTTGAGCTGGTGAGGGGGACGCCGTACACGAATCGATTTCATATATGTATGCCTTGCATTTTACTTGTGACATCGCATTGCACTGATTCTCTTGTTTACTTCGGTCCCCGCCCGCTGAGCCGTTGCCCAGGTGCTTAGCTGTCAACAACCCCCCTTAAGATCCGAGCTCCAGTCCGTCTGATCTCATCTGCACCGGTCTCGTCGATCTTCGGAAACGTTCATTTCGCCTGCTCGCCCGCTTGCCTGGTCGAAAATGAAGTGGCTCGACAGCTTGAAAGCGGCTGTTCCCGGTCTGCTTGCCTCGCAGTCGGTTGAGAACGTGGACGTATCGCAGTCCGTCTTAATTGACGATGCCGCGAGCAATGTGAGACAGGTTGCCATCATAGGTCAGTGCACTCTTGAGCCACGCCACGTGCCTTCTCCGTTTTTTTTTTCATTGTTCATGGCCTCCTATGGGATATACTCCTATGGAATATCCTCCTATAGGCCAGCCTCCTGTGAGATACCCTCCTACGAGATAACCCCTATGAGATACCAGTGGTATCATCTCTTGTTGGATAATCTCTCGTGGAGTAACCTCCTGGGGGATAGCCTCCTACAGGATAAGTTCCAATGGGATAGCGTCCTACTGGACAACCTCCCACAGGATGATGGCATATGGCACAATTTACCATTCGACGACTTCCTACCATATGACCTTCTATAGGTCACCTCCTAGGGGCCTATGGACGAACCTTGAATGGCCCGACCTCCCATGGAACAGCCTACTATGGGACAACCATCGGCTGATACATCCTTTTGCTCTTGATACTAACTCGACCTCTAGGCGCGGGTGCTGCCGGCTCTTCTGCCGCCTACCACTTGTCACAATACGCACTTGATGCTGGCGTCGAACTCAACATCACCATCTTTGAGAAGACAGACCACATCGGTGGCCGAACTCTGACGGTCGACGCGTATGGTATACCATCTGAGCCTGTCGAGGTTGGCGCCAGTATCTTCGTTGAAGTGAACAAGATTCTGTGGAACGCCACCCAGGAATTCGACCTGGAGCTCCGGGACCCTAACAGCGATGCCGATCGGCTCACTGTTATCTGGGACGGCGATAAGTTTGTGTATGAGTCCGCTGCCAGTAACTCGTGGTGGTATGACCTAGCCAAGCTGTTCTGGAAATACGGTATGTCACCGTACAAGGCACAGAAGCTGATGCAGTCGACGGTGGGTACGTTCCTCAAGCTGTACGAGGAACCATACTTCCCTTTCAGATCGTTGAGCACGCGGGCCTTCGAGTTGGACCTGACCAAGGTCACTGGTGTCACGGGCGAGCAATTCCTGGCTGACAACGGCGTCTCTGCGGCATTTTCACACGATATTGTCGAAGCGGCTACGAGAGTCAACTACGCATCCAACCTTGACTCCATCCACGGCCTCGACACGATGGTATCTATGGCGCCCGAGGGAGCCAAGGCTGTGGTCGGTGGCAACTGGAAGATCTTCGACCGCATGGTTGCCAAGTCAGGAGCTCATGTCAACCTGAACACGCCCGTCTCTTCCATTTCTGTGGGCACGAAACCAGATGCGGCAAAGCCCAAGTACCTGGTCAACGGAGGCTCAGCGGGTATTGCGTTCGACAATGTTGTCCTCGCTACGCCTTACCAGTTCAGCGACATCAAGACCTCGGACAACGTCATCCAGACTGCCATTGATGAGGTCCCGTACGTGAAGCTTTACGTCACGCTATTTGCCTCCCCCTTCAAGCTCAGCGGGGAGTACCTTGGCCTCCAGCCCGGCACCGAGGTTCCCACGACCGTCCTCACCGCCTTCTCCAAGTCTTCCGATGGCAGCTCCGGGCTTGAGGGCGCAGGAAAGGCGGGAGTCTTCTCCATCAGCACGCTCCGCTCCCTCACCAACCCAAAGACGGGCAAGACGGAGTACCTGTACAAGATCTTCTCACCCATGGAGGTCACTTCCGAGTTCCTCTCTTCCGTCCTGGGCGTCGAGGTCCCCAAGACTCTGACCGGCGCCGCGCCTGCGGCCACGCCAGCTGGGGATGACGATACGGTTGTCGTAGAGCCCGTGTCGTGGCTCCACAAGCACGTCTTCCACTCCTACCCCAAGGCCCTGCCCCGGGTCACTTTCCAGGACCCGGTCGTCGGCAACGGCGTCTACTACACGTCAGGCATGGAGGGCTTCATCTCGACGATGGAGACGAACGCCCTGATGGGCAAGAACGTTGCCAGGCTGATTGTCGATGATGCCTTGGGCCTGAGCACCGGGCATGCGATTACTGAAGCCAAGGAGACCGAGAGCATGGAGGCCGACGAGACTGTCGTCGTCGAGGGAAAGAACACTAAGGAAGGGACGACTGACGAGTCACATGCGGCTGCTGAGGAACTCTAGGTGGTGTTATTCAAGCGGTTATTGGTGATCGTTGGTGCAATATGTCTACTTTTTGAGGTGGTCGGTGGAGTGGTTCTTAGGTTAAATCGGCATTGGGGATTCGGCAGAATTGTCTGATGTTGGTAAAGAGCGGAACATTGCTGTCACGGAGGAATGGATCTTTCATTAGCGTGGGTAGGCGTAATAAATCAACACTTTCCATCCATAGTACAGCCTATTGTCATCTCCCTGCCCAAGTGTGTTCTACAGCCCACAGGATGTTGCCCTCTCTGAGGTGATGCTGTACATGGCTGTTTTACAAGAGGTTGTCCCAAGAGAGGTTAATTTATGAGGTTGTCCTATGAGAGGTTATCCTATGAGAGATTCTCCCAGCAGAAGTCATATTACAGGAATAGCCCGTGGCAGGCTGTCCTAAGTAAGGTTATCCCAGGTGAGGGTCGTCACAGATGAGGAATTCCGAGAGAAGTTGACGACAAGGAGATTGACCCAGAGGAGGTTTATGCCCTGGGATGTTGGGGGCCAAACTCTTTGACCGTGCAGTGTACATCCGAGCGAAGTTCGTCTTCTGTTGACTCTGCCCTAGTTCTTCCACCAAGCAGCATAGATTCCGCCAGTATGGAAGTACACCCGTCCGGCGTACTGCAGATACATCAATGGTACGGCAAGTGACAGGTGCGTCTGCAGGTAGCATGCCAGATCGGACACGCCTTAGCCTGACAAACCTTGCCTGTCAGGGTCTAGCGTGATGATGTCCGTGCGTCATGTGGCGAGCTCAGGCCTCCGGGCGGCCTGGGCCACCGCCCTTCAACTCGCTTAGGATGACGCAGCAACCACCACTGGGGCTCCTACCCTGTTCCTGCTTCCAGAGATCCAGGCTGATCTTCTATCAGTAGCCTAATCTACCAAGTGCAGCGACAAGGCTTGCGAGATTCATCCTCAACCTTTTGCACCGGACAGCACCTTTTCCGCCTCTTCTTGCCTCGTCGGCCTGAAACAGAAGACAACAGACAGGTGCCTTCTTCCACACCCGTCTTGACTGTCGCTGACTTGTCAAGATGTTTGTCCTGCGTAATGGTAAGTCCTTGCTGTGCTGGCACTTGTTGCCCCGCCAATCTGCATAAACACCAACAGCAGCCCCTCCGTCACATCATCGCCACCGGTCACCAACCAGCCAGGAGGCCCAAATCCCGGCCTGCCATTTCACCCAACACCGCACCTGTGCATCTGTCCATACACTTTCAACTAACCTGCCTCTCAGTCAGCAAACTCATCTTCGGCGCCGGTGGCCAGGAGTCTATGATCGAGCTCCCCCAGGGCCAACTCTACCTCGTCCGACCCCTCTCGCCCAAGGGCTACTCCGAACTCATCTTCAAGGATGCCTCTGCCCGGATTCGCAGAACCGGCCAAGATTTCCAGTATCAGCTAGTCGTCCAGCGCGTCTTCGAGGAAGGCGAGGAGGAGCTCCTGGCCGAGGAAGAAGGCGAGGACGCCGAGATCGACGCCCTCGCATCAGACCGCGACGAAAAGACATTCCTCCTCGACGAGGCTATCCACTTCCGCGTCAAGAACCGAGAGACCTCGCGCGAAAAGGTGCTCTGCTGGAAAGACCTGAGCGGTGACGCCGGCGACGTCTTCGAATTTGTGTGTGACCCAGCTGCCGAGGCCCAGCAGATCGACCAATTCGAGCTCGTGGCAAAGCAGTGCCAGTACGAACGCAAGTACCGCAAGCCCTTCACGACTGCTTCCGACGAAGACCTGCAGCAGTTCGAATTCGACGAGCAGCCTATACCCCAAGCAAGCCCTCTCCACAGTCCCACGCTTGCTCGGTCGATTGACTCGGTCGAACAAATGTCTCTGAACAAACGCCCAGCTACTACTAATATTGGCGTCAAGAGGGGCAAGCAGCCGGCTGAAGAGGAGGAGGGCACTGGGTCGCCTGCTCAGACAAGAAGCACTGCCCCTCCCAAGTTCGATGCCGCACCCGAGCCGACTGAGCTGCTGGTTGCCGAAACCGCAGAACTCCATTTCTTCGACTTTCCTTCCGGTGCATTCGTCCTGCAGGATGCCTCTGTCACTGCATCAGTGACTGAAATTGGGAACTGGAAATACTGGCTCAACGTTGAGGGCAAGGATCGCAGCTGGCTTGGCATCCCTGTCATTGCCGACATCAACCCTGTGTTCAATTTCGAGTTCTTGTCCTTTATCTTCAACCAATTCTCTAATGATGGCTCTGCCTACTCTTGGCTCCTACGGTTCAAGGACCAAGCACAACTCGAGCGTTTCCAGGAAGGCTTACTCCGGGCACTCTGGGAGCAGTTGAACGAGATAAAGTGGACAAAGGTCAAGGAGACAGAGCGCGACTACGTCACCGATGCCTTTGCAGATCTCGCAATGGAGGACGCCGAAGCCGCGGACGCCGAGCCCGAGGAGGAGGAGCACACCGAGGAGGAAGAGGAAGAGGAGGAGGACGATGACAGCCCTCGCAGCGAGCACTACGACAGTGATGAAGACGACGACGACGTCGCTGTGAAGCCAAACGATAAGGAGACCAACAAGGCCATCGCTGTTGGATACAAGCATGACCGGTCATTTGTTGTTCGCGGCTCCAAGATCGGCGTATTCAAACATACACCCAACAACAAGCTCGAGTTCAGCACCAATATTTCCAAGGTCGAGACTCCCGGTGGCAAACTCTTTACGCCCAAGAAGGTGATGCTGCACAACGAGGACAACAACATGATCTTGCAAAATGACAGCGATCCTAACAAGCTGTACCGTATGGACCTTGAGTACGGAAAGGTCGTCGACGAGTGGAAGATCCACGACGACATACCCGCCATTACGTTTGCTCCGGAAAACAAGTTTGCACAGATGACGTCTGAGCCAACATTCCTGGGAATCAGCCGCAACGCTCTGTACCGTGTCGACCCCAGATTGTCAGGCAACAAGCTCGTTGACTCTCAGCTGAAGCAGTACGTCTCCAAGAACGACTTCTCGTCGGTCGCAACCACGGAGAAGGGCCACATTGCCGTCGCTTCGAACAAGGGTGACATTCGTTTGTTTGATCGACTGGGCATCAATGCCAAGACGCACATTCCCGCACTCGGCGAGCCGATCATCGGCCTCGACGTCTCCGCTGACGGCCGCTGGGTGCTGGCAACATGCCGCACGTACCTGCTCCTCATCGACGCACAGCAGAAGTCTGGCAAGAACGAAGGGAAGCTCGGCTTCGAGAAGTCCTTCGCAGCCGACGCGAAACCACAGCCGCGCCGACTGGCCCTGACACCGGAGCACGTCGCCCAGTTCGCCTACGAGACCGGCAAGGGAGTGTCATTCACGCCGGCCAAGTTCAACGCCGGCCAGAACTCGGAGGAGACATCCATCATCTCGGCCACGGGCCCCTACGTGATCGAGTGGAACCTTAAGAGGACCCTGCGAGGACAGAAGGCGCCGTACATGATCAAGCGGTACGCGGACACGGTCAAGGCGGACGACTTCAGGTTCGGAAGCGACCGCAACGTCATCTACGCGCTGCCCAACGAGGTCAACATGCTGCAGAAGGAGAAGCTCAAGCGACCGACGCGCGAGAGCATCGCCGGCCCGAGCGTCAGGCGCAGTGCTGGTGGATACTCCACGCCTAGACGGGGTGGCCCTGTGGACCGACTTAAGAAGGAGGACATTGTCAACTCTCCTTACTAGAGAGATCGACCTGTTGGGGAAGGGCATGTCCCGGTGGGAACTTGCGGCTGGATGATTATACCCCCGATGTGTTCTGTGAGTGGAGGAAAGGCGATGGATGTACCTCGGGAATCAAGCAATTGTGCGAGGACATGGAGGGACGTGGTGCAGAGTTGGAGTGGCTCTTTTGATGATCTTACCCCCACAGCTTGAGGCGTTCTTTACACGAATATGGATTGCTTGGTCCCAGCTTTTGGACCGGAGACTGGTTTACTTCCCTTCTTGTTCTTCGGTCGATATTTCGACTCGATCTTGCCTGGACACTTTACTCGTCTACTGCCTCCTTTCCCCTTTCTTCTGTTTTTAACTATGCCACTTTCGAAAGTCTGCTTAGATACCTCCCCCATGCGAGTGCGCATATGAATGAAGTGGTTTCAGGCCTAATTCTGCTTGCCTTATTTGTGTGTCTTTGCGTGTTGACTTGATCTTTGCTGACTTACGATCAGCGTTGCGAGGAGGGTAGGTAGGTAGGTAGGTAGATAAATACCTTAGATAGCTAGCTAGAATGTCACACTTCCAGATCCCAACTGCTCCCAAGCGCCCTGATATGTGTGGCCAGTAACCATAAATTGAGCGACATGGGGGCGTGGTTCATGTCACCGCAGATGATGCGCAACTCGCAGGGAACGAAAAGGCAAGGAAAACGCCTGTATTGTGCCTATTCCGAGAACTCCAACTCCAAATGCTACAAGTAATAATGACCAAAAACACTGTGGTCAACGTAGGGGAGAGGGTGGTTATCATCCATCTAGCCAGCTACTCAGACTGCTTCTACAGGAGGCGGGCAATGCGCAGTTTGTGTTTGGGTGTCCCAAGACGTTTCCCCAGCCTATGGGCAGCCATTGTGTTCTTCAACCTCATCTCTAAACATTTTTACTGCAAGGCTTTCTGCCTTAACCTTGATGGACACTGGCGGATCTTTTACGACGCCTTCTCGGTCTCGTTACCAGCAGCGCCTCCGCCCGTGACAGTCTCGACCGCGTCCTTGACCTTCTCGGCGACCTTCTCCTTGAGGGGGATCTTGGGCGGGCCATTGCCGACGGGGATGCCGCCCTGGCCCTTGCCGACGGTGGCGTCGAGGCGCTTCATCTCAGTGACGAACTGCTTGCCCCACCAGGCGGAGGTGTACTTGAAGACGTACTTCTCGAGCTTCTTGTAGTTGGCCTCGCGCTGCTCGGCGGACATGGTCACGGCGTCGTGGATCGCGTTGGCCATGTCCTCCGTGTTCCAGGGGTTGACGATAAGCGAGCCGGACAGCGACTGCGCGGCGCCCGTGAATTCGGATAGGATCATGACGCCGTGGCGCTCGCGCTGGGTGGCGATGTACTCGTAAGAGACCAGGTTCATGCCGTCACGCGTCGAGGTGACGAAGCAGGCGTCCGAGACGGCGTACAGGGCCGTGAGCTCCTCGAAGCTGACGCTCTGGTGGAGGAAGTGGATGGGCATAAACTCAATGGTGCCGAAACGGCCGTTGATGCGCCCGACGAGCTCGTTGACCACTGCGCGCAGGTTCTGGTACTCTTCGACGTCCTGCCGAGAGGGCACGGCAACCTGTACCAGGACAATCTTGCCGATCCACTCGGGGTGCTCTGTCAGGAAGACTTCCAGTGCATGGAGCTTCTGCGGCACGCCCTTGATATAGTCCAGTCTGTCAACGCCGACGATGAGCTTTACACCCTCAAACTTGCGCTCCAGCGCAGCGATACGCTCCTGGACCTTCTGTTTCTTGAGACCCTCGACGAATTTCTCCGGGTCGATACCAATGGGGAACGCGCCGACCGTGACAAACTTGCCGTTGAAGTCGACGCCATTGGGTGTCGTTGTGGCGGACAATATCCGGCTGCAGGACGACAGGAAGTGGCGCGCATAATCGTAGGTGTGGAAGCCGATCAGGTCACAGTGAAGGATGCCGTACAACAGGGCCTCACGGACGGGAATGATACGGTAGACCTCGGAAGAGGGGAATGGTGTGTGAAGGAAGAAGCCAATCTTGACGTTCTTCTTTGTGTCGCCAATCAGCTCGCGCAGCATCTGTGGCAGAAGCATGAGGTGGTAGTCATGGACCCAGATCATGTCATTGTCCTGCACATCGGCAACGACCGTCTTTGCAAATAGCTGGTTGACTTCGTGGTAGGCGGCCCATGCAGACTCGTCGAAGGTGATCTCACCGGGGTGGTAGTGGAACAGGGGCCAGAGGATCTCGTCTGTGAAACAGGCCTGTCAGCAGGATGTCTTTGATGTTGGGGGGACGGGGAGTGGGAGGTAGGGCACGTACTGGAGAACCCGTTGTAGTGCTTGTCGGCCAGATCATCATCGATGAAGACGGGGTGTGCATTGCAGTCCTTCTTCAGCATGTCCTGCACATGTGGGATCTCGTTCTCTGGCACTTCGAGGCCAGGCCATCCGTACCACTCGTATTGCATGGTCTTGGACAGACCGCTGAGGCCGGTGACAAGGCCACCGGAGGACATAGAGAACTTGTACTGGCCATCATCGCTGCGCTTGATCGTCAGAGGCAGACGATTCGAGACAATGCGGAGGCGACTGCTGCCGTTGGCGAGAGATTCCTCGTTCGGCATATTGATGGTGTTGCGACGGAAGATGGGTGGTTCGTGAGCGAGAGTCGCAGCTACCAAGCTGTTTGGGTGTATCCGATAGGGCTCCTGACCGGTACGTTCCTTGCCTACAAGGAGTCAGGCCTAGGCGCAGAAGGCTTTTCCTTTGCGCCGAAGAGAGGAGATCAGAGTCAGTCGACGGCGGGGTATATTGGGTCTCGGGTGACACCAGGGTGATTGTCGACTGCGTTAGGTGACAATAGGTCTAGATGCCTATGATATGCTGGGAGGACTGGCTCAAAAATGGCTGGAAGGAGAAAGAATGCCAGTGGATGGAGTGCTTGGCTAGAAAAGGAAAATGTGGTAGAAACGGCTGCGATGCGGAGGGGGTGACGATGATGGTTCTAGAATTAGAAGTTGGCAGGAATCCTCGAGGCGGCGCAGAGAAAGTGAAAGACGCTGGAGCTTTCCTTCCGCCGCAGGTACAGAGCTACGTAATTTTGCTGTCAGTAGTGGATGGGCGGTTGGGCTGGGGGCACGTACCAAGTACTTTGTGTCCAATTCTCGGCAGACCAGGACTGCGCCAATTCTGACCGCCCTTAGCCCTGGGGTGATTGGTATTAGACAATGTCTGAATGCTGCCACAAAGATGACTATTGATTTAATGTTTGCAATTTATGGAACAATTCACACACCTGTCAGGCTACTGTGAACTCTACAATCCACTGACTGGCAATGCCCCAGACTCCAGAGTGTCTTGGTACTTTGGACGGTGAGATCCTTGTACATTTGGCTATCGATAAGAGCCAGAGCTGCCCCACCGCCCCCACCAGCTGTCAGTCTTTGGGCGGGAATTGGGTCTAGTTTCCAGTTCTTTGTTCCCAACGGTCTAGAACGAGTGCTGTCTGCTGGTCCTCACATTCTATAAGCAACAGTCACAACTCACAACATGTGAAAGGCAACTCGGCCCGACCATAAGCTAGTGCTCCCAGGAATGCATGTTTTTAGCGAGGGTTTCGACATGTTGTTGGCCTGTCAGGTTGTCAGGACGCCATCCAGGACCTTCCATTGAGAACCTGGCTTTGTGGCCCGGCCCGCCCAGTCTGCCAGTCAGGCACGCCAGTGCTGCCACATGCCTGCACTAAAATTTCATGGCCTACCGGTATCTTCCGCTTGCGTTTCCATGACATCCTACCAACGCCATAGGCCGAGAGTGCCTTTGAAGAAGTTTCTTCCTGCCTGCAAAATATCATGAGACGAAACATGCCAAAGTTGGTCGTAACATATTCATACTGAACAAGAAAGCAGGCCACACAGGAGGTCTCCTACTAAGCCCAGATTTGTGATGTAAACTGCTTGCCACTGCTCGTCTCTCCCTGAGAATGGCATCAGTATTTGATAACTTGGACTTATACCGCACAACACGCCAGAGTTGGACGGTCAATGATTGGAAAGTCATAAGAGACCTCAAAAGAAACCACTTCCAGAACTTCCAAGCACTGGTTGGTAGAGTATCGACGCCGCTGTCATAAACCCACTAATAAGAACCAATCTCCAAGAAAGCAGCATCTAGCTTACATCCACCCAAGTCACATCACTATTGAGAAGCCACCAAAGCATCTCTAAACATGACAATTTACCATAGCAAGTTCCTGCTATGGAGTAAAATTATGAGAGGGTATCCATAGGATGAATCCTTTAGGGGGGGGGGTACCTTGGGCAGGAGGGTGTCCTATAGCAGGTGGTTGGGGGAGATACATCATGGGAAAGTAGCAGCACCTGAGCAGAGCTCATTTCTGTCTACCTTGGACGACTCCGAGTAGAACTTATGGAGGTGTTCTGGCTGCCATCTCTGCCCCGGCTTCTGGGTTGACCCCCTAAATGTCGACTCCCTTGTTGGAACCCGAAGTTGACCTCGTCCGTACACAGTCCGGCAGCCTTAAACGCGCTTTTATGGGGATTCTCACGGTGAAAAACTACCCAGAAGCTCTGATGATAGACATACTCCAGCTATGACCTGTCAATTTTCTGCTGCCTACGGCACCTTTGGATGCAGAAGAGGGTGTCTTCGGGATCGATGTTCCTCTGAGTAGAAGTCCTCTGCATATGGAAGTTGATCAAACCAGAAAAAGGCTTTTGTTTACATGGCTCCCTTCAACCCGACCAAGGCTGCCACCATGCCAGACCTAAGATTTCTCTCTGCATCAGAGAAATGCTTCGACGAAATGGATATTACTTGTCTGACGGGTGAAGAAGTGGCCAGTGAACAAGCCTGCTCTGACAAAGGGCACCGAGTCACCCAAACCCGCCACAGAAACTATAAAGCCACCCGAGGCCATGAGAGAAATGAGAGACCCGCATTTGCAGCAGAGACACAAGCCCTGCAGTATCCTGACGCACTACGATGTTGCAAAACTCATCTGGTCAGAGGATTTGCTTGCACAGTACAGCGGTGACACCACTGTCTTCGAACTCTGCCTGTCCAACGTGGCACAGGCATCTACCTAGGTAGGCTGCTGACAGGAGCCGGGCACATTGAGTCGGATCTCAACTCACTCCATCCAGGCGTCATTTGTACTGGCTGAGGCTGTCTGTGAATGGAGATAAGCCCACCTGTCACTGCAGGTAGTGCGTTCCTGCTCTTCTGCTGATGTCTGGAAGTACGAACTGCGGGAACGGGTGGCCGGTTGTCGCTGGATTCTCTGATAAACTACACACACAACTTGAAAAGCACCCAGGGCCAGGTGGTAAAAGCAGTTGGATTCGCATCGTAATGGCAATCCCAGCACCGGGAACTTCCTCATTACCTGGCGACAAGCAGGCACCTCGAGTTGTCCGAAACACGAGTATCATGTGACGAGGGGCAGACAGATCCCAGACGGCCAATCCACTCCACGGCCGTATCCAAGCGGCAATATCCCAGTTTTGCTGGCTGAGTTCTCGCATCTGACCGGCTTGGACTTTGGGGAAGATGATCAGAGCGAAAAGAGCGAACCAAAAGTAAGCGTCTGTACTGCCCTTGTGAGCAATTGATCAATACTGACTCGATAGTGCTCGTAGTCTTGTTTCAACAGAACGGAAGCCAGGCAATGAGTACAACCTCATCACAAGCCTTCGCTCTTTGGGTTCCTCTACGCTCCAACGCTCGCTTTCTTTGGCCCCAAGGCTGGGAAAATTGGCCGCTCCTGCATTCACCAATGACCAGGCACCTCCGTCTTTAAGCGTCCGCAGAGGAAGCCTTACATTCCAATGAGCGCCCCCCCCCCCCCGGCCGCTTGACTATGCATGTATCCGGACGTAATCACGAAGTCGCCTTGCCACAGTTCACCATCAACGAGGACCAGCGCGAGCTACAGCGGCCCCTGATTCCCCAGCTTCCCAGACAACTCACAATATTCGCAGCAGTCCTGGGAATGGAGCACACGGCCCTTCACGTCAAGATCCCCGTGGGGCCAATGACGTCGGCTACCACCTGGGCGCCTTGAGAAATAGTGCTGAAGCTCGAGCCACGGCTCAACACCGAGATAGTGGGGACTTCGAGCATCATAGGAGATCAGCGACGGGAGATGGCCACCGCCACGCGCGGAGTGTTATTTCGCTTGTTGCGAATCACGGGGCATCTGTGTCGTCAGCCGAATCCCAAAAACTGGGTATCGTTAACGGGACCAAAGTGCCGTCTGGTGATCATGTCCCTTGAATCATCTGGAGGGCACGAACCTCGCTGCCCACGAAAATGACGGCTAGCACCCATGACCATCGCCGAAGAGCGGTTATGAGTGTCGCGCAGCTGATAGGATTACTTCTTCGAAGGCGGGCGAGCGCCACTAATACTAACCCTGAGGTCTGGCCTCCCCCTTCTGCCTCATCAAGCATCCAGCAGTCTTGGCAATGCCGTGAACTAGACACCATGGGGTAATTCGGGGAGAACATCGGTATGTGAGCGCTGCGACTGCGTTTACTTTGCTTGGGGGCTCAGCTTGTTTCAGCCGCCAGCTAGTGTACTGCCACAATTGAGTGCAAATTCTATGCAAACCACTTCCAAGGTCTTGATGTTCATGTGTCTCCCCAGGCAAAACTGACCGCGGAAGTGTATTCTTCCCAGCCTATACCACTATAGTGGAACTAGCGACGCCATAAACCCATCTTGAACATCGATTCCCTTACAAAGCTTAACGTGGTTTCGTTTACACCTCTTTAAGGTTTAAGCTTACAAGTCAAGTGGAACAAGATAACGAGGCAAGACCAATACCAATACCGTAAGAATACGA
Source organism: Diaporthe ampelina (assembly GCA_023522825.1). Lineage (NCBI taxonomy): Eukaryota > Fungi > Ascomycota > Sordariomycetes > Diaporthales > Diaporthaceae > Diaporthe > Diaporthe ampelina. Next base: position 190,215 of record JAMFTM010000051.1, on the reverse strand, counting down.
AATATGGACTTTAAGTTTCAGTCGCCCGCACGTGGTCAGCCTCAGTCTGCCCGCACAGGTTACCTCAAAATGGGCTGCAGGGGCATGTTTTGAGTCCGAAAGTCCGATGTTGGTCAACGACTCGCGCAGGGCTGCGGACTATTGTATGCCGTCCTCCAGGCGTGCAGTTGTCAGTATGCCACGGCATTGACGAGACCGTTCGCAGGTCGCAGAGGACAAGCTGCCGGTATCAGGATGTCACTGCCACGGAAAAGAATTGAAACGATACTGCCGAATCATGGTCGTCGACCAGCCTTATGGCTGAGGGCCGGCAGTCCAAGTTCATCCGGACCCTGGAGCCGTTGCTGCATCACGACCTCGGGACGGACAGGCGCACGACGCGAGTATGACTAGCAGCGCATCCACCTCCCCGCGCTCCCGCTCCGACTTTTTCTACGGCGACATCAGCCGAGGCTTTCTCGCCTGCTAGTCTCATGATGCTCTCTCTCCTCTTCTATAGTCCGGAGAGTTCAGTGACTCGGAAAGGGCGGGTTGAAACTTTATGAAGCTTGTCATCCCCTCGCCTCGTGGCCCCGTGAGTTCTGAAACCGAGGAGAGCGACATTGTGGACCCAATGAGTGGAACTTCCCCCAGATCATGTCAGGCCCGTTGCGAAACTCGGCAAGCTCGTCAAACTAAGCCCAGGTAGGGAAGGACGATAGCAGCCGCAGTAAGGCCGCCCTCAGCTTGCGGCTATGCGCGACAACGGCAAAACCTAGGTGCAATGATACCTAGATAAGCTTCCCAAAGGATTGGTTCAAGCGTACGATGGGATGATGCACTGCAAGCCGTAGGGCTTTGTGCTTGGCCCGGCTCTAACCCTGCCCTGCCCTGGCTCCGAAGTGCTCAGACCTTCTCTTTTTATTCCACAGGCGAAAATCAAGCAGCCGCCCGCGCGCTTCACCCAATCCGCATGAACGTCAATTTTTCAAAGCAGGCCAGAAATAGCACTCCCAGGACTTGGCCCCTCGCCAATCCAGGCTACTGGACCCGGCCGGGTCATTTGCGGATCAGGGATCGACGTGGGAGCCCGCGCCAACCCCTGAAATCAACGTCGTCCGGGCAGACCACGAGTCAGTCGTGATATTTACGTGCGGCCGGGAAGACGCCTCTGTATAATAATTCCTCGCGAGTCCTTTTGATGATGGCAGCATGGTCCACTTCAATGTCCAGGGCATGGGTTCCGCTGCGCCCTGCTTGGCTCCATGGGTTTGTCGGTTCGTTGAGCAACAAGGCCCTCTCCTCGTTCACTCTCTGCTGCTTTGCTCGCCTGCACTGCCAGCAAACCTTTCTTTTCGCTTTCCCGAATCGAACTGTTCGCGAGTCGAATTTATCACCTCCCATCCACTCGACCCGGCGAACCATTTCCCACCCACGACATAATAACTGATGGCACGAATTTCATGACATCCGTGACCCCCCTGACTTACGACTGGTGGACGACGACCCCCACGATCCACTTTGGTGGAGGGTCACTCACTTTCTTTGGCAACTCTCCAGTCCGGCAGGGTCGGGCGACTCATCTGGCGTGACCGCCGCTTTCGCTCTTTATTCTACAATCATCGACACCACTCGAGCCTTGTGGTACCCGTACCCATCACGATGGATCCGAGGCAGGACTTCGATCGGCTAGTCTCCTCGATCACATTCTCGGGGAGCCTCATATCGTTTATCGCGACGACATGCGTCTTGGCATCGTACGCATACTACCGCCACGAGCAACGCTCTTTTCGCCATGCTCTGGTCTTCAACCTTGCTCTGGCTGGTAGGTGCCTTGACTCACCCCATGGACACAGGCCACCCAAATTTCATGCGTGCCGTGTGCTTTGGTGGTTGAATATGAATATCTTAACTAATAATCGCTAACACGACAATACAGAATTTGTAAATACACTGAACAACACAATATCAGGCATAATATATCTACGCGACCATGCACTATATCCCAGCACGGCATGTACCGTGAACGGCTTCATTGGCCAGATGTCGGTGCAAGCCTCGGACTTCTCTATCCTCGTCATCGCCCTCGTCACCCTCCTGACCATCACGCGGACGACGTACATGCCCAACGCCTCGCGGTGGCGCAAGATCGGCATCTGCGTCTCGGTGTGGGTGGTGCCGCTCATCACGGCGACGATAGCGACGTCCATGGGCAAGATGGGCCCCGTGAGCGGCAACTGGTGCTGGATCATAAGCTCACAGACAGGGCTGCGGTATGCCCTGACGCACGGGTGGCGCATCGCCATCATCTTCTTCACGGCGGGCATCTACATCTTCGTCTGGTGGTACATGAACCGGCACTTCCGGTCCATGGTCAGCACTACCATCACCGACCTCAGCGGCGCGACGGAGCGCTCACGCCGGAAGCGCAAGGGCTTCAACAGGATGGACAACGACCGCGAGGGCGGGGAGGTGGAGCGCCAGGACACAGAGCTGTCTACGGTCAGCAAGTCGAGGATATCGAGGGTTCTGGACGACCAGTGGGAGATGTCGGCCCCCGAGGCGGCATACGTGCGGACCAACGAGGACGACTTAAACGACGAGGAGCTCACGCCCGGAGGCCGCAAGAGGGCACCGCGGAGCCGGGCCAGCTCGATATGCTCGGTATCAGACTCGGACTCAGAGGACTACAACGACATCCACAACCGCATCATCGAGGAGGAGACACGAGGCCAGCAGGGCCAGCAGCCGCCGACGATGAAGACGACGCCCAACCGCAAGGCGCCGCCGACCGCCCTCAACACGGGCAAGTTCGACGCGACGGCGACGACGGACAGCGAGTTCCCGCAGCGGCGGCAGACGCGGCAGATGGAGCGGGAGATCAAGCGCATGCTGCTGCTCAACGCGTACCCGATCATGTACGTGATCCTGTGGATCCCGGGCCTGGTCAACCGGTTCATGGAGGCCACGGGCAACACCTCCCAGAGCAGGGTGCTGGCGGCGCTGCAGTCGAGCAGTCAGTTTGTCGGGCTGGCCAATGCGCTCACGTATGGGTTCAACACGGCGCTGCGGAAGAAGGTCAAGGTGTGGTGGCGGAGGAGAGGCAGGAAGGGCAGGGCTGGCCGGAGGCGGACGATGGCTTGAGCGCTGTGACGCCGCTATGGTGCGAGTAATGAGTGATGATGAGCGTTGATAATGTCTTCTATTCGAGTGATACCATATTCTACCCGTTTAAATTCCTCCACCATGATTTTCGTGATATACCTGGCATCCTCTACATATGGGATGGCTTGTGATTTTGAAGTGTAAGATCACGGTAACATTGTTGATCGGTTTGTATCTTGGTACCTAGGTAGGTAACACTGGGACTGAAGATCCGACTGGGTGAACCCTAACCCCTCTCATATCAACCTCCCTCTTAGACCACATGTCCAGAGACATCGACGTTGCTGTCGTCAGTCTCCCTTCTCAGCCCCCGCGAACTCAACAGCCTCACGACCAAACACGATCTCAAAATGCCGGGCTCTTCCCTCTGGCTGACCCCACCACCTACTCACCCGCTCCATGCCATCATCACCAAGCTCATCGAGGCCACCCTGCCAGCCCAATTCCCGGAGGCGTCCCCGCGCCCGCCAAACTTCGCCCCACACCTGACGCTCACCTCCGGTATCGACCCCAGCATCTACGGCGACGAGCCCCAGAAATGGCTGGACAGCATCCCATTCCCGGCAGCGTCGAAGGTGGCGGTGCGCTTTGAGCGGGTCAAGTCACAGGATGTCTTCTTCCGCAGGTGCTACATCAAGTGCGAGTTTGATGGTGCGAAGGACGTTGCGGCTATTGCTAGGGCGCGCGGTGTCGAGGGCGAAAATGAAGTTGGGCCCAAGACACAGGCTTGGCTTGCGGACTGGAAGGAGGCCTTTGGGCCTCATGTCAGCCTGATGTAGTAAGTCTTTTGGGACCCTTGTCCTGCCCCCGGTAAGCCTGGGTTATTTGATTTGAATTGACCATGAGCGTCAGTGGCGATATGCCCATCGATGAGGCCAAGCTGAAGGAAATCGAAGATGCCGTCAAGAAAGCGGGTGTTGCTCTCGGGGATCCGTCTCACAGCATGGGAGGCTGGGAGGGTGGAGTAGTGTGGCTTGTGTCAACCGAGAAAGGCATCGAGGATTGGAAGCCGATTGCAACCAGGACCTTGTGAAGCAGAGAGATGCTCGGTGCGCTAATCCTATAGCCTGAAATATTGACTACAGCACATATTTTCAAATATGATAGGCCTCCACTCCCCCCTTCACATCGATTGAATCATTGATCTGTGCGTCTAGACTGATGTCCACAATCTGGTGCGTACTTGCATCCGGACTATGAAGTCGGCTCCGCATCCACGTAGCTCGTGGAAGTGACTTTCTTCATCCAAGTTGAATCAAGCCCACCCCAATAAGGTCCTCCATGAAAAGCACTTCGGCAACTGAAAGCAGGATACATAGGTGCCAAAAACACAGAGAAAGGTGGTTTCCAACCGTCCAAAGCGCCAAAGACTACAGGCAGTGCAAGAAGGCCCTTCGGATCTGAAAACTGTGAAGGGTCCACAGGATTCATGTAGTCCAAGTCCCAGGGCATCGTGGGCTGGGCTGGGAATGAATCCATTGTGGCCGTCAGAGGAGGGGTGTGTGAAGAACATAGGCTGGACTCTTTAGGACAGTAGGTGTACACGGCTGTCGGCCATGATATGTGAACAGTTGGAAAGGCCCTGTACATGCCCATTAGATAAACTTTTTGAACCACATAAATAAGACAAAGCGAATGATCACATACAAAGTAATTGGCGGATCCCTGTCGCTCATAACATATATCTGAGTACCCGCAGCGTTGGTAAGGGGTGGCGTCCACCCTGGAGGAAGGCTTGTGGACACTTTTGTGGAGTTAAGAGCACTGTTGATAATGGTGACCACAGTGGCCGTAATTGTGGTCATTGTTTGCGACGACTCGGCCCCTTCGGCACCACATGGGAAACCGAGGCCCTCATCGGGCAGTGCCCATCCAGTGAGGTACATACTACCACTGTCCACCCAACAGCTCAAGTCGTCAAATCCACGGTATTTCAATAGCTCAGTCGAGTTAGCTTGGCAACCTGGGTGAAGTTCAAACAGATATTAGTTCGGGAGGCACAATTAATGGACGGTGGTGGTTCTGCTGTCACAGCAAAATCAGGCACACTGTCTGTGAGAAAAGCTCGGGGACTCCCGTACCTCTGAACAGGGCAGCCAACATAGCCCAGAACAAGCGATTTAAAAAAGATATGCCGACCATTTTGTGTTGCCAACACAGTTGTGAATCTCTCGCTTCGATGAAGAGTATGGCTGCAGATTTCAAAGTTAATTGAGGTTTAGGATTTAGGAAAAGTGTGTCAGAATGGACTGCGCAGAATATATTCCACAGCAGAGGGCCCATGTAAGGCAGAAATTGACAATATAATCTTGAGAAGTCTGCCCAGCAATCAGGGCCCCCGAAATAAGTGCACACTGCCACCTACAGCAGACTTGGCAATTGCAGGCAGTGGTACAGACATTGCAAAGACCGACCGATTAGTGCAAGTTGCTGGTGCAATTCTGCCGTGCCCGGGCTGTTTGAGGCTAAAGGGTGGCTGTGGGCTTTTCAGCCAGTCTTCACATTATGTAGGACAGTTCCTGTGGCTTGAGGCTGAAGGGTGGCTGTGGGCTTTTCAGCCAGTCTTCACATTATGTAGGACTTTCTCTTAGTTCCTGTGTACCTTTGCAGTGCATTCGAAATGGTGTAGAATTCTGCAGGCTACAGTCAATGGGGGCAGTTTTTATTTTAAGAGCGCTGGGGCTATGTGAATGCTGTACCACATCATGCCCTATCCTAAGTCCAGGCCCGGGAAAGCAGGCCCCGACATTGTGCCGGTGACACGGCAGACACGATAGCTGACCGGTTCAAAAAAGAGGCCTTACCATCAGAGATTCCGAAATCCCACAGCCTGATGATGGTTTCAGAGAGTAGATTTAGCGATTGCTTCAGCCCAGTCAAGCCTACTTGTATTAAATCTTCCCCCAGTCTTTACAAATCCAAAGGTCCAAACAGCGTCGCCCGACTTGAACCAACCAGCCCATCAAAACTAATTCTCTTACCTGAATCGTGATCATGGCTGACCGGACAGCCTCTTTGAAACCCCCCATTCTGGCGTCGCAGACCCAAGCTGCATGCCATTCAAATGCCATGCCCTCTTCTGACGTCCATCCTTCCAGGACTGACAGTAGTTCTTTTCAAACAAAGGCCAGCTCCAATTCAGTCGTGGAGATGCCGGTGCAGCATGGCTCTCCTCTTCCTGACTCTATAGCAGGAGATCCTGACTGTCTTCCTGGTCCTATCCCGAAAGATTATGAAGAGTCAGAGAAAGCAGGACCGATAAACACTGCGCAGACAAGAACAGTAGATGACAAAGACAAGCTAGTCACAACGAAGAACCACGATGCTAGGTTAAGCCTCCAAAAGTTGAGAAGGACGGCAACACCTATTCTGTTGTGCATTCTCGCAATGTGTCTGTTGGCCACTGTCATCACATATGTCCAAGCAACTTACGAAGCCGAGGAGAGGTCGAGCCATGGCCATCCTCTCACCAACTTGCTCAAGACCGATTTCAGCAGGACGCTTACCATTCTTCGGACATCCCAAGGGATATTGTCTGCTTTGATGACCCTGGCCCTGGAAAATGTCTTCGCTCTTCTCCAATGGAGTAGTGTGCACCCACCTGGTGGGATCCCTTACCTCAATATTCTGGCGTTGTCTCCAACTACCGGGGCTCTTGGGACCCTTGGACTTGTCAGGTCATCCGCCCCAAGAGTTTCCGCGAAGCTATGGGCAGTGTTAAGGCAAGTTTGAATTGATCCTCTTGTTCTCCATTTCCATGTCTGACCGCAATATGTAGGGTATTGCTGGCTGCTTTTGTCTGGATTTCAGGATTGGCCTTGTTCTGTGAGACTTCCTTCAATGTTCCCTCCGTACCGCAAGAAGGCGGTGATGCACTAACACAAGTTGTTAAGTCAACACATCCCTAGTAACTGTCTACGATACGGCCCATACCTATCCCGTCACAGCAGGGGTTGGACCGTTCAACGCATCGCTAGTGCAGCCATACAAAGACTTCCTCCATTCGTTAGCCCCCGCTTATCCTTACGAGACTCTACCCTACTCATCGTTTGCGGCTGCCTATACACTCGTGGTGAATCCTTTGGTTTCTGTAGTTACTGAGACGCGCAGATGTGCCGACAACCTCTGTATGTCTTATATTCTCTCCGGTGGACTGGAAATGGTAGTACCGTGGGTGCCACAGCTGCACCATGACCACTCACTGGTGATGGTCAAACATGTTCCTTCGATAAAGGCCGATTTTACAGGCCCTGTCAGGGACTTCTTCGATGAATCAGAGTGTGATATGTTTGGTGAGGCTGGAGTCGCTATCGGCATTCGATTATGCCTAGCACCGGTGCCGTCAGATCCAGCGTCAATCCGAGCAGGTACGTTGTTGTCATAACAACTTTCCCACATTCACTAACTATAGTATTAAAGGAGTCTTTGTCTGTCAGCATGGCATAACTAATGGGACCTGCGATGGACGCTATGCCGCACCGAACATGACTACTCAGGTCTCGTTCAACACCCTCCAGGTGTCTCTTGTCGCAGCTCGGTCAAACCATAGCATTGTGAACATTATGGACGATACTGTACGTAAATGCGTGCACTATTATCATTGATGAGGTTCTGACAACACTTCTCCAGAATCCGAATCCAGTACTGGACTTGGATCTCCCAGCATATAGAGAGGCACTCAGATGGCTGCTAAATTATACTGCTGCTGACTTGCCACCTCCATCCTCAATTGCGCAGAGCTTCTGGAGTTCTCAATTGCAGCTGCAAGATCCATCAAGCTGGGGAGTCCAGTTCCAGAACTTTCAGAGCATCTTGGTGTTTCCGTTTTGGTTTTTCAACGACAACAATTGGGGAAATCCCAATTCGCATGCAAACAAAACAATTTCCACACTACCGCCCGAGTTCTCAACAGAAGCATCGCTCGTCGAGCCATATGCGAAGATCGAGGTACAAGCTGCGATGTTTACTCTTTTCTTGGTACTTCAAGGCCTTGCGCTGGCATTTGTTGTTGGGGTTGTATTGTGGATCTGGATGACAACCGGGGTGCCTCTGAAGGCGTCTTCGTTTCCGCTTTTCGATATTGCGTTTAAAGCAAAGGTGCAGAATTACATGGATGACAAGAATTTGGTTGATTTGGATGACTCTGAAATTGTTCACTTGATGAGAGACGCGAGACTAGTTGGAGGTCCTCGAGTTTGATTGGCTAAGAGACAGTTTGAATGGTAATAATTTCTATTGGTCACTAGTAGCGCGGTTCCCTTTGATTATTGCGGTGATTATTGGTTTAGAGCTCACAAATAGAGAGATTGATATTCAAACTACTTACGACACGCCTACTTGAGCTCGCGAAATGATATCGATGGTTTGTGGTTCGGCTGAGTTAATGACGGGGCTCATCATTTTTGACCTCGGGTGTAGTTTGCAAGAGTCGACATCAGTTTCAAATCGACTCTCCTGCTTCTGTGAAATCAATAATTTGTTTCTATATTGCTTTCCTTTAATTGCGTGGAATTGCTGAGATTCATATCATGTATTCAAAGTAAAGTTAGGTTTCCCACAATTGATATGACGACATTGACTGGCTCTGGAAGCCCGGTGTATTTCTTAATATTCTCTTTCCTCCCTCCGTTCACCATCACAATACAGTTTCATGGTGGCGGATACTGCTTGAGTGGACGGCAGGAAAGAATTAGGGTACCTAGGTTGATAGTCATCATTGATGAGTTCCTGGGTTTACCCTGTTCACGTTACTCCCAGAGACTATTCTAGTCTCGCTGTATGACTAATTTGCCATATATTAGCCTCTAGACTACTTCCGTAAATAATTCTAGTTGACGGTACTGTCAGCAGCGGTACTTCCCAGCCTTGTCTGTGAAATACGAGGCTGAGGCGAGCATGCTTAGATAGAGTCTTCTCAAACTACTATGAGTATTGTCTTTTTATCAAGATGCTCGATCTCTGAGTGTTTACTACTACTATTTAAAGGGAGTGTATGCCTTCAGGATGAATGCGGATTAAGAACGGAACTACCGCCACCGCTTTTGTCACTCCCAACAGTCCAAAGGTCCCACAGGGATTGTGTGTGACGACATTTGGGTAGTAGTGATATGAATTAAGATAGCAGTAACGGTGGATATGCTCATTGTGCCTTGTCATTCTGGGACACAGACTGTGGCTCCGGCTTGATAGACGGAACTGAAAGATTACAAATAGTCTTATACATGCTCGATCGACGTCACAAATGACTCGGATTGAGCTGCTGGCGTGCTTGTGTGATGTCCACATGATTGCCAAAGTCTGTCAGTCAGTAAGTCATCTTTTGGAGAGGTGGTGGTATCCTCTTCAATTAGTTTGCCCCTATTTGTCCCTAAAACTTTCGTCACAATCGTAGTGGTTCCATGATCGCACCAGCAGGGATAATCAGCGAGCTCGGCAAGGGTTGCAAAGGTTGAGACAGAGAAAAGACACAACTGTTCGCTCGCAAAATGTTGTGAGAAAGTAACCGCCTCAGGCATATTGAACTGAGTGAACTTAAAGAGTCATTACAACAATTTCAGCACCCCAGACAACCACCTTTGGATAACCTCTGCTCCTTCACCTTTCCTGCTTCTGAAGAAAACCTCATCAATGATCATTTCCTCATGGGAATGCTTAGGCGTGACGACGAAGGTAAACCTGTCAGTGCCTTTCTGCTCGTCCCGGTTGACCCTTTCCACATCAGCCTCGGAGAAACCGTTCTTAACCGTAGCGGCGAAACTCCGTATCCCGTCAATCAGCACTTCACTTCCACCTCCCCAAATCATCATCTTGTCGACCACACTGCGGGCGATGTCCGTCCACCACTCAACCGGAGCTGTTACGGGCTGTGAGTAATGATCGTGCTCACCTCCCGGTGGTATGTACGCATTGGATGCCCGTCTTAGCGCTCTCGGGGTGAGGTAATCGGACTCGGCGTTATTTGAGACGGACGGCTCGGTGAGTTGGAAGGAGATCCACGGCGAGATCAGCAGGGCAGCATGCAATGGTCGAGAAAGCGTCACTGGTGGAACTTGAGGGTGTGGCCGGGCGATGTGCTCCAGCAGAGCCGCAGCCAGGTTCCCACCAGCCGAGTCTCCGCCGAGCAATATTGACGATGGATCACGGTGCTCGTCGACGAGGAGGTAGTTCAGTGCCAAGGCTGCCTGCTTAAGCTGCGTCGGGTGTGTTGCGCCGGGTGAAAGCGTGTACGTTAGGGAGAAAATCGAGAAGTCTTGGCCGCGTTTTGCCATCTCCCGCTGCAACGTGAATTGATATCTCAAATGACCCATCGTTGCCGGCCCATAGAAACCACCGCCTGAGTTCAGTCAGCAATGCCGCTGTATCCAATCGAATGAGGGGACCGTACCATGGAAATACAACATGACATGGTTGGCTTGTTCGGGACCGATCCAGTGTCCCTGGGCGCCCGATCCCAAGCTGACATTCTTGATCTTTTCATGTTTCCATTTCGCTACTCTTTCATAGACTTTATCCGTCTTTGGAACTAGAGTTTGTATCTGCTGCGTGCTCAACCCGCCCAAGAGCTCTCTCACTGCAATGCTTGTCAGTGCCCCATGCCACACAAAGCGGGTGGTTATCCAATCAGAAATGGATTGATGCTTAACCACTGCCCGTCGTAGCTGCGAATCCTTTTACTCATGATGTGGCATGAAAAACAGCAGCAATGGCCGCCGAATGAATGGTGTACACTCCAGATGATGCTTACTTGCTGCATACATAACATCGCGCTTGTAGCTGGGGGCGCCTTGTCCCTTGGACCGCTTGTCGGATGAGGATGTAACCGCACGCTTCACAAAAGCGGCCTCGACTTTCAGGAGTTCCAGCGGTATCGCGGCCTTGCTGGGGGAGTCTTTCGGGTCAGCCATGATCCGTCCACCTATGTAAGCTCACTATTTCGTCCACAGCAGGAAATACAAATTGTGTGTAAAAACCATGCACGAATGCGAAAGGTCGTGTGCAGCCAGAAACTATGTATATCAAAAGCTTCCACATGTCAACCGAGGCTGGTGCCATATCTGGGTACAAGGATGATCCGAGTTGGGAGGAGAAGGTAACCTCGTGAGCCAATCGCATGGGCATTGCCGTGCTGTTTCAGGCCACCTCTCATGGGATGACGCCAGCTTTGACGCTATAGTAGCATCTTCTAAGACAGTCCAACTGAAATACTCCGTCGCCTCTGCCTTCTTTCCGCGTACAGCAGGCAAAGACTACGCAGCCACTAATGTTGTTTCCTGCTGACATGACAGTCTGGGCAACGGGTGACTGCCGGAACTTTGATTGTGACCCAACTGACGACGGATATCACATGGGGACCCGACCAGCACCCCATTGATGATGGATAATTGGAAATTAATGGTAAATTATATAGTGTTAGGAGAGCTTTCACACAGAGGCTTAACTTATCGATTAAAGACTTTCGTCACAGCTGAAAGTACAAGCTATTCAGTCTTGTGATTTTGCAACACATTAGTTTCTTAATACCTTGCTTCCCGTCCTAAAGCCGACCTCCGAAAACCGTGACCTTTTGCGCCTGATTTCCCTTACAGTAGGCAACGTTGCTGCCAGCCACAACGCCCACACCAACCCCATACTCCAGACTGGTACTATTATAACGTCCATCCATGGCCCCTAGATATATCTCATGGCCATCGCGCCACCCAGCGAGCCGGCAGGGCACTCAACCGCGCAATTGCAGGACCCATCCGGGTTGATAGTCCCCATCCCTTTCACTGGCTGCGACATTGCACCAGCTGTCGGAGGAGTCGGGGCAGGGAGCGCAATGGGTGAGAGATCTCCCGTCGGCGCCCCCGTCAAGGTAGGAGCGGGCGGTAGTTGTGACGCGGCGCCCGGATCTGCACCACTGAAGGCGGCGATGGCCCGGTCAAAGATACCGGACAGCTCGTTGAGGGCGGGTACCACATTCGGCGTGTCAGGCGCGACCTTACTGGCGAGGGCGACGGCCAGGTCGTTGCTTGCGTCGCGCTGCTGTTGCAGGCCTGCGGCCACGAGGGGAGAGGAGCCGGCTTGGTCTAGCAGGGGCTTCTGGGCGATCAAGTCGTTGATGGTGAGGTTGGTGTTCTGTCGCAGCGCCTGTGTCGTCGTGGCGAGGTTGAGCGAGTCCTCGAGGCTCAGTGGCTCCGACTGCCGGATCTGAGCGCTTGCGTTCTGGAGGAGTGGGACGGCCTGCTGGCCGAGCTCCAGGAGGGAGGCACCGGTGCCCGACGCGAGGCCCAGGATGGCCGTGTCGACTCTCTGGAGGCCGACATTGATGGCGTCTAGGGAGGACTGGATAGATGCCAAGTCCCGCTTGCGGTTCTCGGGTGAGGAGGCAGCGTACACTGCCCCTAGGTGAATGAGCAGATGTGCCCAGTACATTGCGAACTGTGGATCAGTTGATGGCCCAACCAGCACTGATTAATGATTTCTTAGGATCTCATGAGTCTTTCCTGGCGGCATTCGTGTTTCTGGCAGCCTTGAGGCAGGAGAAGATCAGCCGGGGGCGTTGTCCCCTGATAGCAAAGGCGCGGTCACATTGTGATATACTCTGTCGAGGCCTGCAGGCCATGGTCTTGGTGGCTGGATGTTCCGGATCCGAGATGCCTAACCCGACAGGTAAGCCATCCGGGGCAGATCGAGAACAGATCTCCGAGCATGGAGTCTCCTTCATGCAAGATCTGTCTGCGACACTTGCCAAGGGTCTTTGACACTGGCAGATGGCACCTGTCCGGATAAGCGTAGATCATCAGGAGAGGGCCATCACAGTTGCGGGATATCTCTCAAACAAAAAATCATCATGTTATGACTGCTGTCCATGGTATATGTGGCATTGTGGCTGCAGATCATTCGTTGATGGGACGGCGGTTTCAGATCATTTCCCCTAGGCAGGGCCCGCGCTCCCCGCAGCATAATGCTTCGATCTCCTCCCGAGAGCCTCAATACAACGTTGTTGTTTTGGCGCGACGGTTGACAAGAATTTAAAATCAATCAGGGAGATTGCTGGTGTCCGACCACAGCCCACCACAACCCTACTAAACGTGACGAATCAAAGTTCAAAACCAGAGGGGCTAAAACGGATTTGCCGCCATCTCGCCTGTGCCTCCGAGCTGCCCGGTGGTGTTGTCGTAGTCACACTTCACAGCTGAGCCCCATCTTAGCCGTGATCCCTGCGGAATAGGACCCTACTCGCGGGTCGAGCTGCTATCGGACTCCTCCGGGGCATGGGGTGGAATCCGCGGCGCTATACTGGACCCTGCGACCGGATCCCGTGCCGACCCGGACCAGCAACTCATATACTCTATGTAGATAGGGCCACGCAGCAGGAATGTCTAGGCCGTAAGGACCTGTGCATCGGCGACATTGGGCACCGTTGACCGACTAAACTGGATACGGGGAGACGAGGCTCAGCCACAGACACGCGTCACATTTGTGTCCCTTGACAATTGAGTGTAGAACATGTGTGTTTGCGGGCATAAAGTCAATGATGAGATGTCCATCTTCGGGCCGAGTGCGAACAATGACAGTTCTGCAATGACAATTAAATGCTTATCGTATTATAACACAACCTGCGTTATATAACGAGGTCCGGATGTGATCATGGGCAGCCCCTGGCCCAGTCAGGCCTTCTGACCCTTCACACTGCTAAACTGTGCAAAACATGAAACGCGAGAGGCATGTTGCCCTCATGCAAAATAAGCATCAGGCTCCCCAGAGAATGATTGGGGGTAAATGGCTCCTGAAAATTTGATTTTGAAGTTTTATTGCTACCTGGGAAACCACCCGCCATATTCGATTCACGTCAACGTCACGGCTAGAATCAGTGCATTAAGTTACCCGTGATAAAAGTCCGTTATCATCTTCAGCAGAACTTGGATGAAGAGCAACTTATATACCTAATTATGCTTCAGGTCTTGCGTGATGGTGTGGAATAAGTCGATAAAGTAACAGACATCTGATGTCTCACAATGCGGACGAGATCGATCGCTGAATCTAGTGGTTCCGGCCAATAGTAGTGATGCTTATGTACAAGATCGGACGGGACGAATTACAGCTAATGTTTTCGGTGGCGATATGCATATCTCACTTCGTGACGGAGACCGGAAGTGTGTGAAGCTGCTGATACTGCATGCAGATGACACAGGGAAAAGGCTGCCATTTCAACGCATCTAAGATGCTAAGAAGGGAAGGTGCGAGAATTGTTGTAGGCAGTACCACCCTCGACACAAGGTAGGTCTATTGAACGAGGGTGATCGGCATATCAAAAGCGATATAGCAATGATATGAGAGGAAAGTGGGGCAGGCAGACCATGAATGTTCGCCCCAGCCACAAATTGAAGCTCGTCTCGAGACAAAATACAGTCCTGTATGGGACAGCTCATATATTCATACCCTGGTATATTCAAGCTAGAAGGCAGTCTGCTGAGCATAGTACTGCTGTATCAAGGAAACCTTCGCATCAGCTGTCACACTCCCAATTGTCTCATTCCCAGCAAGGCTGATATTCTGGAACGAGTCACCAATGTTGAACATGGTCCTAGTACCAGCGGCATTGGGCGCCCAGTAAGGCAGACTGTCATTGGGGCTGACATAAGAGCCGCCGTAGTTCGGGTTACCAGTCTTGACAAAATTGGCCCAGTACGCCGAGACCATGCTTTGAATATAGAAGTCTTCATCGACAAACGGATACCTGTCGAAGTTGGCATACAGCGCGTTCAGCACATACATGATCTCGGACTGGTGGAAAGCCCCTTGCTCCTGGCCTGGGGGCGCGTGGTCCCAGAGGTACGTCCAAATCGGCGCCGTGGCGTTGAAACGTGAGACCCAGTCGGTGGCATACATCCACTGGGAGACGGTGCCGAGGTCTAAGGTTGCAAGGTTCCAGGCCGCGTTGGCGGATGCTGTGGTGTTTCCGGTTGGGTATAGCTCGAAATACTGGGATGAGAGGTTGCCCCATTTCAAAGCGGACACTTCGTCAACATAGGCAGCTTCGTAAGAGTTGGTGGGCGAGGCTCCATTCTCATCATGAGTACCTCCCGTTATCAAGGGAACGTCGTTGGCGGGCCCCTGGAGCAGCTGTTCTATGTACTTCTCCGGGAGGACGTAGTTGTCGAGCACGGGCTTGAATATGAGAGGGTAGCCGGCGCTGACAGAAGTTACCCACCACATGTCGTCAGTCCCGACGCGGTCTTGTGATCCCTCGAGAAGGTCTTCCACAGAGACGCTTTCAGACCGCAGTTCTGAAATACTGGTGGCGTTGTGGTTTGCTGTGTAGTTCACACCATGCTCGAGAGCCCTTGACATATTGACATAGGAGGTTGCCAGGCCATTGATCCATGGGTTGGTAGGGTAGTGGATACCGGACTGCGAGATAGCACCGGCGAAGAGGCCGTTGAACAAGGCGCTGTTGACAGCGTGGTAAACCTGGGAGGAACCGAAAGATTGGCCCATGATCGTGACCCTATCTGGATCACCTCCAAAATTCTTAATGTTCGACTGGACCCATTCCAGAGCGGCCTTATGATCAAGAATTCCCCAGTTGCCTGAAGAGTTGTGGCCGTTCTCAGCTAGAGACTCGGCATTTAGATCCGGGTGAGCTAGGAACCCGAAGGCGTCGTCGCGGCGGTTGAACGTGACGACGATAATATCATGCTGCAAGGCCATACCGCCGCCATACCACCATGCATTGTTGGACGTTTCGTCTGAGCCCTGGTTCCAGACAATCACCGGAAGATCATCCGTCGAGGAGTTGGCCGAAGTCCATACGTTGAGACTCAGGCAGTCCTCACTGTAGCCAGCGTTATCTCGGCTAGGACAAGGAGGGCCCCATGTGTCGGCGATGAGGGTCTCGTTCCATGGGTCCCTGGGCTGGGGGGCCTTCCAGCGATTCTGATACGCAGTAGAAGCTGCAAATGGAATGCCAAGAAAGCTAGCAACGTTGCTGGACGAGACGCCGAAGTATGTCTCGAGCTCGGTCTGGTTTGTGAAGTACTGATAACCCTGAACAGGACCCAGGCTGGTCTGAATAACCTTCTCATACATGGCAGCCTCAACGCGAGCCGCCATAGAAAAGGCGACAAGGGCCATTTCGACCATTCGGCCCACCATATTCAAGATCGTACCGAATACTCAAGATCTGAGAGGCGAGAAAAGGCAGAAGCAGTGATGATCGATGTGAGGAGATCGATGACACTCAACAACAGGCAGATGCACCATCTCATTTAACAGAACCTGAACATCTTATAAAGTCAGCGTATTGCTCCCTCTCCGTCGTGTCTGCGTCATGGGCGGATACCACCATACGGCGTCGCGTTCAGGGGCGAAATCAACTCTTTGCATTGCACGGTTGCGAGGCTCGGAGCTCCGAGCGAAGCATTCGCCCTTCGTGGGGCTCATGAAGATCGGCATGCCAGTGTACGAATCCAGGTTTATTGAATCGCTACCTAGGTACTCACAACATATTTGAGTTTTTGTCGAACAGTTACGTGTGCAGTGAAGCCTCGCCCGATGGGATTGTAATCAACTGTGTAGTCGGCAGCTAGGTTGATAAAAGTCATGGTGATGCCTCGTTCTCAGTATACAGGCCTAGAGCACAAGAACGACATGGCCGCCAAGATGCCCCGACAACCCATGACGTGGACTTGTATGTTACGCAAATCTTCAGCGTTTGTGCAGCATTCGAACAAATTAATGATATTGAGGCCAGATGATATGGTAGGGCGTTGACATGCTGCCTGAAAGAATAGACCGACTCGATAGCTCGGCTCCGAGTGGCCCACGCATCCATCTATATAACTGGTGGAATGCTGTGCAAGCAATGACGCGGCACCCCTGCATGGGAGCTCGCTTTCTCGGTACCCAAGCAGGCAGTGCTCGTATCCGTATTCACAATTATTTTGGAAATAATCGCGCGGTGTAGCCAGGAGGAGAAGCTCGAATACATTTTCACACGCAAACCAGCCATGGAACTTCATCGAGGAGTGTGCAGGATAAATCAAACAGTGAAGCGTTTCTCAAATCTCAGGCCGCCGGCTGATTTTGCAGCCTAGGATCTTGCTCATGCGCTACCCGTTCTCCCCATGATAAATCTAGCTGCTGTGGCCGTGAAATCCCACTCAAGCCTGTGCAGCTGTACTCTGCCATCTCATCTCTCCTGAAAGCAATCGTGATGACGGACTTTGACGAATATATATAAAGGACACCGTCAACGAGAGTATGGCTTGAGAGCTCACATCAACTGCATGCCCTTAATTATATTTCCCTGCATAGACTCCAGCCTGGCATCCGGGTTTGCAAAGTGATTACGGATGTCTACGCCACCAATCAATAAGGGAACAAAAAAGGCCGAGTCCCTGGACAAACCCATCTATCATCTACTCCTTGGTTGATATTTATAGTCTCTCAGTACAAGTTCTTTCATCTTCACTCTCTCGCGGCCTCGTCTGGGGCATACACGGGGAATGAAATATCCGACCTTCCATAATTTGGAGCAGCTCTGTGATCTTTTCTGCCGGCTGATTATGCAATTCCGGTCAAACGCCATCATTTACTGTATAACAGACGGTATATGCTGGTTTGAACGGCAGGATATGTCGGGGGACTTTTAAAGCTGTGCAGAGTATTCATGCAGTTGTGGACGATCTGGGAAAGGGTCACGCTTAAGGCCTTGCTGACAAGTCTTTTCCGATCCAGGCATATCGCACATGGTTTGTAGATGAAGAAGAAGATCACATTGCAGACTGAGCCTTTACTGCATGCAGGTGCTAGAGACATTGCGACCTGCCAGTGGACGATCCGACCTAGGCATCACGGTCCGACCACGAAGGCCACATATATTGTCCCAGGAAGAAGGATTGACAATTGAGGACTATAAATAGAGGTTTAATGGAATTAATAGTGCAAACAAGGTTGGAAGAAGAGCGATTTAGGTCTTAGGTCTTATTGATGGCTGTGATGATTCCATTGATGTGGCCTTGCCTCAGTCGGCCAAGCTGAGTGTCGGGATGCGTTCGAATGTGGTTTGAGCCTATCATTGACCAGTTAAAAGAAAAATGGCATCCCTTCTAAGAGCTTTAGCTCACCATTCCTAATTGAGTCAATGTGTGACGGCATATCCTAGGCATGACTACGATGAGCTAGAGATGCTGAGCCGGCAGGAAGGGAGGAACCTAGATCTACATAGGAATCAGGACAACTAGACGGCAAATGACCTTGTAGCAGATCAACCCATAGAGACCTGAAGGTAGGCCGTTTCTTGCTTGCACAGAGTTTGAAGCTACTATTAATTCACTCAAGGTCCCCTCACGTTGGTTTGTCCCTGGCGGCACAACAGGCACGCATCACAACCACCCTGACTACCAATGCCCCGGCAACGGCAACTGGAATTCGTTTACCCTGCGTCAACCCACAACCAGGTACCAGCTCCATTGAATGGTCCAAACTAGCCCAAGGACTCCAGACATCATTCACCGGTTGTAACAGCGAAACAGGTGACTTTTCAGAATCACCCTGTCTCCTGCGAACCTGTCACCAAGTGGATCCAAAGGCACTTGACCCAGTCACTGCTGCACACACAAAACGTCTACTTGTGTTATCGACTGCACACCTTCAAATCCAGGCTTTGCCACAGGGCAACAACCTCTACTGTCTTCCAAACTCGACCCTCTTCTGTTTTCCCACACCCAACCTCTTCTGTCTTCTACATCCATCAATCGCACAAGAGCTTCTGAGATTGTCGCAATACAGCACCAGTCTCAATTGTTGAATCCCTCATCGAAGTATCCTTCAAGCTCACCGTGCTGTTGCTGTGCGCAACAGACACCCAACTCACCATGATCAATCTTGCTGGTCCGCCCGCCATCGGCGGTGCGACCATGCTGGGCCTCAACCTTGTGAGGACCTTCGACAGCTTCTCGTGCTTCGGCATCAAGCCAACGACCAAGAAAGCTGCACCTGCTAAGCCATCTTCCCCCCTTACCACCTCGTCCCTGTCAGCAACATCTTCTGCCCCGTCCAAGCTGCTGCTATGGGAGCGTCTCAACGCATGCATCCAGAAAGATGGCGCGATGGACCCTTTTCACACCTCGTTTGACCAGAGCCTTTTCAATGTTGGCTCGGTCAATTCCCAGACCCAAGACATCACGACTTCAATCAAGTCACCCCAAATCCCTGCCGTATCCCAGGGCATCACATCGCACCCAGGCTTGCCAAGCCTCCATCAGAGCGGTAGCATTCTCACGAAGGTACCATCGCGCACTACCTCCCCTCCACACATGAGAGACACTCTGGAGGTGACCCCTTTCAGCACTCTTTTCCCAGAGCATTTGCTCCTGGACCCAGTTGAGCCAGTCACCCCTGCAAAGACCAACGACCTTTCTGTCCTGGCAACGACCCCTCCATGCCACCAGAGCATTCACCCCGATCAGTTGCTGCATGAACAAGTTATGAGCGATGGCCTTCCCAGCATCGATGCCGATCTCGTCGGCCGTCCGACTGAATACATTTCCGGCCAAGATGACAGCGGAAGAACATCCCCTCAGTCATACACAGGCATTGGTGAGGACTTCGGAAGCCTGCTCGGAACCCTGAGTTCCAGCCGACGTTCCTCATGGGCCACCAGCATCAATACATCCGGCGCAGATGTCGATGACGACAACTGTAGCTTCAGTTCCGACAGATTCGCTGCGGACCCGGTTGAGAATGAGGACATCTCCGAGCTCCTACACGACTACGAGCACTACAGCAACCTCATCGACATCGGCCATCCAGACAATGTCCGCAAGACAGACTTCATTGTACCTGTACCTGGTGCAGAGGAAGGCATGGACGCGGCCACTGCAGAGGAGGATACACAGGTATCTGGAAAGTCTACAATTGAGACGCACGAAGACAGAGTCACTGCATGCCCAGAGGCACCCGCAATGGATGCGGCAACGGACCAGCCCGAAGAGCCAGACATGGAGGTGACCACAGGAGAGACCGACGCCGGCATGCTCGAAGCCGATGAGCCTACTGCTGAGGCGGGCGGATACACAGTCCTTGAGTGCCCTGACGCCCTCACCGAGGAGGCTGGATCGGAGCAGCTCGACGAGCCAGCGCAGGCGGAGATCTCATCCAGCGCCCAGCTGGAGCCCCCACACACACCAGCCGAAGAGGTAGCGTGGGCCCATTCGCACTGCGACACCAGCCCCGAGAACCAGAGACTTAGGATACTCTCAGACGAGCGCGGCAGAGAGTACGTCCTATACCACAACTGCTTCCACGTCCTACCAATCGAGATGGCCCGTGAGTTCATGCAGCGGGAGAATGACGACGACGACCTCGACGTGCCGCAGCAGCTCGGCACCATTCCGGAGGAGGAGGACGAGGGCTAGGAGCCTGAGCCTTCCGACGGAGACGAGCTGAGCGACGGTGACGGCGAGAATGACGACCGGGCGGATGGTCCCGCCCGCGAACAACAGGAACAGGTGGGAGCCGGCATCGAGTACGCCGCGCCATCCGACATTTGCATGGGAACGTGCCTCCTCTACAAGATTGACGAGGGGAGATACTACGAGAACGCATGGGACGACTACTTTGGGGGAACATTCGCGCCGCCTGCGCGTAAACAGGCGCCGGAGATGTTCAGGTCGTCGCGTCTCCGCTATGTTGAGAGTGCGGAGGAGGTGGAGGGCGAAGAGGACGAGGAGGTATAGGTTGGATGGCGGCGAGAAACGGGGCCGCGAATACGCGATGGCCTTCGTGTGTTCTAAGTAGATACAAGGCTCATTCCATATACATAGAGCCAGGAATCGCAGTGTTGCGAAGGGATGGGGTTACCACCGGTCTGTATTGATGACCGGACCCCTCAACGAGATACGACTTTAATGTAAAATATCAGCGATGTTTTATGCCCAGCTCGTCAAGTAAAAACCAATGTCGCGACCAGTTCTGTGGGAATGTCTGAGAATATACCATTGGAGCTTGGGCGGGCTTGTGATAATGTTGAATGACTTCGAAATCAGTCTACTACAGCAGAAACAGCGCACGACTGGCCCTCGATGTTGTTCGCGATGCCTTCCATGTCTTTGAGTAGGTCCCTGAGTTGCAAATGTGAGCCAAAGCTCGCGCTGCGTGTGCCCACGCAGTTGACCCTCATGATATCTTGATATGTATTTCAGGTTAGCTTCTATCAGTATTCGCCACAGATTCCTGTCGTCTGGGTCAATCTGGTCTCTCCTCGTCGCAGATGGTTGGGGGGTTTCGAGCCACAGCCGTGAAGCAGAATTGTTGACCGGAGGATAAGGCCAAGACCATCCCTAGCCAACTTGCCGGAACGAAAGCGGACTTAGCTAGCTAGTAGCCTACAAGGCGGAAGGAGTTCAGCAAAAGCATAACACTCCGTCTCTTTGCTAGTTCTCACTAGTGGACGCAAGGCTGGCTCCGGTCGTGATCCGCCAGATATGTACGAAGAGTTGGTTCTCCAGCGGGCAACCGGCCACTGGATTCCTGGCAGTCCTTGCAGCCATGCGGTCTTGCAGCGGGTTTTAGTTTTGGGCAAGTTTGCAGATGTCAACCCTTCGTCTTGATGGGTCCAGAAAGCAGGTCCGTAAGTGTTTGCATTCTCGTTCGTGTTCCTGTCCAGAGAAGCGCACGCACACATCGGCCAAATCCTCAAGAAGCTGGAATTGAACCAACTCATCATTCACAATCATGGCTCCCATATTAAGCATACCGGTGGAGACTACCTCCTCCATAATTCACACCTACAACAACGCCCCAGCCGCCCACCGCGTCGCCATCGCAGCCCGGAGCATCCGCGAGCTTGGCACGCGCCATCCAACAGCAGCGAAGGCGGTGATAGTGGTCACCTTATTCATCGTCGTAGGCATCCTCGTCTTATTATTCTCCATGGCCCGGCGAAGGTCCTTTCGGCAGTTCCCGGGATCGCCCGCCATGCCCTCGGGCCACGTCTACGGCCGCAACGAGGTCGCTGTCGCCCACGCCCACGCCCACGCCCACGCCTTGAGCCAGCTGCCGCGCCAGAGCTGGAGGTGCGAGAGGCCCCATCATCGACACCTTGAGAATCGCTCATTGAACAGTGGAGCCGTGTCGGGAGGCCATTCCGCTGCGTCGGTGACTCGTCCGGCGCCCGTCGTGACGCGTGCTCCGGAAGGGCGAGATGAGATTGAATCGCCGCCGCCGCCACCATGTAAGCAACTACCGTATGATCCTTACGTTGCTGTCTTTTGAGGGTTGACCTGCAGTGCGCCCACCTGTCTTCATACTCCGCTCATACGTGTTGCCACCTAAATCGGCCACTGGGAATATCCACGCGTAGCGCACATCACGACCATGGCAGTCCCCTCGTGAGATTGCTTTGTTTGCTGGCATCGAAGCTAACTGTAACCATTGCAGATCCCGCCCCGCCGAAGTACGAAAATTGACCAGACACATTCCAAAACACCGATAAGCAGTCATGCTGAATTAAACCCACCGTCAATCCATTATAGCCTGCTTCAATGATGCTGAGGCTCCGGCAGCTCAACGTTATCCAAAGGGGGCCAGTGCGAAGATCGGGGGCGGCATGAAATGGGGCTCTCCACTACGTGGCGAGAGTTCTCCAAAGCATGTTGATTGGAGAGCACATTAATGGCCCAGAAATGAAGGGCAGAACTTTTGGAGGCAACTTCATTATTATTGAATCAATCTAAATTAAAGAGGGCAATCAATGCCTGTGGTTGCCAAAACCAAGAAGTGTGCTTTGACCACGGTAGCCAAGAGTGCCAGGGGTGCAGATAAATCCGATTAAGCATCGTCCGCGTTGCCAAAGATACAATGAACTCACATGTCACTGCTCAGAGTGACCCAAAAGCCCAAGCACACCTGGCAGTCCTTTGTCGCATCTACTGCTGGAACTTGTGTGCCAGCCTGTCCTGCTTGACCTGCTCCTCGCTGGTGGTCATCAGGTACTCCCACCTCTTGCGCACTGTGGTGTAGCCAAAGTGGTACGAGCCGCCGTGGCTGACCATGTACTCGGAGACCAGCTTCCACGGGACGTTGTCCCGGGTGATCTCATCGACGTCCTTGGTGAGCTTGATAACACCGCGCTTGAGGAGCTTGTCCTGTGATGATTGAAGCCAGGTGTTAGTTCCTCAATGCATTAAAAGGAAAAAATGGAATTAAAACAAAAAGGGCTCACATCAATCTCCTGAAACTCAGGCTTCCGGACCCTCGCCTCCTTGGGCTTGGTCAGAGTGCGGAAGCGGCCGCGCAGGGTCGACTCTGCCTCGGTGAAGCCGCCTGCCTTGCGGATCTCCTTGTAAGTCATGCCCGACCGCTTGGATCGCACCAGGTACTCATCCCTCTGGGAGCGATGATTCATCATGGTGGACGATCCCACGGCAGTAGTGCTGGAGCTGGGACGACCCGCAGTGGTGGTGGCCTTGGAAGAAGATGATGATGTCTTGTGGCGAGCATTGCCGCTGCCTTCAAACTCACCTGTATGCTGAGTGTGGTGGGAGAGATGGGATGTTGGCTGGGGCTTGGCCTGGGGGTGTGAGGACTGTGAGGTTGCTTTGGCTTTTGACTTTGTCTTCTTGGAGCTGGGCGCCATTGACTTTTCACCGGCAGCGTCACCTCCATGTCGGCGCTTGGATCCGCTGCTGCTGCTGCTGGTGGTGGAGGAGGCATGGCTTTTTGGGGGCGCCTTATCAGGCAGCTGCTTGCGGCTACCTGTCTTCACCTTGTTGTTGGCTTCACGACGCGCCTGCCATGCAGAAGACGGCAAGATGTCCTGCTGAGACACAGCAGCAACAGCGGCCGGCACCTCGGAGTCACTGTCCATCCGGAAAGGGTTTGGCAGCGACTCGGACGAGGACGAGGTGGGGAGGCTGGGTGCCATGTTAAGGTGCAGCATCTTGGGCGAGACTGTCTCAGCCTCCGGGAAGACACCACGTGTATTGACGGGGAAGTCATTCACCGGAGAGTGAGAGAGGAATGCTGGTGGTATGGGGCCCGTGTTGTGACACAGGGGCACCTCGGATGGGAAGACGGAAGGGCTGTGGAAGCACTCCTCTCTCATCTCCATGTCCAGCATGTCGGGGGGTCCGATGGAGGACGAGAAGCTGCCAAACACGGTGTTGGGCGAGCTTCCATTGACGCGACAGCTGGATGAGGAAGAGCTGTCGAGGTTGGGCATGCCGCCCATCGCAGCACCGAGGTCGAACGACGAGGAGAAGCCCTGGTTGTTTGGGAAGACGGGAAGACCATGAGGTAGACCTTCAGGCAGGCCGTACGCTTGCATGTACTCATTGTTGGGCGCTAGTGCAGGATTCCACCGCTGTGAGCCTTGGGCGTTGATGGGCTGAGAGAAGGCCTGGTTGACGCTGACTGAGCCCGAAGGCACAGTCCAAGTGTCCTCTGTGTTGGTCGCGTTGGGCTCTGTCTTCAAACCACCAGTGCTGGGGTTGACATTATTGGGGCGACGGGCACGGGCATTGCCATGGTGGTTGTTACTCGATGACGAAAGCGAGACAATGTTTGAGTTCTGGCCTGGTGCCAGGTTGAAGTTGTTGCTGGGAGCAGGGTGATGGGTATTGTCAGTCGGCCCACGGAACGCGTCGTTGGGGTCTTCCATCTGTGAGTGAGAATTGTTGTCAGTGTCCGCTCTGTTCCCGAGACATGAGACAAAGGATGAAAGAAGGACCAGAGCAGAGGGGTCTCACGTTCTGAAACCACACCATGGACTGGTCAAAGTCGTTGGCTCGAAGGTGGTACTGCTGAGACTCGCTTCTCATTCCCTTGAAATCGCCATGAATGTTCTGGCCGCGTCCTGTGGCCATGTTCTGAAGACCGCTGCGAAATGCAGCCTGTTTTCCTGACACAAGGTAGAGGCCGTGGAGATTCTGCTTCAAAAACAAGTTGGGATTTGTAAGGTCGAATGCAAAGGCGGTAGCTGGCGATGGACCCCAGACATCTTGTGCTTGGTGCGAAACCACCCCGACGGGGCCTTCGCCTCTGATAAACATCTTGCCAACCTAGGACCTCCACCTGATGCCTGAGTGCTTTCCTTCTCGCGTGGTCAAAAGTATTGGGTCAGCCAGCTCCTCGCTCTCGCCGAGATTGCTCCAAGGCGACGTTGCGCGAGTGATTGTGTAGGTCTCTCTCACCGCCGATGCTGTGCGATCTGGATATTGTCGCGAGTTGCGGCGTCTCTGCCTAACGAGCTTGAAGTTCTTGGGGGTTTGCCCCACCTGTCAATGGTAGCTGAGCGTGGGTAGGCTGGATGATATCACAGAGATGGGATGATCGCTGTTGTCAGGGCCGCATCACCGAAAGGTTGTGAAAGCGTGACGGGTTTCTGCTGGGAGGGCAAGGCGTGTAAGGCAATTGGCTCTCGAGGAGGAGCGGTCTGGAGTTCTGGTTCCGTATGCGGGTTCAAGGCAAGCTGCCGATGAAGGCCGCCGAACTGTTGGGCAGAGCTTGAGGCTTCGGAGGGGTAACGTCTCAGGCTGTGGGTCGCAAGTACGGTATTGGCCGGATTGAGTCTGCCTGATTTGGGAAAAACTGAAGCCTTGACTGAAGGAGTGTGAAAGCTTCTCTGGGTATCAAGTGAATTGGCGGATTGAGATATCAGGCCAAACAGCTGGTGCTTGATGTGGTCGTTTTCAGGCCGTTTTCAACTCGCCAAACGTCAAGAGGATGGCTCAAAGGATCTTGGAGACTAAAAGGGATGGCTTAGAAATTCCAAGGTTTATAAGGGTTGCTTCGTCCGTGGACGTGTGTCTTTGGACTGGCTGAAAAAGGACAGGCTAGACAACGTCGAGACCCCTCCAGATGATTACACCACGAAGATCGCCCTTGACGACCGGTTCCTGACCCGGTCATGATATTCTTTGGGACATCTAATCCAATACTTCCCAAATCGGAACCCTGATCTAACTTTTCTGTAACCTGTGGCTCGACAAAAATCCGGGGTAAAATCATGACTGTCTGCTCATCTTGCCTACAAGGGCCTTGTTCCACGGGAGACGACGGAGGCGTGTCACTTGTCAGGCGCAACCGTCACATATCAGTCTTGCTGCAGTCTCATGGATAGCTTCCCGCCAATACTTTCTGCTAGATGAAGACTGGGTTGAATTGTCCGCAGACTACTTACATTTCCCGACCTAGGTCTACAACAAGCACAGGGGATTGGAGAATCACTCATTGGCAGAAAGATCATCGAGGTTTCCTTCCAGGAAAGGTGATGGAAGGATAACAATTCAGGATTTCGCGGATTTCTTCTGTGGGCAGTCTAGCCCTAGGAATGGTGTTGTGCCACTGAGTACATGGGGCGCATCACATCGCAACGGTCTGTGTTGTACGCCCGCTAGTGGAAAGAAAGGCTGGGGACACAGCAGCCAGGACAGGGGGTGCATGGACAGGCGGTGTCAGGGACTGCATAATCGGTCGGTACAAACTACAGGTTGTACAAGATCATGCACAAACCTCCCATCCGATTGGGTACGTCTGGTGTTCGCTGGGGATCCGGCCCCGGGCCCTTGAGCTGTGTGCCCAGGCACAATACGCAGTTTCCCTGCAGGTTTGCATTCTGGATGCAATCCCGTACATGATATGCATCGCTAAAGCGCTTTGATACCGAAAGGAGGCACCAAATCCAGCTGTGGCAGTCTGCCCATAGCTAGTCGATTTCAGGTTCGGAAGCTGCCATTGAAGTATCCAAGAATTTCGAGCTCCTGCAAAATATCATGAGACATGGGAACGAACTCCTTCAGCGAGAGTGCCGAATGACCAAGCCATCGGGTACCAGCAGCTGTTCAGAACTTGATCCCGTTGGCTGGGCCAGGGCCTGACGTTACTGAGGCGGCAGGGCGGTTGGCCTTGCACTAAATTGCAAACGAACGCCCTCGGTGATGACTGCAGCGTTGGGCCTTGATGTAGGTTGCCGTTGCCGTCTCCTGTCCCGCGTGGCTGGCGTGGTTCCTGAGGGAGACAGTGTTATCATTGAACAAAATCAATAATTACAAAATGGAAGAGATCCTGAAGGAGAAACACATCAGGCAATCCCGGATGGAATGACCCGGTGCTCTTCGATGGGTAACATTTCGACGCTGCAGGTCATAGAGTGTGTGCTGTCCAGAAACCCGGTTAGTTTTTCTCGGGGCAGAGGGGTTGTGCAGATGGTGACATTTTGGCTGCGTGCTGGAGCAGATGCATACATGTGCAGTGGGACCCACCTTCAGCAGCAACTCATCAACGTTAGATGCGTCTCTGACCAATGAAATTCTGGAGTCGGCTCCTTGCATTCGGCCGACAGACGCTTCGCGAGCCCTTGGCTTGATCAAACTGCAGGCACGGAGTCCGGCTGCAGTAAAATGACATCCCGCCCATGGTCAAGGGCATGGAGATGGTGCAATGTCGAAGTGGTCTTGATCCCTTGATGAGGGAGAGACAGTCAAATGCGTCGAAAGGGCTGGACAACTTCCCTCGGCCTGTAGCGGGATCGTACTCTGCCCATGTCCTGCGCGATGACTATCTAAGTCTTCTAATAATTTAGTTGTAAAGGCAGATTTTGGGAACCAGCAAGTCTAGCTCGATACACAGCAGATATCCAATCATTTAGCCAATTTCATTGGCTCACCAATCCTGTTTGTAACACGGCGATCATGAACCAATGACTCGGAGGCTGGGCCAAGCATTGATACCTCACTCATGCTCCCTCTCCCATTACACACAGCGGAAGCTGTGTCGCAACTACGACCTCTGAATTGGCAGCTATTGATCATGAAGGACAGGTTTCCATCCGGTAGTAGCTCTGAGAGAACTCCCGGGGCAAAAGATGCGTGTATTAGACCCAAATCAAAGCCCAGATATGACTTAACACACCACGATCTTGAGCACGGCACTAGTGTAACATCTGGAAGAGAGTTTCCGCGCACGCGGCAAAGACGCGAGAGCTCTTCCGGTATTGGTCCGATCTAATGTGGACGACATCAGCGTTCCGTCTTCTACACTCCCACTGCTAAAGTCTTTCATCAAGCTCAGGATAAAGGGCCACTCCAGGTGTCGTGCCCAACTTCAACCCATTCGATATCTTATACTGTTCAGCATGACCCGTCAGAGGTGTAAGAATCGATTCCATGGCAAGCGGTTTCGTTCTTAATCCGTATATATCCCGAAGGCGTATGGTCCCCTCACACAGTGATAAACGCTCAAAGACCCAGCGTTGAAAAAACAGACGATGCCGATAAGAGTGGTTGAAATACGATGAGTCTATAGACTCATGGCCTCAGCCACGCATTCTTACATTATACCGAGATTTTGTTCTACCACCCGGTACTTCTACAACTATATCCACACTGATGATCATTCCGGGAGGCTTTCCTGTATGCGCCAAAGCCTCGAGTACAGACGCTTTAATTGTGATAATGATCGACGTTGCAATAATTTCAAGAGCCGCAGGTACCAATGCCGGGATCTCGGGATGTATAGCAGGACCTCATCGAAAGGATATACCCTAGTCGCCCCAAAAGAATAATCGACAGCCACGAGCGAGGACGGATGACTCAGGACAAGGCGCCTAAAATAAGAGAGGCCGACATGAACGACATCCAGCCCCGCTACGAAGTTATCAACGAGCTGCTCATTGAGCGACACGCCTCCTGCAACGTCAAATTCAAGGGCCCCAGCGACTCATGGGAGTTGAACGTACCAGGTCAACATGAGCGCAAGGTGATCTCCCCTATGGATCTATCTGAATTCAGACGAACGACAGTGTTTACTACAGCTCAGACGACTTTAAGAAGGACTTCGTCAAGGTGTGACTACTGCGCAGGGTGATTATCCGGGGAAACCTGACGTCTATGAGGCAGCAAAAGAACTGTAGGACGCCTTCAAAGAACTCTGGAAGGAGTTTGTGCTACCCGCTAAGGAGATAGCCAAGCAGAAAGCCCCCATGGGAGAGGAGAATCAGCAGCCCGGTGAAGAGCAGCCTAAGTAAGAGTTGTCTGATGCGTCTGAACAAGAGTAGCAGCTCGGGGATTACTTACGACCCGATAGCTGTGACCCACCAGACAAGGTCATCGCCACCTTGCATGTAGGTTTTCAGAGCAGCTATGTAAATACAGAGACAGTAGCACCCTTTTGCCGCCCAAGCTTAATTGCCCTGGACCAGCGTGATCGTCTGCATCCGGGCGATCTCCAGCCGTCTCATCATGGTTGCCGTTTTCCCCATCAATCACGCCCACCGCGCGTGCTACCCTGACCCATATATCAAGATAGCGCCCCTCCTGTGCCGAGGATGGCGAGAGTCAGTACCTGCATTCTCTTGGCGGCATTCTCGGCATCCGCGTATTCATTCAAAGTGAGAGGAATCCGAGTCAATCATTTCTTTCCGATGTTCTCTTGCTGGCTGCGCCGGCGCATCTTTTCTTTGTGAAACAAATACCGAGCACTATCGTCCGACCGCTACTGATGTTTCCGGTGGTTTGATGGTACCTGATTCGCAAGATGGGTACAGGTCAAGTAGGATGAATAAGCTTGTAAACTGCCTCGGGCGTCCACTTTCGAGGCTTGGGAAAGGGTCCAGCTGGGTGGTACCAACATTGCCATTTACGTATTGCAAGGGTACAAATGTCTCGGCGCTTGGTTCAGCCCACGATACATCACATGCATTGGTCATCAGCGCGAAGAATAGTTACGGACCCCACGACTCGGAAGCGAACCAGAATGACGTCGAGACATGACGCAGTGCTCAGGATGCAATTCCGAGGATCGACCTACAAATGTCTTGGAGCTCTTGTGCGCTTTATCTGGGACACACAATGCACAACGGCATGTATCGGGCATATGTGGGTCATCACCACTGGCAGGGCCCGCCTGGGGCTTTTTGCCTCTGATTTGTTAGATGGGAGGTACTATAGCGGCGTTCCATCTGGCGCTCTTCTCGACGAGGCCATCACCTACGAGGCTTGCCAAATGTAGGGAATCCCATAGGAGGTCCTCTGTTAGGAGATTGCGTGTAGTAGGGTATCCTCAGGAGGGCTGTTCCCTACGAAACTGTTCTATACGAACTTATACAATGGGAGATTGTACTTGGCAAGTCCTTCATTGAATACAGCAACCTAAATGCGGTTCACTTCTGGGCACTTGACTCATTAGTAGTACATTCTTACAGGGGATTCTCCCATAGGGACAATTTTATAGGAGTTTGGCATAAGGTGGCAGATGCTTGGGACACCCGATGGGAGCTCATATTTCTTAAATGCAAATTGGGCTTTTTTGAATGCCATTCCGGTGAGAATTAGGGTATATTGCACAACAGTATCTTTCAAACAGCTGAGATGTCCCTCCTGAGCTCCGCGACTTCGAAATCTTTGGTGACCGTAATCATACCCTTCGTCGACGAGGAGGAGTTGGCAGCCTTCCACGTGCTCCTACGATGTGATGAGAATAAAGAAGGGAAGTTGTTCGACTTGAAAAACTCTGGCAGGATGGTTTGCAGTAGTGGCCTCAGCGATGGAACAGAGCCAGTAATGATAATGAAACCGGTCTCGACAACGGACCAGTTGTAGTAAGAGACGGAGGCAACTAAATCCCGACACGTTAGTGAGATGCACTTAGAGGAAGAGGGCCATGAAGACTCACAAGTCACATCGATGTCGTTTGCCAGTCCTCGGAGAGAGATAACCCGCACGATACTGAAGGCGCAGGCGCTGAGAAAAGAATGTCAGTTGGTCACTTTTCGCTTAGCTTTGTGAGGAGAAGTTGTGACATACATCAAGCCAGTGAGGAACAGCGCACACAGACAAGCCTTCTGTGCCGCCGGCATTTTCAATTTCAGGAAAGTCGGAATCGGAATGAGACAAATGACGAAGTCCGTGACGACGTTCACAATTCCCAACGCGAGCACGATAGGCTCAAGCCCATAGCATGTCCCTTCGTCTGGACCACCAAGCATCCAGCTGAACTGAACGGGCGAGCACTGGAAGATGACGAGGAAGGCCTGGCATGTGCAGCACAGGATGACGAGCCCGGCGGTGGCGAACAGGAAGAGGCGGAGGTACTTCATCGGCTGGGGGAAGATGCGCAGGAGGGTGGCGATGACGGAGACCTTGGCCAGGACGATGGCTGGTGAGAGCAGGATGAGGGCGAGGTAGTTGAGTTTCTGAACCCGGGTTGCTACGGCGAACTGATCGTCTTTTGTGGCACCAGGCAGGTCCCATACGTGCCGTCCAAAGCCGACGGGGACCGCCGCGAGGTTCACGGCGCAGAACGAGAAGAACCACAGGGCGGAAGCTATCATGAGATCTATCATGAAAGGGATGATCAGTACAAGGAGCTTCATACATTGAGCCTCATTTCACTCACAATCCTCAAGGTATAGCTTCCTGGTCATCGAGTGTTTTGTGAAAGCCCTCAATGACACGACTATGGCGACAACGCATATGAACAGGATGTTGACAGTCAACACGGACCATGCCCGGCTGCTGTGGTCGGTGATGCTAGCGGCCCCCAAGGCATCGTGACCCAGGGATTCGTGAACAAACATATTGGCGACACAATGGATAACATCCAGCCAAAGCAACAAATTGCTGAAGCAGACGAATCACCAAGGTTGTAATAACATAGTAGCTAAGAACAGCCAACAAGAACAAGCCCGGGGACAGGAGGCCCCTAATGGGTTGCCCAGACATACCGGGCAGGCTTATATCTGGATGCCGGGGCTGTTGAGGTGGGTGCACGTACGCACGGTTCGAACTCAAACTGGCAACATCCGGTGAATGATTGTCCATCCGGTCTTGGGATGTGGGCTTGTGGGCCTGCATGTGCAGCAGGACGCATGGACCGCGTTCACCATGCCTGGCATTTGCCGCAGTGGGCTGGCTGGGAAGGCACACGCATTGCTGTGTTGCTGTGTTGAAAGCACATTCCTGTGGAGAGTTCGAGCCCGAAGTGAACTGATAGCCCGTGCCCCCCTCCCACCGCCCACACCCCCTTCAACCAAGCCCACTTTACGGGTGGAGGGGCCGGAGTCTCAAAGTGGTGAGGAATGTCCGGGTTTTGCCCACTGTGATGATATTTTGTCAACCTTATCGCCCACTTTATCGGGTGGTCACCCGGGCAGCACAGAGTCGTGGGCGCTCTCGCGTAATCTGCCGCTGCCCGGATTGCCCTGAGCAGTCGAGGGCGGTTCCTGGGATCCTGACTCGGCAGCCGAGGTCAGCAGCGCCTCGTCGCCCACGGGGCTGGGTGACTGGCAGGGAAGAAGTGACGACGATCAGCCCATTGATTACAGAAGACGTGCCAGCTGGGATCCGCGTTGAGCGAGGAAAGTGCCTTCAGTCGATTGTTGCCAAGACACAATCATCGCGGTTCGTGTAGACTATTGCCGCGGTTCCCCACATCTTGTCCAGGCACTGCCGCCAGCCCACATATGGGGACGAAGGGGGTGTCAGTGTCACAACTCATGTTTCGACGTTTTAACGGCTACACGTGAAGCCCACG
This sequence comes from Diaporthe ampelina, assembly GCA_023522825.1. Classification (NCBI taxonomy): domain Eukaryota; kingdom Fungi; phylum Ascomycota; class Sordariomycetes; order Diaporthales; family Diaporthaceae; genus Diaporthe; species Diaporthe ampelina. The sequence goes on along the minus strand of JAMFTM010000051.1, from coordinate 157,551 downwards.
TGGGCGCGACCTCCTGGCGGACGGCAACAAGTGTTTCCGTTCTACACTGTTTGTTATTCACACCATCACTGAGATGGGCGGGTCGCAGTGAGTGGGAGGAGAATAATAGGGCTGTTGCGTGCATGTTTTGGGAGGTGCATATTGGAGGGCACATCATGCACGCATGCAGACTAGGTGGGATCCAAATCTTGGTTGCTCTGCAGCAATATACAATTCATTTAAATTTTGGCTTTGCGCAACAGCCCGTCGAGCCGCGGACAGGGGCACATCTCCCGGGTGATCCCTGAACCAGCCTCCACCCGCCGTCTGTGCTGCAAAGTTGCTCCTTGATACAATAATGAGACGGACTCCTCTACACGTTCTCGGCGTGCTCGTCCCTGACCTTTGGATCGGTCGGCAAAACGCCGCCGTCGCTGCTCGCCCTCTCCTTCTCGACGTCGCTCGGCGTCTCGTCCAGGCCGGCCTCCCGTCTGATCCTGGCCATCTCCTCGGCCGATGGCGGGATCCACTTGGCCGACTTGATCGGGTTCACCCGCTCCAGATACATGGTATCGATTTCCTCCAGCGTGCGGCCCTGGCCTTCAATCACGAAGAAGTACACCAAAATTCCGGCGACGAGGTTGCAGCCAGCAAAAACGTAGCCCAGCGCAAAGTCGATATCCTTTGTGATGAACGGCGTGAAGAAGGCGATGAGGAAGTTCCAGGTCCAGTTGCTCGCCGTCGCCAAGGCCATACCCTTTGCGCGGTACTTGCTCGGGTAGATCTCTGCGATCAGCGTCCACACCATTGGGCCCCAGGTGGTAGCGTATCCCAGGATGAACAGACACGCCATGACGATGAGGGCGATGCCCGCCTCAGGGGTGTTGGCCGGCTCATTGACATCGAGGACGAAGTGGCCCACAGATGCAAACACCATGAAGAACACGAACATCCATATGGAGCCTCCTACCAGACACTTGCGTCGGCCGTAGTGCTCAACGAGGTACAAACCAATGAAGGTGACTCCAAAGTTGATGCCGTTAAGGATAAGCTGTGTCACAAAAGACGAGATCTGCACCGAGTTGAAGATAGTCTGCCGAGAGAGTCAGTCCTGCTGTCAAGTAGACATAGCTCGCCACGCCTACTTTGGGATGCACGTACCGTTCCGTAGTAGAAGAAGTAGTTAGCACCAGTCAGCTGCTGGAACATCTGCAACATGATTCCAAGCGCAATCCGGTAAGCCATCCTTGGAGCCTTGAACATATCGATCATGCCAGCAATAGGGCCCGTTCCCTTCTGGGCCATCTCGGCACGGAACTTGTGCTCAAGCTCCTCCATCTGCACGAAAATAGCATAGTGGTTGTCCGGGGCGCCGTAGACACGCTGCAAGGTCTCTTTCGCCTCAGCAGTGCGCCCCAGACGGTAGACATATCGAGGTGTCTCCTTGAAGCCCCAGATACCCAGGCCGAGGATCAGTGTCCAGATCCAACCCAGGCCAACGACGATGCGCCACGAGCCGGAGTTGTCCCGCTGGTGGGTGTAGGTGCCATAGTTGAAACATGCGGCCAGGAAGATACCCAGCGTGATGAACAGCTGGTACGTGCACACAAGCGCACCACGAATCCATGGCGGAGCTGTCTCGGCCTGGAACATTGGTACGAGGAGACTAAGCGCGCCGACGCCGAAGCCAGCGACGAGCCGGCCTACCATGAACTGCTCCCATGAGGTGCTAGCCGCGGCCTGGATGACGAACCCCACAGCCACGATGATGCTCCAGAAGCAGATGGACGGTCTGCGGCCGAACTTGTCTGCAACTGGGGCGGCGACGAGGGCGCCAACCAGGGTACCGATGGACAGCAGGCCGACTATCAAGCCGGAGCGGACGGTGCTAAACTCATACGTCCCGTCTGGTTGTTGCTCGCCAAACCGCTGGAGGAAGTCGGGCATTTCAAGAAAGCCCGAGATTTGTCCCGTGTCATATCTGTGTTTTACTGTCAGCGCCTGTGCGGGTGAAACAACTAGTAGCTTAAGCTCGGGAGGATGGAATAGGCTCGCATACCCAAAGATCAGACCGCCCATAGAAACGAGGAGGCCCATACAGAAGCTGCGGGTTGTCACGCGCTTCAGTGGGGAGTAGTCGAGATGGGCAAGGTCTCGTCGAGCATCAGTGCTCGTTTCGGAGTTGGGGTTGACATGGTCGAAGGTGACCTGGCCGTTTAGGCTCAACATCTTGAAAGCCTGGCTTCGATTGGCGGGTTCCGTGTGACGATCATAGGCGAAAGAGAAGGGAATTTAGAGCCGATGAATACAAACGGCGTTAGATGGATGAGACGAGTGGGAGTAACGAAATATCAAGTACGTCGTCGGGAGGGCAAGCGAATATTATACGACCGTGTAGTTGAGAAAGGGCCGAATTAGGGCCAGGCTCGCGCGGTGTTAGTGCACAGTCGAGTTTCCAAGTTCAAACCATCCCCATATTTGATAGTCACGTCCTCCACGGGGATGCAGGTGTGGATATATGGGGAAAGCAATGGGGAAGGTTCCAACACCAACTCCACTACAGCAATGCTGCCCACGGGGATTGGGAGTAAAAAATTGATTGTGTGCTCTACTAGCTGCACACGCAAACCCGGCACAGGTCTGGCACGCACGCCCAGACGAACATGACATCGACATATCGGAAGAGCCGTTCCTTCGAGCGCAACTCTTTTGTCATTTCTGACCATCTGACCTTGCAGGGGGGCGAGCTGATTGGCACGCTCGCCTGGCAGCGTCAACAACCACCCGTCACTGCTTTGCGGCTCTGTGCGGCTGGATGCTCCCCCCTCCTTGGCAGAAGCTGTTCGTGCCGAAGAGCTACCCCCGTCAGTTAGCCGGATGTACCGGGCACGGGCGCGAGTATCAAAACAACGACGTCATAGCCACAAAGTGCATAGTCAACGTCATCTGCCCGACCAAAGCATCGTAAGTGGCTTTGCCTGCCAAACGTGTCATTCAGTTGCTACCAGTCAGTCAAGGCCAGACGGGCCCGGTTTCGACAACGACCCACCAACAATGCAGACACGTCTCCTGCGCTGTGCATTACGCAGCGTTGTTCCCTTCCCTTTTCCCCAGGCGCAGCCCCAGATTGGGGCCCCGAGATTCAAACTGGAGAAACGGAACCCACCCGTCCAAAGCAAGATCCAATTCGGCCCGTTTGGGCCAGGTAGAACCGGACACGCAGGAAGTGATCGCCAACACGACCTTCTCTTGCTGGCGGGCCACCTCACAGTGCCGCACCGAGGTGCCACCGAGATCGATCATCATCGCGATCTCATGCCCGCCCGGCTGCCCGGACACCAAGCACATGGCTTGTCTCAAACTTCGTCGCTACCCACGGGGTCCCGCACGTACCAACCGGTCCTTCTCCCGGCCATATATGCATCGTGACTGATTGATAAAACGCTGAATCCCGCCGTGAGTTCCGCGTGCGGTCCACAGGCGGACCCGCGAGTCTGGGTCAATCCGCACCAAGACCACTTGTCGACAGCAGGGCGGTGTCGAGTTCGGACCGATTGGTGTACGAAGCTTCTCCGCGCATTGTGTCGGGCAAGTTCCACGATTCCTCATCGCTTACTGAACCTGATCAACATGTGCATGGTCGGCTTCATTGCTGGGGGACGACTTCAAACTAGGTCGTCGTCGGGTCTATGAAGTGGCACTCGAACGATGATAAAACAACTCAGTCGGTGCTCGATGGCCCGACGACAGCGTCTGTACTACGAACCCAATGCGACGATACTAACATACATCAACGTAGGTGAAGCACACGGAGCTTGATGGCCGGATCACTCGGGTGCTCTCGGGCCCGATAACTCAAAGCTTTGCAAATAATCCTGCGTTCAGTGGGTTTCCCCCAGAGGCTGCTAAGACCTCAATGAGATCCGACGTTCCCGGCAAGTGGCCCGTAGTCGCCGTTCACCCCTGCAGCAACGCGTTCTCCTGCGTTGTCGCGCCTCAGATGTGGGTTGACCACATGGCCAATACAGGGCTAATCCATACAGATAGCCGGGCAGATTCGCGAGCCTCTACTGCTGCGTGATCTCTGAGACAGGCATCGCGGTCAAGAAGCTGGGTTGGGCCAAAGGATATTCGTGAATATCCAGCCTTACATCTTCAAGCGGGGGTGATTTAGCCAGAAGCTCCATCTGTGGTCACCAGATTAGAGTATGCACATCCCGAGGTATCAGAGATCGTTTGACGAGGCATCAGAATGCTTTTCCAGGTCTCTGATATGCAGTACGGCCTTGTTAGCTTGAGCCCGCCTCACCCAGTACCACGTCTTTGGTCACGAGGTGTCCTGGAAATCTGAAGGAGGGAGCCCATATCTCAAGCGGGCAAATGTAAGTATGGTGGAGCACGAGACTAGCGCAGAGGCCATGCGAGACAACGCCTCAGCCTCAAGACTCGGCCTCCATTAATCCTGGCAGACAGTTTGGAGGGCAAGACCAGGCCACGTGCGAGGCCACACCTTGCAAGGCTGACCAATGAGTTCACTCTGGAGCCTCACCAAACGGGATACTGGCTTGTTGCACTGGGAACTAACACCATCATACGAGCCCTGCGTCAGCGGACACGCTTTGGAAGATAAATGCAGTTCAGTGTCGATACTCGAACTAAGTACTTCACATAGGAAGAGCCAGCACTGCTATAATCACACATGCCTACACAGGCTGGGTGCAAAGCGATACCGAGAGAACCTTGGAACTGATTACTCCTACATCTGAATGTTCCCTGGTATTCGCCACTTCCTTAATAGAAAAATTGTTGAAGGCCATGGTGCTCTGTCCCCTTCTCAACTTAGTGACGCCGTGCTCTCGAGCAATCGTACAAACCCAATGTTCACGTTCCAGGGCCACGGTCTGCGCTGAGCGGAAGCTAAGAGGACTGAGTAACTGGATAGTTTATTGAATCACGACCGCTGAATTGTTTGAGATGCAGCAGATTTATCACCATAGGTTCAATAAACGGCTTAATGCTCGCAGGAGCAGATGGTGCACCAAACCATTACTAGGCGACCCTTGAGATCATAAAGGTTGTATTCGTACTACCGAACTTATGGTAAGAACGTCCAAGACTGCCGATCACAGCGCGATGACTGTTGTGGGTAGGACTTCCGACCTGCGTCTGGCAGGGCTTTGAAGCCCTTGGCGGAGACTTAATAGTATCGCGAGCCATAGTTGCAGTAAACAAAGGCTCGTGGTCAGCCACTCCAAGCAGGACGAGTATCTGGCCCCGTGGCCGCGGAAACGCTCGAAAAGTGCGCGCAGCTCCCTGTAGCACCATATCAATATTCAAGCCTGAACCTCAAAGTACCTGCTGCTGACCGCAGGCGTGTCAGGAACCGTCCAGCCATGGGTCATTATGTTTCGTGCACGTGATCTCTTTGTATGTCTTTGGAGTATTTCTTGCCTTTTATCTCTCCCATAACGACCGCCACGACTGACAGCCGCCGACCAGCTCTAAGTATCGGAACTGCATGATCCAATCACGCGATGGAGTCAGAATGTGAAGGAAAAGCCTCTGATATCCTTGATGGTAGTTGTTATCAGTTACGTAGACAATATTCAGTGTTCAATTCCAAATCAATGAACGAAAAAGACCAGTCAGAATGGCAGTGCGGAAAGCCTAGGTACCACAGAGAGGCACAGTCACCTCAGGCAATTGTCAACAGTCATAGAAAAGAATCGAGAGGGAGTATCCTCTGCCAAACCTCGATGTTCTTGGGCCTTCTAGAAGCTTCTACGCATTAGTTAGAATAAGGTGGGACGCTAATGTAAATATGCTTGTATGGCACTATCACCTATTTAGATGATGACAGAATGGCATTTTCTGACTCTAACTATACCATTCATATGACTACAGCTTCATGTGCCACGAATATCCCTTCTCTAACGGCGTGGATTAAATGTCCGTAGAGCAGGCCTCCATCGTTCTCCCCCAGCTAGCTGGTTTGCTATTTACGATAGATTTTATCTAGTGCTTGTGTGCTGAACCCTAAGACCGGAGCCAACGCGTCATGCACTAGAGAAGGTACTTCGAAATAACATGCAGCTGAGAGTGTAGTGCGGGTCCTTTTACATCCAGCCCGACCGCTGTCGTCTTGATCTAATCACTGTCAAGTCATACACGATACGACCATCTGCGGACAGCGAAGGGAGATAGAAAGTATTCATGACTAGGTCTCGCAGTTATGAGGTGGTTGTTGATTCAATGGTCATGCAAAAGCATGGTCCATGCTTCTGGAGAATGCATCGACATCGCATCTGAATATGATGGTTCCCAGGTCACATTCCATTTTGTGCCTAAGTCGGGCACTGCACATCTGGCCCACCCCCCCATCTGGCCCACCCAAATTCCCCACCCGCTACAACTACCCTTCGACTTCATCGTTATCCACAACACCCAAATAAGCAAAAACAATATAACTTTCTAGTATTTTTAGTTCTTCTAATTCCTCTCTTTTTATTAGCTTATCTATAGCCTCACTAGCCTCTATTTTAGCCTTCTAAATAGCCTTAATATTAATAAACCTTAAGTTAGAGCTTATTTTAACCTTCTTCCTCTTAATAAGTATTATAGCTACTAACTTTATTTTAAGAACTTCTACTTTATAGAGTACTATCTTTAATTACTAATCTTTCTTATTATATCCTTTTTAGACCTTATAAAAGAGAAGTTATCTTATAAAATTAGAATATTTATCTTAATTTATAATAATATATATAATCTATAATTCTTATAATACTCTAAATATTAACTATATATTTTTTATTAGGGAAATAAGTATTAGAGTTACTATTTCAAGTCTTCTCTTTTAAATAGTTATACTAATTTTCTTCTCCTTCTCTTCCTTTACTATATTTTTTATAAAAATAGTATTAAGTAGTAGCTTAACTATATTAATTAGTTAAAAACTAGTTCCTTACTACCTATTATAGATATTTTACTTATTTAAAGTACTTAGATAAGCTCTTTAAAAGTAGAAAAGAAATAATTACTTTCTAGTAAATATATCCTTAAATATAAAGCTTAGATTATTAGTCTATATTTTATATATTATTTTAAATAATAAAAAAATACCTATATTAAGTAGTTAGAATATATAGAAAATATATAGTAATAAATAGAGTATATATATCTTATTTAAGAAGTAAAGCTATATAAATTTAATTATATAGTAGCTTTTATAACTATTAAGAATAAATAAATACTACTTAGATAGGTTATTAGAGGTAATCTAAGGAATAAATATCTTTTCTAACTACTTAAGAGCTATAAAGTTATTAATCTAACTATTCTTTATTACTATAAATTCCTAATCTTTATACCCTTTTAGAGTCTTAAACTACTATTATTATATACTCTTACCCTTAAAGATTACTAATAGTAGATAAGTTTTACTTATAATAGAGATATATTTAAAATATAAGGTTTATATTCTTAATCTATTAAACTTCTAATAAACTATTTTTCTTTTTTTTAACCTAATTACTATTTTATTAGATTCCTTACCTTTTATAATACCCCTTTTATTAGTATTATAGTAATTCCTTAACTTAATCCTAAGGATTACTAGTAGATAAAGAAGGTTAAACTATAGCTTAATTACTTTACTTCTAATACTATTAATATAAGAAAAGTATATTTACTAGCTTTATAAGCTCTAAATACTTAGATTTCTTATAAGAAAAGTACTTAGTTAGTTATAGCTAAGTGGTAATAACTTAACCTTAAATATAGTTATCTAAGCCATAAAGGTTCTTAGTTCTAAATAGGTTAATAGTAGCCCTAGAGTAGTTTAGTTGAGTATAAACTTAGTTAGATTTATTTCTTAGGTTAATAATAGTCTTATCTACTAATTTACTACTTTAGAATAGCTTTAAATATTATAATAATGATTATAAAGTATACCCTTTAGAATATACTAATATTGGGATACCTTATATATACTAGTACTAGCTATGATAGCCTCGAGTGCTATAGTAATGTCTTCTTTGGTGTACTCCTTTATTGATAGATAGAGAAGGTATATATAAAAGATTGTGAGGAGAAAAAATTTATTTGAAAAGAAAACGCGGTATATGTAGGGGGGTGGGTCTGACGCGAACGCGGGTGTGGAGTGGGCCAGATGGGGGGGTGGGCCAGATGTGCAGTGCCCGACTTATAGGCTTGTACCTGACCCGTGCATCATCTGACGAAAACCGCAGAGGACCCTTTTGGTGTTGCCAGAGGATAGAACACATGAGTGTCCTCTACCCGGGTAGCTTCCCGACAGTCGTGTCCAAGCTCGACCGCACAGACAAGAGGGAAAAGGGCAGCCAAGGTGATGTTGAGCTGCGCTGGACGTCAACTTGAGAATGTATGGGGACGGTATTGAACAGGGTTTCAGAGGAAGAAAGACTATTTGTTATGAGATCCAAGTACCTTCGTAGTTTCAGACCCAAAGTGAGCATGAAAGCGGGCATTACCCAGTAGATATCGAGCATCTGAGAAATACTTCTAGTACATGCAAATATCTGACCGCCTGTTAGCCCCTTTCCATTACCATTAGGGCAAGTAGAGAAAGGCTACTTAAATTAGCGTGAGCCCGAACTATATACGGATAGCAGCGCATTTCTTCTTTGCTGCCTCTTTACACTGTGCTCGGAACAACAAGACGGAAGGATGGATGAGCCACCAACGACGTAGATATGCTATACGGTCTCCGGAGGACAATCCTAAGACTAATTTTCTTTTCGTTCTGCAGAGAAGGTAGGATAATTGAACAGATGTGATGCTTCACTCAGCAGATATGCATTGTAATGCCAGAGACCTTAATACCTAGGTAACATTGGATACATGGCTTCGGCACACACAGCAGAAAAAGTACAAAGCGCATTTCTGCTCCACGAAATTTTGATTTAGAAAACATAGTGAGCACACTGCACGTGCTGCGTCGTCGAAGTCGATTTCGAATTGATATTGATTGACCCTGTGATCCTAAGGGTTCCTTCCCACCTGGATAGGAGCCTCCTAGTAACGCATCAATTGATTGATATTAATCTTCCGGGCAGGATATGCACAGCCGGTGATTGACTTCTTTAGCCAGGGTAGACTGCCCGTCATACTGGTTAACACAACTATGTTGCATGCACAATGCAGAGGTTGCAGATGGAGATATGGCAATTCACCGTACCTTCGAACAATGTTCAAGTCCTGATATTGTCAATTGCACATTCTGATTGATTACTATGCCAGTTTCTTGCTCGTGTGCCTGCATTCATCACCTCAAGAAAGTGCTTTTGAATTGACAGATCCTTCATTCTGGAATTTTGAGGACACACTACAAATTATTGTTGTTATGGTAGCAATTGATTTAATGTGCCGGGATACGGCGGGACTTCGAAGTTTAAAGCTGCCTAGGTAGATTTTGAAAGTGAGAGTTCCAAGAGGACTTGGTAATACGGTGTGTGATTGTATTTGATGGAGTTTGCTTGTTTATAATCAAGGTAGATAATAGGCCGATGGAAATCTCCGCTTGACTAAGCTTTGGAAGAGAATTTTGAGGGGCGACCAGAAATTATCGGCTAAGATGAACTAATATTCCCGAAGCAGCAGCGCGATTTTAAAGTTGATGTCTCACACAGGTTAAAAAATTCTGGGCCCCCTGGCCAAGCCCCGAATCTCCCCCAATTTTCTTTTCCCCCGACACGCTCCGTGTTTACCGCATCGCCCGAGTTGACGCAACATCGATTGATCCATCGGATAGCTGCAATCGATCCATCCACAGCAGCCATCTTTCGACGACGACCGTCCCAGCTCACAACTGGATTTTGTTTGTCCATCCGTTGTCATTTCGGACGAATTGAACGGACATGACACTCGATCGTTTCGGTTCATGTTTGTTTACATTCTGTCGTTCACTTGTCCCAGAGCTGGAGCTGGAAGAGCAGCACCTTTAAAACCATCTTGACGGAGAAGTCATCATCGAGAAAGAAAAAAGAGAACCGGAGCTCGATTGGGCAACACAACGAGAATTGTCTCCCCCTAGTCTGCAGAGGTGCAGCCGTGTTGGCAGTTTCCTCGACGTGCTTTCCCACCCGGGGTGAATACTGCCAGGTTGAATTTACTAGTACAGTACCGGTAGGCAGAGGGAGAAACTTTACACGTTGAGGAACTTGAAAAGTGGGGCTAGTCCGGCGCCAGCGAAAAAAGCATACCAGCAGGCGAGCAGCCCAGCCCAGCCAGTGAATGTCGTCTGGTCTTTCCTGTTCTGGGCCAAATAAGGAAGAAAGAAAGCACGACCCCGGCCGGAGCAGTTTGACAGGGGGGCCAAGAAAGCAACTCCCGCCGGCAACCAAGAAAAATAGAGAAAGAAAAAACTTTTTTCTTTTCTTTTCTTTCCAAGCTCTCACCTCACCTACCCGCCGCCATCAAACAACAACCACCATTCATCCAAAAACCCATTCACCTTACACCGTGACCAATCCCACCTGCCCACCCCCTGATTGAAACTGTGTTTACCATCAATTTCGCACCACCTTCAATTCACCTTACATACAACAGTTGCAGCCAGTCACTTTCTGTTTACTTTGACTCCTGCCTGCCGACTTTTCTATTAGCGCCATCTGGACAATTGATACTAGGGTCCAGAATTGGAATTCAAACCAGCAACCTCAATCGGCCTTCCCCCTTCCCTGGTCCCTTCCCCCTTTTTAGCCCGACCGCACTTGGCCATCCACCGTCTTTCTGCACCCCCGAACGTCAACAACTGCCTCTTTTGTGACCTGCACGAGGGCCTGACGGTGTTGTTTTTGTCCCTCCTTGACTGGTGGGACAATTGACTCTCTCTATCCTTCTTCACCTCCACCACTGCGCTGCGCAGCCTCAATTGCCCAGTATGCCTCGAAGGGCAGCTTCCTCGTCTGTCCCAGCTGCCGACAACACCCAGCAGCAGACTGGATCTCTGGCGAAACTGCTGACTGACCACGACTTTGCCGACTCTTTCCAGGGCGAGGTAAGTCATCTGAATATCCCCGTTTGGCATATTGGGGTGTGCATGTCACTCTTCCTCCCTGGCACCCAAGACCTGCATGTGACAGGCGTGCACTCGTCCCATCCCGCAGTCTTTGCGTCACGCCACATCCACAATTCATCTCCCGAGTCGCATTTGCTCATCAGACCCACTCTTGACTGACACTGCACCTTCGCAGACCTCATCCAAGTTCGGTCGCAGGATGGCCAGCGCGCCACATGGCGATGCGGATGGCGATGCCGACATGGTCGGCGACGACGGTCGCAATGGTAGTGCAGCGGCGGTTGCAAACGGATCGGTCAACGGCACTCCTGCCACCCGCCTGCCACGTCGCGGCAGCTTTGATTTCGAGGCCGCGCCCGTGGACCTCAACGAGCTCATGCTGCGCCAGCTCAAGGAGGACCGTGACGGATTGCGCTACGACGTCGAGTGGACTCGTCACCAAGTCGGCCTTGCTAACATCACGCCCGCCGAGTCACGCACCTACCAGCTACGCCTGCTGGACCTCGGACACCAGCTGCGTCAGATCAACCACCGCATTCACATGCGAGAGGCTGAAATTCACAACTTCCGCTTCGGCACTGCCCCCGCCGCATACAACCAGCCAATGTATGCGCCAAACCCTGCCCAGCAGGCCTTCTTCATGAATGCGGAGCCTCCCCAGGAGCGCCGTGGTCCAGGCCGTCCTCTTGGCTCCAAGAACCGCGTGCGGGAGTCTTTGGGCCCCTCTTCCACTCCTGGCTCCCAGGGCCCGCCGATTAGCGCTCAGAAGGCTGCTGCTCTCGCGAGCGCCGGTGCCAAGCGCATCCTGCCCAACGAGATCACCGTGGCGACCCGTAAGTCCGACACCGACGCCCCCTGTACCTCCTGTTTTGATTCTTGCGTTTTTCTTGGTTTCTCGATAGATGCTACGTTCGATGTCACCTGCGCGAATGGCCACCGGTTCGAGCTGACCCCCCCATTTGTAGCTAATGGCGACAAGAGCGACTTGGTGCCCCTGGCAAAGCGCCCTCGGGTTGAGGTGGGCTCGCCCCTTGGCAGCCCCGCCGACGATGACAGCAGGATGGCGGTCGATCCCGGCAATGCGGTCCATACCGGCGACACCACTAACGAGGATACCGCTGTGGAGAACGGCTCGGCCGCGGGTAATGCGAACACGTCCGTCCTGGCTGCCCCGACCCCGTCCACCCCTACCGTCCCATCCATCTCTGCCAAGGCCGGCAGCGCACAGGCACAGCCGACCTCCAGCGCGAAAGCCGCCCGCACCACCCCAGGAGGCACCGCCGACGAGACCGGTCCAGGAGGCAGCGCGTACCAGCGGCTGGGCCACTGGATGTGCACGCTTTGCACGTCCCAGAAGTACCTGCAGGCGCCCCCGCCCAAGCAGCCCTCCGAGCCGTCGTCCTGGCCCCTGCGCGACGTCAGTAAGATAGTTACGCACTATACGCGCATGCACAATGAGCACAACCGCATGGAGCGCTGCATGGAGCTGGGCACCGCCCTACAGGCCAACCTGGGCCCATTCCGATACTGGATCCAGGAGACGAAGCGCGAGAAGATCCCGCTCGAGGAGGTTCGCGAGGCCCTCGCCACCCTTAACCGGGGCGAGCTGCCTGATCTCCTGCGCCGCTTCTCCACCGCCGCGAGGGCTTTTCCGAGCTAGAGGAGGACCTGACCCTGAGGCTGTGACGAATGGCCAAGATTTTTGTTGTCCCCCAAGGAGGTTGGACTTTCAGGCCGGAGGAGCATAAGAAACTCGAGTTGTGACGGACGATTGAATTTGTTGCAGTCACGCTGGGAGGTCCGAGGAATGCACTTTCGGCAGTGGCTCTTGGGCGCCGCATGAGCGAGGCAAGCACTTGAAAAATCGAAAACTGGATTTAGAGTGGAATGGAGAATGGGTCGCGAATACGGATTTCACCAGGGATGAGCATGGGCAACCGACAGACGATGGAACGCATAGTCAAGCACCGGCGATCCTGACTTTTCCTATCCGCGTCCCCGGCAGCAGACATGGGCCTATTCATGAGCCTGTAAGCGGTCAAACATCTTTCATTAGCGTCCAAGCGGTGGTCGTACCGGTACTCCTTCCTCACAAAGATTACATCAATTCTCAAGAGCGGGAGGCCCAAGCCTCTTCCTATGTGTCATTATCGCCACAGGGTTGGCAACTTTCTCATTGAATCACTTTGAAGGGTCTATCAGATTTTGGCCCGCTGTCAACTTGTTCGCGCATGTCGCACGGGTCTAGGAAAGATGAGGAGTTGGTCAATGGCGCATGGTCCGTCTGATGGTCAGGGCGTTCAGGTCTTGGTTTTGGGAATGGACCTCTGGATTTCCATAGGGGCGTTGCTGTGTTGATAGCTCTTTAGGGGAGAGACTCGCTGATGAATTGAGATGCTTTTTTGGTCACAATTGGGCGTGTGACTAGTGGCATTTTTGTGCGCGCGTGTGCGTCCAGGCTTCTGTGTGTGTCCGACATCCGAGCTTGGGAGTCTACACGATAGTAGCTGCGCCGCTGAGGGGTATGGTACCTCTGCTGCCAAAATATCGAGGTATTGCTTGACCTTGGAGCTTGATTCGTGATTGTGAGAAGAAGCCTAGGCAGCCGATCTGGACTAATTGTAGGAACAAGTTGTTCCTTCTCGTTGCAGCAACGCCGGTGCAGACGTAGTGTCTTAAAACCCGTTGATATGAATACGGTTGGTGGTGGCAAAGCGGAGCCCTGGGATTTTGTCTTCTGCAGGGAGGGTATCCCATAAATACAGCTTTAGCACAATTATTGAAGCAATGGTCTTCTGAGAGAAAGCTGTACAATATTTAACATTGCGGCAAATTTGGTGCCGAATCTAGCTTTCCGAGCTCGCCCCTGGGTGATGCCAATCTTCAACTTTTGTCAAAAGCCTCTCTTCGTAGATAACCCTTTCTGGAATTCGTCGACCCAGCCTTGTAGATCACGGGTCTCAACATCACGCCCGATTAATATTCCAAGCTGAGCGAGCGACTCGCAGGTGTCGTGAAGTCCGTTCGCGCATGGCATCCACGGCAGCTGCTGGACAAACTGCCTGATCCTAGCCAAACGCAAAGAAGATTCCGAGCGCCGTTCCCAATCGCGCCGTTCCAACAAGCATTTCTCCAGTTCTTTCATCAACTCCCTAGTGATACCCTTTGGAGACCCTTTGGGTACATACCAAACACCTTTGGCAAAAGGATCCCGGCTCAGGCCTTCTCCGATACCCAGTTTACCGATGACATGGCTATCATCCCATTTGGACCACTTGTCCAAATACTCACGACTTTTTGTTAGGAGTGAGATCGTCTCTCCATAGTCTGAACCCTTCTCATGATTTGTGTGCTCCAACCTATCACCTAGTTTTTCCAGAAGTATCTTCACAAGAGTGTACGATGGAAATGCAACCACAAGAGAGAATCGCTGCCCTGTCTGAAGAAGTGGAACACTCTCTTTTTGCCAGCGATCCACGGCCGTATGCACATTCGCCTCCCAGTGGCCAAAATCAATGCCATCGACGTTGGAGCCGCAATGAAAAACTTGGTAGGTCGTGTCGCTGAGGCTAGCTGAATGAGAAAGAAATAGATGAAGGTTCTTGATCTGCCTGGCGATTGGCTGCTTCCCTACGCGGAATCTCTCATTCCACATGATGGCGTTCAGGTATTCGATAAATGGTGTTCGCACATCGGAAAGCCTGGGTGGGATCCTCCCATCAAATTGAAATGTAAGACCACGGTAGTTAGGGTCTGCACCTTGAGAAAGTAGCACCCCGATTAATGGATCGGCAGAATTCTTGCAGTGGTCGCTGTAATCCCCTCCCGGGCCACCTTGGACGATGTTGAAAAGAATTTCAGAGATTGTCCCCTTGGAAAAGGTGGAGAGTCTCGTCCTTGACAGAAGGTGTTCGTCCTGAATCCTCGCAGCAGCCTTGAGGAAGTCCACGCCTCTGCACAAGCATCTCTCACTGTCACGACCGATGAGAAGCTGACCGGAGTGACACAGCGTTTCAAAATACGAGATGGTTCGTGAGCGGTCTGGATCGCCAGAACAAGTGACCCCCGGGGGAAAGCGGTCGAAGAGGGCTATATATTCATACGCATTGCTTGTCACGGTTGGGAGTCCGCCAGCAAAGAGCATGCTGATTGCAAGATATCCTCGAGCCCATGCGAAGAATAGCGAGAGTTCCGAAGTAGAATCGTGCTTCAGAATACCAGCCCCATCCGTTGTATCCAAAAGAAAATCTTGAGCGGTCCGATGTATGAAATGTAGTCGTCTTCGGCCATAGCGAGTCCAGAGCGCGTTATACTTGGAGCCGTACCAACCTATCACACCATCTTCCAGCGGTGTATCCGTTGCCTCGATGAGCCCAAAGCAGCATAGCTTCAACCTCATCTCGACTAATTTGCAGTGCTCCAGCATTGTCTCTTCTGGGACCAGATGAGGCGGGCTGTCGACAGCCTCGAGTACTTGGTCCGCAAGCGAAGTCGACGCAAGCGTGAGGTGGAGTAAAGATGAAGTGAAGGTCGAGTATTGCCGCGGATCATCCTGACCACGTAGTACCAGCCGAAAATACAGCGCGGCAATCTGGCGGTATGCAACCGGGCTGTCGTCGTAGACTCTGTTCCACATATCTTGATACAATTTCATCAGATCTCCAGGCAAAGCGTCTATTCTCTGCCGTATCATTTCGGATGTATCTCCATATTTAAACCCCTTGTTGATACTCTTGATGGCAAGGATTAGCCAAAGAAAGACACCCTCGGCCTTATTCACGAGCAACTCAATTAGATCCCCGTTAATGCTTAGCCCTTTCAGGAGAGCCTCATCAGAGGCAGATCCCGTGAGCTTTATGTGATCTCGAGCAAATCGCTCGAGATCAGGTCTGGTCAAGTCTTGTACTCGAAGATGCGGGTTGCCTGATAAGAGCTCCTCCAAAATGGGTTCAGGCCGGCTGGACAAGCAAAGCTTTATATTTCCGCAGCGAGGGAAGCGCAATATGAGATCGAGCAATTCCACAGGCCCCTCATTAGGATGAACTTCATCCAAGCCATCGATAAACATGCAGATTGGACGCTCGTATGAAGATAAGATCTGGAAGAGAATCGAGCGAAGCTCCTGGATGGACCAGTCCGAATCTTTGTCTTTCGCGCCCAAGCTTCGGACCTGGATGTCCTGGAGCACATATTTGGACGCAGCTAGACTGTTGTCAAGAAGCTGATATAGAAGAGAGCAAAGAAGCCCTTTGAGATTTTGTTGCATGTCATTGCCTGGGCGCCAGAAGTAGTGAGATATTATCAAGACCCGAGGCAACCAAGTATTGAGACTGGTGATTGTCCTTGGATGATCCATGACATATTTGATCAGTGTAGTTTTCCCGGATCCGGGCTTCCCGCTGACCCAATATACATCTGATGTGGAACTCAGCCAATTTGAGAAAAGGTCCCAGCTGACCTCAGATGGGTCTGCTAGATCTGCCTCTCCCAGGTCGGAATCCTCCCATTCAGAATCTTCAGGGTCAGATCCATCCAGGTCGTCCTGCAAGGGGTCATCATCTCCGATAAAGATCCACTCGAAAGTGCTCTCGTGAGCTTGAGATACCTGATTTCTGCGCTCATTGCATGCGGGGAATTTCAGGCTTTGAAGTAGACGTTCGCGTTTTGTCTGGTCTACTTGCGCATCTGCCTCGACGGTCAACCTGGTCAGTTGCTTTTGGACACAACCAATAGCATCGATTTGTTTTTTGGCCTCGGCAGATATTTGCACTCTGGTCATCAAGCTTTCGTTCGAGACCAGCTGCTTGACGTCTCTGATACCACTTTGGTAATGATGAATAAACGCGCGGAGCTCCTCTTTAATACTGCTTAGATCGAGCTCCGTAGCACAGGTTCGAGACCTGCAGCACAACCTCAGCCACGGAACGTACTTGAAGCTTCGAGGCCCGCATGCAGGGTCACTTGACTCTTACCAAATCTGGGCCAGGAGCGTCGACTTCATCAGCTTCTCGATGTTTCCTAAATTTTCCCTTAACCGATCCAGACGTCGCTTGCGCCACGTTGTCTTGGCGACGACTTTTAGGGTGGCCGCAAGCTGATTCTGCTTTGCGTTGCTAAGGAGGAACCGCACTTCTTCTTCGAGATCTCCCGCTGCGGTGGAGCACTTATCGGCTGTGGTGACGAGCTGCTTGTCGAGCCTGGAAAGATTTAACGGCCGTTTGGTCGCTTTGACCTCCTCGCTGATGGTGCTGAGAACGGCAGCATTGTCCTGAAGTGTCTGATCAACGACCGGCGAGCTGCTCTGATAGATATTCTTGGCCAGAGTTATGGTGTTGCAGCCGACCTCGATCAGCTGGAGGATGTTGCAGGCCAGGCCTAAGGCGGCGAGCGGTTCCAGCCCGGACATTGTGTTGGTGCTCTATTGAACTGCCGTCCACCGGGTTTGGCTCGCCGGTGCAGACGGCCGAACTGGAATTGTTGAGACTATAGGCTAGTCAGTTGACGGTGTGATAACTGGAGGGATACCTAGGTAGTGACGACAGGATCACGGAAGTAAGAGGGGACAAGTGGGCGCCTGATGCGGTTGAACTGCAGGAGGCTACTTATGTAGTGTTACATACTCCTGCATGTCAGCATTTCCTGCGCCAGCCCAGCCAATTACAATCCACCACGCCTAGAGCAGGCTCAATAGCACTATAGTTATCCTATGGCCATGAGCTGCTCCGCATTTCTTCTGCGTTAGCAACTCGCGCGTAGAAGAACAGGCAACTGGGACCCCCAACCATGATTGGATGGCACTTTTTTGAAGATGAATTGTAATTAATGATGAGATCGGATATTCGCACCCGCAAAAACGGATGGTACACCCACACTAAGGAACTCGTAGATCAAAGTAATTAGTTTAGTACCAAACCACAGGTAATTCTCTCATAGGTTTAGTATATTGAGTTTTTCTACTGGTTTAGTATCCTATAGGAGGGTAGGATGGTATCCTATAGGAGGTTGTCCCATAGGAGGTTGTCCCATAAGAGGTTATCCCTTGGGGCTTGGGTGTACCATCCATTTTGGTGGGTGCGAATATCCGATTCCTTAATGATGGACCTTGCTCAACTTCGAAAGGAGTCACGTTCGGAGGAAGGGGTACAAATATTCATCAATGTTATTCTGATACCTAGGTAAGTTCCGAGGACCTTCTCAGGGCAGGTGGCGAGATCTCCTTGTTGCAGTCTCTGAAGTTACATCGATTGTAGTGACCGTGGGCTCATCTGCCATCCCGTAGAATGATTGACACCAGTCCTATTTCCTCTTCTTTGGTTCGAGTCTGTTCTGAAGTCCATCGATGTAGAGTAACCTGTGATGCGCGCTTCGAACTGTGGAATCTATAAGCGTGAGCTGCGTCGTTCTGCTGGCAATGGACGCTGGATGTCTGCAGAGTTACACTGGCATGAGCTCAAAAGCAGATACCATAGTGATGTTCGGGAAATAATACCTAGGTAGTTAGGCGCAGAATGCGTGGTAATTTCTGATGGGTTCGATGTCATAGGAGCTAGAAGATGAAGAAGAATGAGCGTGAAGGCCGTTGTTTCCATATGTCTGAGGACCACAGTTTTGCGAACACGAATGAGCGAGAAACGCATCACCGGGGTTCGGTAGCTCACGATACCGGGTCGCGCACGATCTTTGGGAATCGCCTTGGCTAAAGGGCATCTGGTCGGCTGCATGCACATATTAATAGAACAACGGACCCGGCAATCCGGTCAAAGGGAAGACTATGGCAAGCACCGGTAACGGTAACCGGGGCATCCACCAGCTGTTAACACAGTGATCGCGTCTAAATGAAGCGTTTCAGCCGCTCATCACCGCCAGACAACAATCTGCCAAGAATTTGCTGGCGTCTATGGACCCTCGGGGAGCTTCAACATGACGACAAGCTTTTTATGCTCTGGCCTTAAAGCAAAAAGATTGCTAGCTGAATGAACTAGACCCATTTCGTGGTCGCTTTGTAAGTTTTACTGGTTGGCTGTGATTATGTTGATGTTATGATCTGCCCTAGGTCCCGCGTGCTCGGGTTCTAGCTGTGGGCCGTGGCTAATTCTGGCGTCGCTCTCGTACTCGTACTCCACTCAACGGCCTAGAACAGACGGCACAGAAGCACCCGGCTCCTCATTGAGCAGATCGCCAACTGCCACGCTACAGTCGCACAGGGCTGTGGCTTATCATAGTTTGACGGATTGCGTCGAGGCTATGGCTCTCGCTTCGTTCCGAGATTTCCAGTACTGCGAAGCCTTCGCATAGTTGGTACGAGAGCGACTTCAAAATACACTCGCATGTAGAATAGCTAGATAGATATTGTCTATAAGATGCATGATGAATCCGCCACCTAATGCAGCAATTCTCGATATCATCATCATCAACATCATCACCAGCTCTCCTACCTTGTCATATATACCCTTTAGAAGTTTGTCTTGCCTGGTAATCTTGAGCTATTAATTGTACCCTCGAGCTCATATCATTCCCTTTGCCTCGGCCACGATTCTCCAACCAGGAAAACCAAGTCCCTTTTCTTCCAGAACAAGCAAAATCACCGAAAATGGGTTTCCTCGACTACCGTTTCAAGCTGCCACTGCACATTGTGGAGTTCATCCTCATCGTGGCAGTTTGCGCCATCTCCACAGCACGACTCTTCCTGCCCGGGGTCACGACAAGGACCAGGGCCAACACGATAGCACTGGGATTTGTAAGTCGCCGCGCGCCACACCAAATTTCTCTATAGGGGAAGTAACTAACCGAGTTCTCTCTACCATCACAGTCTGCCAAGTCTATCAACTTCCTTCTCTATCAACTCCTCACCGAGCACGTCCAGCGCCTGCGCAGGTGGAGGAGCCTCAAGGCTTACTCGATCCTCAACGGCCTTGAGGTTGTCTTCTGGGCGGCTGTTGTGTTCCTCCTCATCCAGGCGAATATCTCTCGGTGTGTTGCTGTCGGATGCATCCTTAGCTGGGTTGTTGTGGGCATTTCCATCTCGTTGAGGTAAGCCATTTTTGTTCCCTCCTGCACATAACCTTCGCCTTGAACACGACACTGATTCTTGGCCTGCAAATAGCATCCTCTCAGCTTGGGCGTTTGGAATCTCCTTTGTGGCCTTCCGCCAGCTCCGCGCCAGCCAACGGGAGGGACGGATGAGCGATGACGTTCACGAGCTGCGCCCTGAGGTTCGGCATCACCGGTATTCTACCTCGGTCAGCAGGGAGGATATGAGGAAGTGATAGAAAAAGGACTATTGTGTGATACTCAAAAAGGGTCTGCATGCATCGGCATAGTTTGATGAGAGAAAAGGGCACATGGGGGCCAAAACCACGAGTGGTCCACGGGTTGCATATTTATTTGCTTCTATTTGGGGGAATTCTGCATGTGCAGATTTGACGGGAAGGCTTTTCGATTTTAAGCATTCGTTTTGTTTTGGGTTACAACATGGTTATAGAGCAGGACATTGGACCATCGGCGGGATAGATCTCGGACCAGACAGTACTTTACGGCCGGAAGCGAGGAAGATACCTTGGTAGAAATTGATTTATATGCATATTTGCGCGGCTTTCCAAACGTCCACTGTGACCTATGCAATAGGTAGTGTGATGTTATTTGTGATATTAAACAGTCCAATTTGGCCAGCATCAAAGC
The DNA here is from genome assembly GCA_023522825.1 of Diaporthe ampelina. Classification (NCBI taxonomy): domain Eukaryota; kingdom Fungi; phylum Ascomycota; class Sordariomycetes; order Diaporthales; family Diaporthaceae; genus Diaporthe; species Diaporthe ampelina. The sequence goes on along the minus strand of JAMFTM010000051.1, from coordinate 136,835 downwards.
CCGAGAACCATGTCAATGTCATGGAAGCAGGTCCGAGAACTCAAGCAGACGCTGGGTATACATGGGCATCATGTCAGGACGAGGTGTGGCAGTGCAATACTCCAAAGATAGCGGATATATAAAGTCATAACACATTGCCACTATCAAGTCTCAGCTACCGCTAGTGAACGCCACCTTGGACTCCAACGTGTACAGGTAATACCAGCCCAGACAGACATATTCCCGAACAAAAGCATTAGTATAGAACAACGGCTCCTGCGGATGGAAGAGAACTAGGAACAGCATGGCTTGCCCTCCTCACCAACCTTCAGCTCAGCAACCCCATCAACAACCCCATTCAGCCCAACACTGCAGTTAACCTCCTGCCGACTAGGCGGCACATCCAGCGCCGGGTTCCGGTCAAAGAAGTTCACCGGCCTCATGGTAACTTTGATCATCTCCATCGGCATGACAGGGAAGTCCTCAACACGGGGGATATGGTTGATCCCGAACTGCACCCAGACCACAGGGCTGCCCGACTCCGGGGCAAGCTCATCCTTCCGCCCAGCCCAAGCCCGCACACCCGTCCCACCGCGGGACTGGTTCGTGTAGTACCCGCCGGCAAACAGCTCATTCTCGGCATATTTCGTAACATAGATGCTGTGGTCTGCAAACTCGGCACGGCGGTTGTGGTAGCTCTCCGCGTCGGCGAGGATGGGCTGCATGGGCGGGACGTGGATCTTGTACGCGACGCTGGCGCCATTGACAGAATTCTTGACGCCCGTGTTGACCAGCTTGAAGGTGCGGTTGGCCGCGGTGTCGAGGTCGTAGCCGCCCGAGGTCGTGATGGGCGTGCGCTTTACCGTGTAGCCCACGCCGTGCGGGTTTTCCTTGGCGTCGCGCGGGATCGCGTGCGCTTCCTCGTAGACGACCTGTTGGTTCTCGGGGCCCGCGATCATCGGGTCCACGCGCAGGGAGAAGAAGTGCTGGTGGTAGGCGGCCAGGACGCCCGGGTGCACGACCGTGCCGTAGGGGTGCGGCTCTTTGGTCAGGTCGAGGTCTACGGGCTGCGTGGAGAGGATACCCGTCGCCCGCACCTCGTAGCTTATGTCGCCTGCGAGGCTGAAGTTCCAGGCAAGGATGTACTCGTAGTTGCTGACGGTCAGGATGGACTGCAGGACCAGCTCGCGGTTGCGCACCGCGACGGCCCGGTTGGTGCGGTAGTTGGTGTGCTTCCACAAGAGGCCGAAGTCCTGCTCGTGGATGCAGACTACGTTGGGGTAGTCCTGGGGCTTGCCCTCGGTGTCGGCCAGCACGCCTGAGATGTAGTAGATGGAGCCCAGGCAGTCGCATCCTAGGCTGAGGTTGTTGGCCATGATGCCGGCGCCGACGTCTCCGAGGTCAAAGGCCTGCTTCTTGTGGAAGGGATGTCGCGGGTCTGCGTAGGGAATGGCCATATCGGAGAGGGAGAGCCGGTAGAACAGGGGATTGCCGTCGTAGTGTACGTCGTACAGGACCATTCCCTCGCGCTGGTTGAAGCCGACCTTAAACTCCCACTTTTGCCACTTGAGCACCTTGCCCAGACCGTCTTCACTGTACTCCTCGACTGTGAAACTTGCTCCCTCGGGCTGGACTACCCGCAGCGGCTTGAGGTCCTTTCGAAGCCCATTAGGTTGTGCCTCGGGGATGTACTCGTTCGGTGGGACGGGGCCCTTCCATGCCTCCAACGGCTTCACGGTGGAGTCCTTGCCCGTGGGCAGGATGTCGATCCGGACGACCTTGTAATCGACTGTGTCAACGACTGGCGAGATGGGAAGCGGGAATGCGTAGTGACACCCGTCTGCCTCTTTGGAGTTTTGTGGGTCGCGCATGTACAGGAAGCATTGCTTGACCCGCTTATGGTCGGAGAAGAGCCCCTCGTGGACGCCATCAGAACCGTAGATCCAGGGGTCAGACACGACAACGCTGCCCTCTGGGAGCTTCAGCTTCTCTATCTCGGCTTGGACGCCGGGATCTGCCAGCATCGCCTTCTCGATCTCGATGATCTCCTCTCCATCACCGGGAGCATGGATAAATGGGCCGAGCCGGACATTGCTCTCCACCTTGGAAGCACTGAGGTTGACAACAGCTTCATGGAGTTTGTCCTAGTGACGAATTAGCTTTTGGCAGAAAGCATAGATAGGCAAATGTGCCGATTGCGGCTTCTTACAGTGTTTCGTAGGTAGTACACCACCTGACTCTTCCTGTCAATGGGCTTGACTGGCTGGCCAGCCCTCTCAGCCTGCAGGTACGGTGCCAGCTCGGCCTTTGGCGGCTCCAAGAGCGTGACGACCTTGAACTGGAACTTGGTACCCTCGGGCCATTGTGCTCTGATCAGGTCTGAGGACTTGGATATCTCACTTGCGGTCAGAGGGCCCAGGGGGTGTGAGGGTGCTGACTTCCGGGCGGTGCCGTTGGTAGCCGTGGCGGCCTTGGTCTGGTTAATGGTTGCCGGCTCTGACGCCGCGGCAGTGGTTGTGTCGTTGGCCGTCATGTTGATCGTAGGAGAAGGGTGACGGGATGCAACCAGGTATGGAGCAGCACACAAGGGTATCCAGCTAGACGGGAGGGGCAAGAAGGTGGCCAAGCAGTGCAAGATGGCTTGGAACTGGGTTTATACTCGAATTCCGGGGCGACCAAAGGCACAACAAATTCCCAATCGAGAGGACGCTAGGAGGTCAAGTGTAGATAATGTGGTGACGGGCCGGCAAGATATAGTTGAGAAATACGAAACACGCAGCTTTACTACTGGGTGTGATGCCGCTGGGTGATGATGGCCACCGGCAGAAATTCCCTTTCCAGATTTGGATGTTAAAGGGAGAAAGTCACCGTCGAAGGGGAGGGTCCATCAGGGCGGGAACGCTTATCGGAGATCTGCCCCACGCAGCCCCCCCTCACCATCCCGCCGATATCGATGATTCTCCTTAGGTGCACTGGTGTGAGAGACGCGAAGCTAAAACCGCGTGGACATGCCACAAGGGGCCTAATGCAAGCCCCAGAAGTCACAAACTCGGGATGGGGGACACTGCGTAGAATGGTCATTGGGCTTCTCGCATCCGTGCTTGCTGTCGTGCGGCCGCCCATCCTTTCTCAGGGATGATCGTTTCCTGTTGCTGTACCGGCCCGGCAGATGCTGCCGCTGCGGAGGGCGTCCCCGGACCGGACACCTTGTTGCTGACCTCCGTTGTTAATTCGGCTGCCGACGGTCCCGAGTAGCCGATGAGACAGGCTGAGGGTGTGGCTTATGGGATTGATTGCATGTCTCATATCTGGGTGAGCGTGAATCGTGAGAGGTCGCCGGCTTTTGCCATATGTCGCATTGGCGTTGGACGATGACTTGCGTCGTTGCTGACTGGATCACCGGCTGACTCGCCGACGTGGCTGGCCGCTTGGAACCATTTTCGTTTTATAACTGACTGCGTCGACCTTGGATGTAATGTACAAATTTTGGACAGCAGCATCGCTTCTTCCCGCACGATATGAATGTCGCTCCATTAAAAATGCGGCCGGCAGCCTCGGACCATCCTCCATGCTGTTCCTGGGAATAGCCATTATCCCGTTCGTGACGATTTTTCAGATCCTCCATAACCGACCCACCAACAAGCAAACCGATATGCGCCTGGAGGACAAAAAGCGCAGTGTCCAGAAAAGCCCGCTGCTCCGATTCATGAGGCGTCAAAGTTGGCCTGACCTCGTGACCTACACGCTTCCAAATCCGTGTCACCTCACAATCAGAAGAAGCCCTTGGTCACCCAGCGGCTGGCGCTGACCATCCACAGCCTCGAGTACCACTGGTGCGCCGTCTCCATGTACTTGGGCATGGGGCCCAGGATGCCGTCGTGCTTGTTCTTGGAGTCGAAGAAGCAGCTCTTGAGGCCCAGCTCGACCTCGCCCCTCTCCTTGTCGACCTCGGCGTACATGACGAACAGGCCGTCGCTCTCGCGGGGGCCGGGGCTCCGCACGGGGCTGTCGCCACAGCGCACGGTGATGGCGGAGGGGGTCTTCTCGACCACCTCGAAGTGGTCTGTTATCCGCGTGCCGGGCTCGTAGTTGGATGTGGCCAGGTCGCGAGGGGACCAGAGGTGGTCGGGGGTCTCGGCCTGGTATTTGTTCGCGAGGATGCGGCGCTGCGACCTGTAGCCTGTTTGGTGGTGCGAGGGATGGTTAGCATGCGCTGGACTGTCTCTTACAACATCGTTATGTAGCTGGGTGAGGGGGGAGGGCAGGAGAAGGGAAAGGAGAAGGGAAGCTCACCCCAGCCAGCCCAGACACCGCGGCAGAACTCGAGTGCTAGTGCGCCATCCTGCTGCAGGAGCTCGGGACGGATCTTTGAGATTGGTATGCGCTTGATGCAGACATCCTGGGTCGAGGGGTTGTTCTGCACGTTGTAGCGGTTGTAGGGGTTGCTCTTCCAGAGGGGGTCGTCGCGGGGCAACGGGCGGATGATGGAGGTGGAGCCGGCGACGTAACCCACGAAGGCAGTGCCCGTCAGGACGGTCGTGTAGAAGGTCTTCTTGATGATTCCCATCGTGGTCGTGGCTGGCTGCTGGTGGTGTGACTGCTCTGCGAGGAGGACAGTAATAGAGTTCGAGCTAGCGGACGAAGGGAGGGAGGGAGAAGCAAGAGATACAGAAGAAGAAGTCAGAGCCAGAAACTGGATTGGTGTTTTCCAAAAACCAAATTGGAGACTTGGAGCTCAGTTGTCGCGTGATGGTTGCGTCGACACACAGTATGCGGCACTACAGACCCTGGGCCTCTCTAGACCTCGGATGATGGACGACCTGCGCCTCGCCCAGCTGGTGGAGCTGCCCGCCGGACCCCAGAATTCGGGCCCTGAGCACGCCTGGGAGCCGTACGTAGCTCGCTCCTTCCCTGTAGCTTGGCCGAGATGGGCTCGCGTCGCGGGGTAATTCGGGACGGTGGACGTCGCAGTCGGGCTGTACCGGCCCCGACCACTCCCTGCCACCTTCCTCGACGAACCGCTGCACAGTGCCGACATCCACTCGCCGTTTCTTTCTCTCATTTCAACAACGGCGACGCCCGTTCCATTGCAACAACACCAATCATGGCGGGGCAATTACTGTCTGGATGTGATCAACGGCTTCCAGCTCTCCCCAGCGCGATCAACCAGTATTTCAACATACTCGAATTGCTCTAGGCCCAGCTCAGGTGTACGACATGGACGTTGGCCAGTCAAGAACTCGACTCTTCCAAGCTCTTGGCATCAAATCGGGACTGGCGAATTCCCACTCGAGACTTTGTCCACCTGGATTGGCTTCATCCATCTCACTGACTCTGTCTACGCCATCAAGTGATGCATATATATTTGTTGTCTGTGGTGGAGTACGGGTCAACTTTGACCTCTCCCTGATGCACACAACCTGACACAGACTTCGTCTCAACGCCCGCTGTCAAAGTTTAGCCTCGTCAGCTTCTAGATTCTTCTTGCCCTGGATTGTTTCAGCTTGGCGTTTTTATTAAATCCTGTGCCACCGTCATCATGGCTCATGTTGAAGAGATATGTCGAGTGACACATCTTGCAAGTTATCGTGATTCTTCGCTTCCTCACAGTACCTAGGTACACGTACGAGTACATACCTCCAGACCAGAGCCTTTAAGCATGGGCCTCTACCGGAGACGGCAGCTTCGTGCCGCCCTGTCCCTGCTCTTATATCCACTTATGTTTGCCATCCTGCTCACATTTGCAGCAAAGCTACTCTTCGGTGGGCGCCCAACATCGTCTCCTCCACCAGTGACAAAACCTAGCCATGGCAGCCCTCAGCACCAGCCCGGCGCAATATCCAAGGCCCTCGTGGTCGCCTCAACCACCAAAGACGACACAGCCTGGCTCTCCGAGATCCCCCCATCACTAAACTGGACAATCAACCACTACCGCGTCGACAACCCCCTAAACCCAGCCCTTAGCGTGCCCTCCAGGAACGGCAACGAGGCCATGGTCTACCTGACCTACATAATCGACAACTACGACTCCCTCCCGGACGTCATCTTCTTCCACCACGGCCACCCGCGCGCCTGGCACCAGAAGCTCACCAGCGCCGAGGAGGTCGCCCGCTTGCGCACAGAGTACGTTCTCAAGGCCGGCTACGCGTCGGCCCGCTGCCTGCCCGGCTGCGAGAATGTCGTCTCCCTCGAGGGCGGGGAGCCTGCGCCGCGCATGGCTGCGCTCCCGCTAATGTCACGGAGAGACCACCTCGTCACGCTGCTCGAGAACTTCCTCGAGCCCGCGCGGTTTCCTGAGCTGGAGGGGACTATCCCGAAGCAGCTTTCGGCGCCGTGCTGTGCGCAGTTTGCTGTTAGCAGGGAGCGGGTGCTGCGGAGGGAGAGGGAGTGGTGGGTCAAGTTGCGGGAGTGGCTTATTGAGGCGCCGTTGCCGAGCATGAACTCTGGGCGGTTGATGGAGCATCTTTGGCATGTTTGGTTTGGCGTGGAGGCGGTACAGTAAGTCTATTCTTCTTCGGTTGTGCTTGTGTTGACTAACACTTTGGCTACAGCTGTCCAAGTCTTGAGGCTTGCCGGTGCCACGTGTTTGGCCTCGGGGACAATTGTGAGGGCTACTTCGAGCAGGAGGAGTACATGTGATGAAAGGTAGATGGGTGATATTTGGCTTCCCTATCAGGAATCGTCAGGTGGAATTGAGTCTGAGTACATATTCCACCCCTCAGTCTCACCCCAAGAACCTTCTTTTAATCCATGTTAGAATGCCCGGAGAACCATTATATCCGCTCCCGAACTTCAATTGAATCCTGGGCGATCCCGGAATGTCTGAATCTTGGTCTCAATCCCATCAGGTTCATCTCCGATGAGCAACGTCTGCCTTGGAACTTATTCCTCCTCACGAACCGAGACCAAGGGCGTCACCGGTCGATCATCAACAGCTCATCCCTCAGATCGTTGCCACCCTCATCGACACTGCTTCCATCAACATGCCCCAACGCACGAGAATATACCTGAATGCTGAACTCATTCCAACCCCGTCCGTGGCGGACCAATTACCACCCCACCGACGACAAAACCTCAGCCCAGCTTCGGCCCAGGCACATCAGAAACAAAGTGCTTCATCATGACACTATTGTTCTTCCGCTCCATCTTACCTGTTTGACGAAAAAGAAAATGTCAGCGCACACCTTGTCACCAAGAAAATGGAAAGGGAGCAACAAGATCACTTCTTCATGGTCTTGTTGCCCCGCAGCTCGACCTTACTCCAGAATCTGCGCGCCTCGTGCCGCGCCCTGTCCTGCTGCTTGAACTGCCGCAGAACCACCGCCCTCTGCTCCGCCGCCGGCAGGTGCGCCAGTGCCGCGCGGTCGCTGAGGGACATCTGAGACATCGCCACCGCGAGGGACGATTTGCCGCTTGCTTCGGCGCGGCGTTCGAGTCGGGTCAGGGCCCGTCCGGTGTTTTCAGTCGTTGGGTTCGTCGTTGTGTCTGGGGATGGGCCCGAGGATGATGGATTGGGGCTATCTTCGTCGTCTGGTTGGGATGCCGCCGCGAGCGCCTCCCGCCGAGTAGGCTTCTGGGTCTCGGAGAGCGGCCGGTGATTTCTAGGGGCCGGGGCCGACCTGTTGGAGAGAAGCTTCCCAGAGGCGAGAAGCAGGCTGCCTTCTCTCAGCCGGAGGGGCTCGGCCCCTGCTGATACCGCCTCTTCCTCATCCTCGGAGCCGTTCGAAGAACCACTCTCGCTCTCGTCCCCAGCCCGCCTGGCGCTCTCATAGAAATCCCGAAACTCGCTCTCGTCATCCTCAAGATCGATCCGGCAGTGGCCCTTCCCCGTCATGTGCTGCCGCACGGCGTGTACGTTCTGCCTCTGCGTGTGGCAGAAGAGGCACTCGTGATAGGTGGATATCACGAGGTTCATGTAGCGCACCAGGGTCTCGAGGTCCACTGCCAGGGTGAGGGACCCGTTGTCGATGGATGACGGGATGAAGAGAGAGTGGCTCTTGCTCATGTGGGATAAATTAGAGGCGAAGTCTGGGGAGGCGGTGTTGCAGAAGAGGCATTGTGTGGGCGTGAAAGAGTCGCTGTCTGCATCCTGCTCGGGGACCTCCAGGTCTTCTTGGTCCTTTTCGGCCGGCCTCACTGGGCCATTTGTTCTGCAATTATGTTAGCACTGCTCTGGCAGAAGCTCAGAATGAAGAACGAATTTGTTACCTATCGGGCAGTGTCTTCTGTGATACAGCCGCCTTGCCCTTTCCTATCAACGGTGTCTCTGGTGCAGACGCACCCATCAGTCTTGTGTTACCTGTCATGGTGTTGGCCTGAGGAGTGCCGGAAGATGTCGATGCAGTATCCATGTAAGGTCAAATATAATACAATTCCTGAATATGTTCAGCCAACAGCAGCTTCGTCAATCCGGATTGCTTGATACGCCTCCCATAAGGGCCTCTTCAGCAGCGCCATGGCCATGCTCTATATATATTCGTCCTCAATTTCAGTAATCCCATATAGACTACATCTCCGTATGACCTTGTAGCCTTTGGCACAGATACCCGTGTAAATCCATTGGTGACTCAGGCATCGAACCGGACTGTACGTAAAGGTGCCTGGGATGTGGCTGATACCATGGTCGTCTTGAGAATATGGAGGTCTAGGCCCAGTCGAAAGAGTAGACCAGTAACAGTTGATGGCTGGTATAGTAGGAGGCTGTGTTAGTGCAATACTTGTGGCTCGACCCTGTCACTCAGAATGACTCATGCCGACGCAAGGCGATCCTGCCAGACGATCCTCTGCCGCCTCGCCGAGCTTGAAGAGGGAGGTGCAAGACGAGGTGCAAGATAATGTCAGAATTAGCATAGAAGAATCTTGCTTATCTGCCATTGGCTTAATCTGCTGTCAATTGGGTGGGCGTTCCAAGCCGCGAACCCTGGACTTGAGTGGCGTTGCTCTTCTTTGTCTGCAAATCATCGGCCCCTATCCTCTACAGAGGATTCTAATGAACGCATTTTTTTTTCTTTCTTGTTAAAATACACTGCATAACGCGACATAAAGGGGTAGGCAGTCCATGAGATATCATCACAAACGGCCTGAGGGATCGGACATGGAATTTGAAAATAACTTATGGAAAGAATCCGTTCGTTAGTTAGTGAACAGGCCGGATGAATGACATCGATCGTGGTTCAGCTTACACGCGAGATCTCAATCTAGACTGTATCGTTTGCCTAACACGGCTCGCACCTCTACAGACCAAGTCGACGTGATCCAGAAATGGGTCAAGGATGGATGTTCATGTGAGCGTAGCTCACATGAATGAAGTTATGAGCGACCAGGAATTAGCATATCATCGCATTCGGATATTCCATAAGCAGTTGTGCCGGGAGAACCCATTCCCATTATGCCGTGTCGCAGAACATCGACAGGCCCGGACTTCGGTGGCGGTCGAGACCCGGCGGCTGATGGGCCCAAGATGGAGACGGCCGGGCGGCGCTAACCCCCGTTCGTATTTGTATACGGCAAGCTGGGCTAACGGTGCGCCCAGCCCGGACTTCACGATGGGAGAGGTGGAACAGATGGGATAATTCATCGTTCCGATTTGTATGAAGCGCCTGATTCACAGAAACGACTATGTGTCTCATCATCATCGATTCCGGAATACCCTGACACGGGCAACGAGATATAAATGGGCTGGAAACCCGTCGTTCATCAGCCCTCACCCGAAGCACATGGTCTTACGCTCTGTTCAAACCTCGCAACATCACTGAAATTGCAATAGACGGTCTTCAAACTGGATTCACACTTTGTGTTGTCGAGACTTTTACTGCACCATCGAAGATTCGTCAGACAGCTCAACAATGCCACCCTCAAACACAGCCGCCTGGCTCACCAAGCCCAAAACACCCCTCGCCGTGTCCCCGGCGCCCTACACTCCGCCCGGGCGGAACCAGATCGTGATCCGCAACCGCGCGATAGGGGTCAACTTCTGCGACTGGGCCAAGCAGGACATCGGCGGGATGATATTTCCCTGGGCCAAGCTGCCCTACATCATGGGCGAGGACGTCGCGGGGGAGGTGGTCGAGGTGGGGCCCGGTGACAACATCCCTTTCAAAGTCGGTGACCGTGTTCTGGGTCATTGCCTTGGACTGGACAAGATCAGCGCTGGATCCAGCGAGGGTGCGTTCCAGGAGTATGTCGTGCTGCGGACGGGACTGGTTTCAAGGATACCGGACTCGGTTTCATTTGAGAGGGCTTGTGTGTTGCCTGTATGTCTGAGCACTGCGGCGACGGGCTTGTTCTGTGATAAGCACCTTAGCCTCGACCTGCCTTCGGTGGACAACTACGCTCCCACTTCGAGGGAGGGGAACAAAGCGGGCAAGGTCCTCGTCGTGTGGGGAGCCAGCACCGCCGTCGGGATGAACTGCGTGCAGCTGGCCGTCGGAGCTGGGTACAAGGTCGTGGCTACGGCGGGCAGGCACAACTTCGACTACGTCAGCTCGCTCGGGGCGTCGAGCGTCTTCGACTACCGCGATGCGAATTGCGCCCGCGATGTCATCAAGGCGACCCAGCAGATCGGCTCGGGATGTGCCGGAGCCGTTGCCATCGGAGCGGATTCGATTAAACCGTGTATAGACATCGTTGCGGCATGCTGCAAGGGCACGATAGACAAGGCGTACGTCGCCCAGATGTCCCTCAACGGCCCTCCGCCGCCGGAGCCGGGCGTGCTGAACTTGGTGACCTGGCTGGCAAAGGCAGGCTATGCGTGGTTTTCGACCCTGGTGAAGAAGAATATCAAGGGGGTCAAGGTCGAGTTCATCTGGGGATCTGACCTGTACGACGGCCCTGTGGCCGAGACGGTGTATGGGAGCTTCCTGCCGGCGGCGCTCGCGCAGGGCAGCTTCGTGCCTGCCCCCGAGCCACTCGTTGTTGGGCACGGACTGAATAAAGTACAAGAGGCATTCGAGGTGGGCAGGAAAGGCGTCTCGGCGAAGAAGCTGGTGGTGACTGTTTGAGGAAGTAATCAAAGCTGGACTCGTTTTCATGCCGCGGGAGGAATGCGTCACCACATGCGGCCCTGGCTTTCCAACTAGCAGTCGGAGGACGATGCGTTTTGTACAGCGAAAATGAGGCGTAGCAAGACTGAAGGGCGATAATTCGACATGGAACCTTACCGACATAGAATAATCGCGATTTGTTTAGCACTTACCACGAGCAAGGAGGTGAGACAGATCGCCTCTGTCAATGGCAGCAACCACAGATTGCTCAGGCCGTATTCCCCTCCCCTCGAGCGATTTCGCAAATCCCTAATCCCTCTTGGTTGTAGATTCCGAGACGGCGACAATCGATACATGCCCCCATCTTCCAGAGTTTCAGCCCAACCCTGGTTGATGCCTACACCAGCGACTTTGTACGGACACGACTGGTCTGTATGGTCTGTGATATTCTTTTCGACAGCATGGCAGCACTTCTGTGTGCTCGCGGACTGTGACTCATGTTTTTCGCTTGGTAGCAATTTGCGGAAACAACGTGGGCTGCTTGGATGTTCCCTGCGTCTTGCGATGTATTCCTCACGATTGAGGTCCAAACACTGTATCCACGCATCGAGTGTGTCATGCTCGTCCTGCTGTCATCTGTGCTTCGACGAGGAAGGTGTTTGTTCGGTTCAGCTCGAGCCGCGGACTCGGAGACGACTCGTGGGGTTGTTGCATGGCAGTAGTTTTGTCGATGGGAGGTTTATCGAAGGCGGAGACCCATCTAATCCGAATGACCAGGCGTCTGGTGCTGTTTCGTCGTGGGCGGGCAGGTGATCTCGTCGGGCTGGACGTCAGAACTGCGAGTGATTCAGCAGGGGGGAGCTTGGGCAGGGGGAGCTCCAAGTAGGGCCGGAGCTCCCCTGTAACCCGCAGGGATGTCAACGCAGGACTGCGAGGAGCTTGGGCCAGCACAGCACCAGCACCTCATGTACAAGATATTACTTGAGTATCTACAGAACTTCCGGTCTCCTCTAACATTCCTTACATGGCAGCTTGTACTCCCAATTGCAGCGGATAACTCTGCCAGTCATCCCACCAATCCACTCCCTCGTGCTCCACAGGCCACACCCGGCGCCAGAGACCAAACCAATATGGGCCCCTCTTGGCCCTCATGTGATGGGACTGCATCCTAAACTGCCTATCATCAACATGAGTCTCCCGCACATGAACGACCTCCCGCGCGTCGTCACGTACATCCCGCTCGACGACCCACCGGCGGTCCAGCGCCGCAAAGAAACCCTGCAGTGCCGTCCACGGCGGTGACATGGCCCCAGTCTCCGGGAACGCACGGCCGTCCATGGCAGACACCGCGAGCCGCTCGAGGCGGAGCACCCTCGTCGAGCCAGAGGCCGCGGGCTTGGCCCCGTCGATAACCTCGAAGATGGACCGCGCGAGGCTGGCGTCCACGGCGCTGTTGATCAGCACGTCGCGGACGTGGCCCTCGCGGTGGGGCTGCAGGCCGCCCTTCATCAGCTGGCGGTCCTGCTCGTCGAACCACGGCTCGATGGACGTCGTGCCCGGCAGGGTCAGGGTGCTGACCCCAGGCACAGGCTCGGGCATCTTGTCCGGGGATATGATTGCCGGAGGGGATGCGTCGAGGGTCAGCTGGAGGTGCTGCAGGCGTGGGAGGCGGCCCAGGGCCCTGTAGCGCTCTACCTCGGCTGCATCCCCGCGCGATCGCTTGACTTCTATGGCGAGGTTTTCGATCAGCGGGCAGAGCTCTGCCAGCTGGTGGATGTGGTCGTCGCGGAGGGCGGGGCCGCCGTGGATGCAGACTGTGGACAGCTCCAGTGTCTGCAGGTTCGGGTTCGCGCTGAGCGCGGGCACGATGGAGACTGCCCGTTTCCATCCTGTGACACGGAGTGCCTTGAGGCAGGGCAGGCTGCACATCAAGTTGATTGCTGCGTCTCCATACTCTTCGGAGAAGCCTTGATCCGGTCCGCAGGCGAGGGCCAGTGTTGTCAAGGACGGTAAGTTGATAGATACTGGCAATCCCTCGAGAGCAACAGCTACATTGAGCTTGAGCGCACGCAGGGCAGTCAAGTCGCCAGACGCTAGCGTGTCGACCACGCCGAAGGGCATATTGCGAGGGGGACAGTTACTGTTGGGCCCATCCAACTGTATGAGTTCGACGGGGACTGGGTTGGAAATGCCGTGGTCCGCTTGCTGGGGCTCGACCGCGTCACTCCCCCACCAGTAATAGATCCTCTTCAGCCCTCGGCCTTGGAACCTTCTCACCAAGGAAAGGGCGCGATGGGACTCATCCCCATATAGGTCTCCAATTGCATACAGGGATGGGAATTCCGCAACAGCTTGATCATATGCAGGAATGACATCGCCATCTGCTGCCCTGCTTTCAAAGCTGTAGTGGTGAAGGCGGCAGCGGTGGAGATTGTCGTGCAGGACCTGTAAAATGCAAATGGGGATTTGTACTGAGCATGCCCAGAATACGTCGGACAGGCCGGTCAGAAGTTGCACTAGGTGGGCCGTAGATTGCCACTGCTCGGTTGATATGGACGCATTTCTTGCATAGCAGGGATCCCACTCATCATAGTAGAGGTCCCAGCAGCTCTGCAAGCCCAAGCCGTCGTCATAATGCCGCTCGGAGGAGTCGAGGGAAAGATAGTTATCCTGCGTCTGGTCACGACGCGAAGAAAAGAAGATGAGTCGACGGACGTGGGAAAATGCATCGTCCCGGGATAGGATGGCCTTCCATCTGTTCAAGTCGTCAAGCAGATGCTCCCCGTCCGTGATTGTGAGTTTGACTGTGCGGTGCAGGAGGGGGCTGGCAATGGCGTAGCATCGCCGGCTGGCGCGTGCAAAGGCAACGAGGCTTGGCGGATGCGTGTGATCGAGGAATTCGCAGATATTGTGCAGAAGTTCAGAGTGTAGTCTTTGAAACGAGGACTCCATAGTGCGGCCTCTGGAACCTTGGAAATCAGACTCTTGAAAAGGCCAAGTTCTCTTGTCTCCAGGTGTCAGGAGAGTTAACGTGACGCTGATGCCCCGTGATGCCCCGTGCCTTGTGCTGGGGCCGAGCTGCCCTGCAACGGGCAAGGATGTCACTGCAGACCCGCGTACCCGGAGACGATGCGAGCAGGACTGCGAACCCGGGTCAAGCACACGCCTACCTCAAAAACATCATCGAGCAAGACTTCCAACCTTGGAAGGTTTGAAGCCCGACGTGATCTTGTCCTGCCCTTATGAACCCCCCTTTCTTGGCGGAGACGCCGCAAAACGGGCTAATAATAAATGAGCCAGCACAACTGCAGTTGGTTATGCAGTTGGTGTATCGCTTGTTGGCGCTTGTTGGGGGTTCCCTGCATGCCTTTTGGCTGCTCAGACTCGATGAAAGGGCGAGCCCCTCGACCAGTCCTGACGTCTTGACCTTTTTTCCTCTCAATCCTTAACATTGGAAACCCGACAGGAAGGTGCTCGTCCCGCGTTGACACAAGTTAACAAAAGACCAGCATGCCCGTCTCCGTCGCCCCGACCAGCCTTTTTCCCCTGGGAGAAGAAGCCACCCGTGTCTCAGTGCGCATCAATCAGGACCTCTTCAAATTGCTCGACGTTTCCTTGGACCCACCGGAGGAAGAGGATCATTTCAGCCGAGTTGGGCGGGAGGCAAGAGATTCTCTCGACCAGATGACCCGCGATGTGAGCATGGCCATATTTGGTGCCGATACTATCCCCTTGGAGATGCGTTTCGGATGGTCGAAGCCGCCCGTGTTGGGACAAGACAGGGCTCATCACTACCTCGGAGTTTGTTTTGACCATCATGTCACTGATGAGGTCGTCAACCCCAGGGTGCTAGAGCTCACGGCAGAGGATGAAGTTGACGGTGTCCTTGTCTTCCATGCAGAGGAGGTCGACACGGCGAGGAGGGATCAGATCAACTCGTGCGTTCGTGAGGCGCGGCGCGGTCCCCGTCTCCCATCAGGGACCGCTACATCTTGACATGCCATGCAGCGGTCTCACGGCATATAACCTCGCCCGGTGGTGCTGCAGGCATTGTAATCGAGAAAATATTTGCCCGAGGCCTGGTATTCAGGAGGGACGGGAGTGCAAGTTGGCCGGGATCAACGATTTCACGGTAATGCCGGACAGTAATAATACAAGTTGGGGAAAGGGACCGGGCAGAAAGAAACATGATCCAGTGTCTCCAAGAAGCCCTGGTTCCTACTACCATATACTTAACCGCGGCGTAGGCCCCTCTTCATGACGGCACTCTTTACTGGTCGAGTCAAGCTTCCCAACCTCGGCTTCACTTCCCTCGTCCCAGTTGCCACATTCATCCTGCCAGGATAAACAAGAATATAAGGCTGCCATCATGCTCGATCTAGAAATATAGTCAATGCATATTTACCGTATCGTCTCATCAATGTCAAGTGACCATGATTAGAGCCTTCAATTCTGTGACAACGGGGGACGTGTGTGTCAAAGACCCATGGTCAGATCTGTGCTAGTGCCCGCTTGTCTACCATCCGTTAAAGCTATTACTTTTAGCTGACTCGACTTCAAGTAGCGGCCGTTTCGATTCAAGTGCCTGGATATAATGTTTTCACTCATATGCGAGTTGGAAGAAAATGATATATGTTTCTTTTAGCTCTCCCACTTATGAATAGACAGGTCGTCTTGTAACCAGAATCCAAGATTGGCAGTACATCAGTCCGCCCGTGAGCTAAATGCCTACCCGAGTAATTACAAAGGCACATTTAGTGTTATTAACCACCAAATTACCTTGCCTAGGAACCAGGCTGCTGGTATAATCCCAGCGCCGGGTAGACTCGCTCCTATATCTACGGCCACAAGTTGGACCAAGCCTATTGAAACTCAACAAAGCCGAAGTTCGACTTACCCTCAACTAGCCTAAAAAGATTCCACTTCTGACCTAATGACGATTCCTATTCAGCAGCAGTTCAACAACAGGCGCGAACATAGATCAATGCCGCCTATTCACTCTTTAGCTAGGATACCTAGGTAGATATCGGGAGCTTGGCAAGCAGCTGGCAACTAAATCGCCCAGCCTTCATTGGTTGCACGACTGGGAACAACACACTGGTCGAACGCCGTGACATCGCCGAGAGCCTGTCTGTCGCCGGTCCCGCAGCATCTGAGCTTTCCCCACACTTAGGCCGGAGCTTACATTGGATGGCGGTACCTATGCTGGGAGATAAGCCTATCAAACCTATCGGGCATCTCCCGTATCTGTACGGAGTGGTGCACCCCCTCAGCTGAGACCCCAGGTGCCGTGAATGTTATGGCGAGTACGGCCATGGCCGGCTCGGGGTCACGGTATCCGGCCTAGAATGAGAGGATCCCTAGAGTTTAAATAAAGCCAGCTCATGCAGCTTTGATGATGTTCATGGGGCCGGACTTCTCAGCACGTTCATAGATATTCCCACATTTGAATGCACTACCCTTCGGTGTAAGTGACCACTTGCCATTTGGTTAGCCCAGGTATGGAGTCCTGATATTGACACCGAACCACGCCCAGAACAACATCTCATATAGTTTAGTACGTCATGGCTACACAAGACAGCAGCAAGCCGCTCGCCTTCTCGGTGTACAAGAACGCGCCCAAGGACTTCAAGCCCAAGCTCCTGGCAGAGCCCAATGTCTACTTGCAGGACGTTTTCAGCTCGGAGAAGGTCAACCCGGACAAGCCCATGTCGTCGGGCATATTCCGGCTCGAGAAGGGCAAGGAGCTCGAGTACCTGTACACGTACGACGAAATGAAGATTATCCTGGAGGGAGAATTCACCATTAGTGACGAGACGGGCCAAAAGACCAAGGCCGTTCCGGGTGACCACTTCTTCTTCCCGAACGGCAGTAAGATCACGTTCAGTACTGAGGACTATGGGCTGGCTCTGTATGTTGGGCAGAGGAAGAAGGATTATGCTTGAATGAGAAGGGACTGTTGGATGGATGCAATCCCAACCTTGGAAGTTCTGATGGGAATGGCGTACCTTTGATGAGGCTTGTGATCAACACTGAGAGATGTTTGACCTTGTTTTCGTCTGTTGGCTGCTGTGTCGCTATAATATCAGTGTCGAAGTGAATGAGGAGATCCAACGCAGGATGAGGCCTTGGCGGTGTACAAGTGTGGAAGTGGCTTGCGTTAGGAATGTGAGATGTCCCCGTTTGTTAGACCCCGCTGCTGCATGTTAGTGGTGTCGCTGTGGGCAAGTGAATATCCTAACACGGGACCAAGGGCCAGCCGGGTCCCGGTCAGTGACGAGTTACAGCCGCCATAGCACACGTGCCAGACAATCCGTCGTCCCGACCTAGCAGGCAAGTTCCAACACCGTCTTTCCATCTCACGAACCATCGCTTTGACATCGCTCCGACCTAGGTATACGTATACACCAAGCAGGACTCCCAGCTAGCCTCAGGAGTGCCACAACCAGACTCAAACCAGCAGATACCTGTCCAGCTTCCCCAAGGTAGCCTCGGCAGGCGCCGACCCCACACTGCCCGTCACCCAAAGGTCCGGATACCGAATAGGGCGACGTTGCAGACTCCCAGAACACCAAGCGTACTGCTGGACAAGCTCCACTACTGCTCCTTTCAGATATTCGTTCCAAGAAGTTGCTATAAACATGGCTGATGCTCGCGATCGACTGCGTGCACTGCCGAACGAGCTCTACAACCAGGTCCTTTCTCACCTGGACCTCCTCGACACCAAGAGGCTCCGCCTCGCATCCCAACTGCACGCCAAGAAATGCCTGAGCCCGGCATTTCTGGCATTCTATCAGGAACAGGAGACAGATCTCACGCCCACAAGCCTACAGCGGCTGCGTGAGATCACCGCCCACCCCGCCCTCGGGCCAGCCGTCAAGCGCCTCACCGTGGTTGCCGTGTTCCACAACCCCAGCAGCCTGCTCCTCAAGATCCGGCGCCTGCGGGACCCCCTGCGCGGCGCATGGAGCACATTGCTTCCCGAGATCCCTAATGCCCGCAACAAGGAGCTCCTGGAGAAGATCGGCCAGCTGTATAAGATCATGAGCATCCGCCATGAGCAGCAGGGCCAGTTCAGCGATGAGATCGTGGAGGGCCTGTCGCATATCCTAGGGAACCTCCGCTCACTTGATGTGCTGAAACTGACTGCTCGCGTCATTCGGCCCGACCTCGACAAGGCTGATCAGTCGAGTAATGCCCGCGGTGTGAATTGGAATTGCCTTTGGGCAGATTGTAACCGGCTGCTCAAGATTGTGACTACTGCCATGAGTATGAGCCAAGTCGATGTCACAACATTGTCTGTCTTCACCGACTGCTTCGGCAAAATCCAGGTGAGTGATGGATGGAATTACCCTCTTTCCCCCTGTACTTTCGAGATCGAAATGCTGAGTATGCAAGACAGTCCCGTGTTTTCAACAATTTGAACACAGATCTCTCAAACGTCGAGTTCACATCACGTACAGGCGCCAGCATCAAGTCCCTCAACCTCGGCCTGTCAACCGCTACTGTTATTCCAGTGACAAGTGATATCATCTTCCACAAGGACGGCTACATGAAGCACCTCGCCCCGGTCAGGATAGCCACAAGCGAGACACGAGGCAGGACCGAGGATAACTTCCCCGGAGTCGCCTCGTTTCTCCAGCAGACCCCGAACCTCGAGGCCCTTGACCTCTACATGTACAATACCATGGAAGGTGCACCCTGGGCATATAGCGGTATGTTCAAACACATTTCAAGGATTGTGCTCCTTCCCAAGCTACGCCGCCTCACCCTCCGAGGTATCTGGACCAAACCGAACGATCTGCTGCTCTTTCTGCGCAACCACCCTAACCTCACGCACATCGACCTAAGGGAGGTGCACGTGAACGGAGGCACCTGGGAGTTGATCTTGAAGCACCTCCGGTCTATGCCTGATCTAGTCAGCCTACATCTCGAGAACCTGTGGGGCGGCTCCGAGCACCTTCTAAACCTGCAGCCCGTGAAACCGGTGCATGGCCGCGAGGAGAGGATACCGGGACACTTCTACCCCACTCGGAATGGTACGATGATCCATACGAGAGACATTGGTGTTGAAGAGATCAGAAATGGCCTGGAATTCGTGAAGAGCAGGGGTAGCAGCCGGGGTAAAGGCTCTCGTGCCTTGATGAAGTGGATCCAGCAGCGCAAGATTGATTATGGGCCCCCTGAGGAGCCGTTTATCAGTTCACGGTGAATTTTCGAGGCATTAATGGGTTTTGAGCGGTCAATGTCGTCACCTGGTATTAAACACGTGCATTCGGGGAACGCACGGTGTTTACGATGGTGACCTTTTACTGAGGCGCCCATTTCACACATCATCACGACAAGCGGGAGTACATTCTTGTGCTGAGATAAAGATAGAAATAGTGAGACGGCCGATGAAAGATGAGAAATGAGATCTAGATTACTAGACTAGACGAAGATATGACTGATGGATGTAGCTGGAGATGTGGCCAGAAAACAGTACCTAGGTATTAGCTTGTATCTGTGGGTTGTGGACAATTCAAATCGAATTTGTTTGCCTACCCATTGGAGGGTCATAATCCGTATATGGGTCACAATGGAATAAAGGTACAGGCACGCCAGAAGAGCTCCAGGCAAAATGATAGCCAACATCATGACAGACTGGTGAAGACCGAAGGCCAACTGGGCACCCCGCTGCTTGGCCCTCTAGAGGCCTCTTCGACATCATTACTGAGCGCCTCACCAGGCCTCGGGCCTGTGCGAGACAAGTCCGCTCAGCCTCTCCTGTAGAGGCTCTTGGATTGACCAGGTGTGAAAGCGAAGATATCACAGCCCACCTTCGATTCAATATGTGACTTTCTCCCGCGTCAACCGAGCATTCGCGATTCGGAGCCCGACTCGACGAACTCATCCAAACAGGTCGATGAAGGATGAACAGCACCAGACCTCTAAAAATAGTTGGAAGAGATGCATGGTACCAATCCGAACGTACCATCGGCTCAGGGTCCTATGGCGAGTCAGTGACGACGTGGCGAGCGTTGAGAGGGCGTAGTTTGAACGACGGTGGCAGTGTTAGAAAGAGATCGGAGAACTCCAATCAAAGGGCACGAGCATAACATCTGCGGGGTGGGAATTGTTGCCTTGAAAATGTGAAGCGCAAGTCTATCAGTCTTCCGCGGGCATAGAAGCAACTGTGAGACTTTGTGCCGACTTTCCTTGGCCATCCGTTCCCCTCCTTCTCCTGATCAGACGTGCATGAAGCCGACTGAAGCATAGCACCAATGCAGGGTTTAGATCAAAGGCCATGACCCCGAGGAAATAAAGGCTAATGACTCCACTGTTCGGGCTGATCTCTTTTGGCCACAGCAGGGGACTGGACTCGGCGTACAACCCCTACCCACCTGAGAGAAGCATTTCGCTCGGACCAAGGCTGGCCATGGTCCAAGCCAATTGGAGGATTTATGTTACAGGACAGATAGCCAAGGATTCCTGCGGATCCCGAGCGTTAGCCTTTGGCATTCTCTTCCACACAGAACGCCAGGCTGTTGGATTGGGCACGTAGCTGCGAGCGAGGCGATTCAGTACTGTTAAATTGGGCACAGCCTCGCCTTGGGATATGAAAATAGGAACATCATGATTTGAAATGCGCAAATGAAGATGTCTTGATTGTCTTGTCAAGAAGAGGTTACGCTGAGGCTGGATTCTGAAGCGCTCGAGAGCAGATGTGTGACGGAGCATTTAGGATCAAAGTTAAGAGTGGAACACCTGGGTATTGGCAAAGACGTGCCGATGGCAGGAAGGACCACACAAAGCTGCACGAATGTCTAGAACAATGTTAATTGATGTGCTATCTCCTTTGCGCGTGCGTATCTACAGCAAATCTAATCCTCCTCACAAGCCCTTGGTGCTCCATTTTCTCAGCTTCTCGCCGTAGAACCATAGAACTGCAGGCGAGCCAATCCCAATTAGAATGGTCATGAGCCCCAAAAAGGTATTGCCCCAACCCAGTCCCATGACCTCGTACATCCGTGGCGCAAAAAGAGGGAACCCAAACCCGGCCATCGTGCGCATGAAGGCTCCCACCGCGGCGGCTGAGGCAGCATACCGGTGGTCGTAGGCGTCGGTGACGTATGCCTGAGCGGACTGAAAGGCGATGATGAGGCCCACTGCGAGCAGGAAACAGCCCGTGTTTGGGACTGCCCAGTGGAGCTGGTTCTGAGCGGACCACCCGTAGAGGAAGAGGCCTGCGGGCGCCAGGATTCCGCCTATTATCATGGGCGGGATACGCCATTCTGGTAGACCGTCCGTGGTATTGTAACGGCGTTGATAGTATGCGTATAACTATTTCCTATTAGAACTTGCGATTGATGGAGATCATGACGAAGCCGCACACCTTGTCCATTACTGGATGGCTTATTTGTAGTCCCACGATAAATCCAGCACCCAGTGACAAGTAGTTCAGACTTGCTGGGCCTTTGTCAAAGTCATAAATACCGTCCCATACTTGTTCGTAGGTTGAGAGACTGCAGACATTGTCAGTACCATTGGTCAAAGCATTGATGGTTGGCTTCGAAACAGGGGCACTAACACCAGGTACATGATGCCGTAAAGGAAAGCCCTGTACAGGCTAGGGAACTGGATAGCAGGATGCGCAAACAGCATTATGAAAGGCAAGACGAGTCGCCTCCGGACAATGCTAGCATAGCTCCGGTCGGGATTATCGTACTCCGTCCTGAGCTCGGTATTTCCTGTGACCTTGCGGAGCTTCTTCGCCTTGTCTCCCAGTATCTTAGGAGCATATGTCTCTCGAAGGAAGAAGAATGCCGCCACTTGAACGAGAAGATCAAATATGGATGTTATCCAGAAGATCCAGCCCCAGTAAATCTTGTCGTTGGCGACCACGTACGCGCCCATGATCGGTGCCACGGTCGGGCTGATGAAGGTGAGCATGCCATAGATGGCCTGGCCCTTTCCTCGTTCCTCTTTGCACCAGCAGTCGGCCAACACGCCGTTGCATAGCTGTCGTGATGGGTAGTGTCAGCCAAAGTCTTGTCTGAAGGTCTTGGTACATGACTTACAGCTTGGGGTGCACTCCCTCCTATGCCACTGAGGAAGCGGAAGAGGTAGAGTTGTTCCTTGGTCTTTGCAAAAGGACACACAGTGTTGAACACCAAGTATATCAGATTGGCCCACTGAAGGACCTTGACACGGCCAAACAGCTCCGATAAGGGAGCAAGGACGAAAGGGCCTTGTGCAAATCCAAGCAGGAATATTGACAACACCAATGCCCTGGCAAAGCCCTCGGGTATGTCATATTGATCTCCTATATCTTCGAGGGCCGGAGTGACCATGGTCGACGAGAAGGGCGAGATAAATGTGAAGCAGGAGACCAGAATGGTCGCCGTCCACTTCCGACTGGCAGACCAGTTGAGAGGGTTCTCGATGTCGTAGGGGCCGTCCCAGGTAACCTAAGGAGGGGAGTTGTGTTAGCGGCTTGTCTGCATGCTGCCCAGCGGACGGTGTGGGCCCATCGACACATCTCACTGGGATAGCTACTCACCAGATTGGGGTCCTGCTTCAAGTTGCCATCGTTGCTCTCTTCAGCTGCTCGTTCTTCCGCAGCTTCCTCCTCGAAAGGTCGTTCTAACAAAGAGTCAAGTGATTCCGTCGAACGGTTGGGATGATTTAAACGTAGAATACTGTCTAGCCCGATTATAGGCGTGCTGTTTGTACGGGTCTCAAAAGAGAAAGTCTGCAACCGACTCAATCGATGGAGACCACCTTCGACTGGCTCCGTTCTCTGGTAACGATGCTTCTGGAGAGGCATTATGACTTGTGTTTAATGCACGGGTGGCACGCGACCTGCCGGAATGTTTCTGATTTGGGCTGAAGGGCAGGCATCGTGGGGTCACAATGGGTTTTATCCGAACGCCGAGGCTGTTCCATCATATTGGTAGTAAATGATTTTAGCTATGGGGCGACGATTCCAAGCAGATCTCATTTCTTACAGAGATAGCCACGGGGTGGCTGAGAGTGTCCGCCACAGATCGCTTCTACTAGCCCCCGTGAATGGACATATTTTCGGTATACGAACAGCTGGCGGTGAGTGGCCGTGAATCGCCCAGGGGGGCTGCATTTTGGCCAAGTGATACTTTGCAGCACTTGAACAGGTCAAGACACCATGCCTTGCAAGGCCGGAGGACATTAGTGAAGCCAGCCAGTAAGAATTCTTCCTATCCGCGGACAACTCACACACACCGGTAGTTGCACTCGGGCTGCAACTATCTGCAGGAAGATGCATACAAGCCACCGAACCCGAGGCTGTGGAATGTCTTCACGGACCTTGGAAGCTGATAAAGTTATGCAAGGAGTGGCCCAAGAGCCGCCGAGAGCGTTGGCGAGTGTTATCATGCCCCATAATTTCGACCCCAACCGCGCTTCTGTTTGGGTGTTCCAAACTTAGCAAAGACAAGCTCACCCGTGAGTGGCTATGCTGCAAACTGGCGACTTGTCTAGTGCCCATGAAACCGGATGATCAAGTGCAGCTAACAATCTTGGCGTTGACGTCAAATTAACATCCATGCTCTGCGGGAGGCAGGCCCCGGCCATACAGAAGACGGACTGCTTGACGTGCAGATTGAGCGTGAGGCGCGGGCCCACCCCAGTGTCACCTTCTTTCAGCCTGCAACAGAAGGCGATGAACGGCCGTGGAAATACGCTAGCCCAGAAAGCCACATGAGGAATAACACCCGCTTGTGCGAATGGCGGCAGTGTCGCCGTGTTGGCGGGCTGGGCTCGCCACAGGAAAATGTGCCATCGGGATAATTCGATCACGGCCATATTGCGCTTGGGGGACGGATCTGATAGAGTCACGCGACTCACAGCCGGAGCAATTGTAGATCTTGGTGAAAATGTGGCAGTGAATAATGTTCCATTGCTTTTCATGCTGCTAAATATGGATTGTCAAGGCTGAGCTTACACCGTCAAGCTCATCTGCCAGCACATTGTGTATAGCAGGGCTACGAGATAGGGCTGTAGCGTGTTCACGTAGCATGTCCATGGTGGCTTTCGATGCAAATTCACCCCCAAACAGGAAGCAAGGCACGCGAGTACATAATCTCGTGATGAGAACGCCGAAAATCATTCATGGTCATGATCACCAGACCAAGACACAGAAGGCACACAAGAAAGTGCAACGCAACCCACAGCTGCAACGCATTGAATGCTTTTCAACCTTTGCTACTCGTCTAAACTTACCTTCGTATCTCGCCTTCGCTTCTCACAATGACTACCGTCTTCATCGGAAACAGAGCTCGCAAGCCGAGCGATCTTCGCCGGCCTCCTGCTCGGACCTCCCCTCCCTCAAGCCTGTCTCCGCCGCCCAACCGCCTCTCCCCAGGGAGCAGCATTCGCGGGAGCAGGTCACCTGTGCGAAGCCGCAGTCCTCGTCCTCTGGATCTTCGTATCCTTATTGCACCGTCTGGCTTCAAAGAAGCCCTTGGCCCAGAAGATGTGGCCGCGGCTATCGAAGATGGCATCCGCCGCGTGATCACTGAAGACACTGCCACCGTTATCAAGCTTCCCCTGCACGACGGCGGTGAGGGCTTCTGCAAGGCCCTTGTTGCTGCTCAAGGTGGTGATATCATTGAGTCTATTGTCACAGGCCCAATCGGAGAGCCTGTTGAAAGCCACTTTGGTCTCACAGGGGAGACCAAGGACGTCGCCGTTTTGGATATGGCGGCTGCTGCTGGCCTCCGGCTTGTCCCGAAAACGCACCGAGACCCAACACGAACCACGACATATGGTGTGGGAGAACTGATGAAGACTGCTCTTGATAGGGGGGTGTCACGCATTATTATCGGTTGTGGTGACTCCGGCACCTCGGATGGTGGAGCAGGCATGCTTCAGGCCCTAGGGGCCAAGCTCCTCGATACAGATGGGAATGAACTCCCTGCTGCCAGTGGTGGTGCGGCCCTCTCCAAGCTAGCTCGCATCTCCCTCGAAGACTTGCACCCTCGGCTTCTCCCAGAAGCACCGGACCGCGTCAAGATCGAGGCCGTTTGCAACATCAAGAATATACTCTGTGGCCCCAACGGCGTGGCACGGGTCTATGGGCCTCAAAAAGGCGCAACCCCGGTCCAGGTCGAGATTCTCTCAGACTCTCTGGACAACCTGGCAGCTGCTCTTGAGCCCATCCTAGCCACCAATATCTCCTACGTTCCCGGAAGTGGTGCATCTGGTGGGCTTGGAGCTGGTCTGATGCTTCTGGGCGCTGAGCTCCGAGCCCGATCCGAAGCCATAAACGACTACTTCCACATCGACGATATCCTCGACCAGCGCTGGGACTTCGTTTTCACCGCGGAAGGCAGCCTGGACTCGCAGTCCGCCAAGGGCAAGATGACTGTTGAAGTTGCGCGGCGGGCCCGCGATTACGGTGCCCAGGTCATCGCGCTGGCTGGGACCATTGGTGCTGGGGCTGACACCGTGTACGAGGAGGGGATCGAGGCGTTCACGAGTATCCTGAACGGACCGTTGTCGTTGGAGCAGGCAATCGAGGAGACCGAGAAATTGCTGAAGGACTCTGCTGAGAGGACGATGAGGATGATACAGACGGGGATGTCCATCAGGCAATCAGAAGGTGATTGGGACAATGTGGATGAAGGTCGAAGACGTTCTAGCCCTACGGGTCTGGGAATCATGAGGGCATTCACGAGTTAGATGTTTTTGTTGTCGGGTTGGCACAACCCGACCTGGATCCGTCATGGGTATTCTTTTCCTTTGCTGGACTGGCTCCTTTCTTTCCTATATTTCTTTACTTGGTATTCTTTCCAGACGCTCTCTCGCTGGCCTCTTATATAAGACAATCCACCTTGAGCTGATTCCTTTTTAACAAGCGGCCCAGCCAGCGAGATTGATAATAATCATGAAGACAAGCCCTCACACCGCCTATCTGTAGTCTCGTCGAGTATGTCAAATTCCATTCCACTGTAATGGTCAAATAGCATATATCCTCATTTCTAGATACACTTTGCCCACTTGCTGGAGGGTTTTCTCGGGAGTTAGATAGGGAGTGCTGGTGTCAATTGTGCGTCCCCGCCTCGCTGTCTTGGGCGCAACTGGAGTACCCTGCTACTCGTGTGCCTCGAATCCGCAAGGGTACTTCCCAATCAACCTTCGCATATCTTCTAGGACCCTGAACATGTATTAATACTTCTTACTCTACCCAAGAAACTCGTACTCACAATTGGATGCATTCTTTTCTGTCGGGAAAAATGGCGGCACCATTTGCGTTGAAGCGTCTAGTCATGCCCATCATCGAGTTAGAGTTCCCCTTACGCAAATTACCTAGGTACCCACAAGAGTACCTAGGTAGCCACGGGGGCCATACAAACTATACAGAATGTTCCTGTCATCATAATCCTCCTCAGGCGCGCTTTTTGGAATATGGGTATGGTAAGATTCAAAATAGCGCCGTGAGAACATATTGCGTTCGGGGCGCCAATTTCCCAACTCGTCTGTTCCAAATGTCAGTCCAAGCCCGCTTCGGGAATCAAGGCAAAGATTTTGAAGAAATACGCACACTCATTGTGCGCCCAAAAGCCGGCTGGGTCGAACGCTATACCATCCTTGGTATCCTTATCGACGATTGCGGCGTTTCCGCACCACAGATCCCCATGGACAAAAGACGGCTGCAGTTTCCTGCCCTCGGATTCCAGTGGCTTCAGAAGCCGCGGTATGACCTTGTGGTAGAAATCAGGAAGCATTGCTTCGAGCTCCGGCTGTGGACCAGCTCTCTCCCTGAACACCTTGAAGACATGTTTCAGGCCGTTGGTAAAGCAATCTTCCCAGCTGTCGGACCAAGTGTTGTCTTGCGGTAAATTCCCATTGTACGTTGTCACGTGAAAGCCAAATTTCCCATGAGGCGAGATGTGAGCTGAGTGCAATCTTGCCAGTTTCTCGCAGAAGGATTCTGGCTCGGGCACGCCGTCATATAGTTCGTAGAACTTGCAGATGTAGAAATGGGAACTCGAGTCCGCCTTGAATGTGCCTATTGCGATGGGGTCCGGGCAGAAGTCGGGCGCAATTGTGAACATCTGTCTCGTAGCCTCGAACTCGCCCTTCAGGGCTTCATAACCTTGGGGTCCCACGGAAACCTTCATAAAATACAGTCCATCGGTTCCATCGAGGTGCACTGCAGTGACTCGGTAGGCCTTTGCCCACAAAGACTCTGCGTGTAAGCCGATAGCCTTGATTTTGCAAGCGTTTGGAACGACTACAGGATGTCAGCATTCCAAGGTTCTTTAGTCTTGGTGTCTTCAGATCGCAGCAATTTTCCATGTTGGGCTTTGTCATGCTCACCATCCAGCAACTGAGCTATGTGAGAATCCATGGTCCCGCTCAGTTGGAAAGCAACGAAGCTGTCGAAGTCGCTCAGTCCCAGATCATGCCCAAAATTTATCCTCAGGGGGGAAGGATCAAGGCATAGGTAACACTGAGTGTACCATAGCATGGCATCGACCAATAGTGGTGGAGGTGGTGCATGTTGGTTGGAACCGTGTTGGTTATCTGGTTCCATTTCTATTCCGTATACAGCATGAGCCATACACAGCACCTTCATATAGTCATAAATACTCAAGACCCAGCATTTAAAAAAACATATAATATTAATAGCAGTATTTAAATATAATAAGTAGGTATATAGCCTTAGCCTTATAATATATAAATAAGGTTAGGGAGAGACTACTCTTAATAGTACTATTAATTATTAATATATAGCTTAAGGGCTAATTAATAGTAAAGTAGTTATATAGTAAGGTAAGAATAGTCTCTTAAGATAGTCCCTATATAAGTAGTCTTATAAAGGAAATCTAAGCTAAAAACCTATTATATAAGAAGGTTATAATAGATAAATATATATTTAAGTAAAGTTAAAACCTTTAGAGTATTCCTCTACTACTAATATATATATATATAATTTTAAGTACCTCTAATAAAAATATAGCTTAAAGAAAGAAGCTCTTACTAGGTAAGCCTATATAACTATAACCTCTATCTAAGTATATAACTAACTTTAAAAGAAGTTAAGATAATAAAAGTATAATTTAAAATAGCTTACCCCTAAGATTTTTATAATTAACTTCTAAACCTTCTATAAAACTTAGGAGTACTAAAAGTAGTTTATAAGCTTAAGAAGGAAGAATATAAGAATCTTAATCTCCTTTATATTTATACTCTTATTATAGATAATAAAGGCCTTTTTAAGTTAGTAATAATAAAGATAATAAAGGGAAATTTTAAGGTATATTTGTGAGAGGAGTATAGGGAAATATATGAAGCTATTAAAGACTTTGTGAGCGGGCTATGGGGGGAAGAAACGAGCGACTGAGCAGACACATAGAAAGATAGTTACATAGTTTGAAGGAAGAATACAGTATGGCCGAAGCCCCGTGTTGGTTATCCTCCGGCCAATAGAAGCAGGCCTGGACCTTGTCTCGCCCTCAACTAGTACTTTACCTGGGCCGGACATTGGTCCTTCTTCCCCGCAGCTGCCTGCACATGGATGATTTCGTGTTGACAAATTATGCTAGCTTTGAACCATACACTGCACTTAGCCGTGACGACAAGAACCATATAGGACTCAGCAGGGCCCAGACTTACGCCTCAGAGTTTGGGCTTACGTTGATGTCAAGTTGAAACGTCTTGGGGCTCGCCATAGCTAGTGCAGCATCTCGCGGCTTTGAGATATTCCGTCCCATGCGCCTTGCTTCTCTGGTCCCGGGATTCTACGTTCCCCGTCATGAACTACGCCGGAATCTCTCCAGGAGACTTGCTCTCTGCTGTCGGCGCTCTGGTCTCAGTGGTACGTCGTAAGAATGAGCTTCATGAGCATTGAAGTTGACATCAAGTATTCTATCAGGCTGTTGTGATCTTAACCTACAGAACTCTATTTCATCCTCTGGCCGCCTTTCAGGGCCCCTTCTTTTCAAAGTTCACCGATGGCTATGGCGGCTACTACGCAGCACAAAGATGCCTCCATCTTAGGACATACCATGATCATCTGAAATACGGTTCGCAACTTCACTTGAGCGTTCCCATTGTCTGAATCACTAAACTGTAGCATTTATGCTCACGATACCCACCAGGTCCCGTATTTCGACAAGCCCCTAGTCGTCTGGTATTTAACACAGCAACAGCACTGAAAGGTTCGCATGAGTATCCCGCAGAACACCACCGTTGTACAAAATTTCCTGAGTACTTCTAGATATCTATCTGAATGCAGGGGTCAACAAAGCGCACATTTATAAACACACCCAATTCAACCCTCAGGTGAACATCTTCGGTACATTGGACAAAGTGCGACACCGACAAAAGCGGAAGCTCTACGGGCAGATTCTCTCGGATCGCTCCCTTCGCGCTTTTGAGCCGACAATGAACGAAGAGATCGATATTTTCCTGAAGCAGCTTTCCAAAGCCGAAGGCAAGGCGGTGAATATGTCGCCCGCTTGCGAGCGTCTGGCGACTGACATCGCTGGCCAACTGGCCTTTGGGCAGCCCCTTCACACGCAAGTCGAGGAGAAGAACAGGATATTTCCCCGTGCCATGGTGTCAATGAATGCAGTAGTCAGTCTGTTTAGTAAGCAATATCGTGTCTTTCTCCCCAATCTACGGCAAAGCATGATCCTGACCGCCTCGCATTGGCCTGGCCGTCGATTTCAGCTACTTGGCCTATACTTGGTCGACTGAATAGAAAGAACGGCGTGGCGTTTAATGAAGCCATCCGGGGCATCATTCAGTCACGCATGGCCTTGTCCAAGGATGCGAAGTGTGACTTCTACTCCGTCGCAGCCGACGAGGTGGATACAGAGGAGGGACTTAAGCGTAGTGAGCTGTGGGCTGAGGCTGTCTTCTTTCTTCCAGCAGGTGAGATTACCTTACATGGTTTCTTCCTCCATTCCGCGTATCACGGAGAACTCCCCCATCTGCCCTTATCTCCTGAGGCACAACAAGCCAAGCCGCCAATGCGGAATACGCAGTGGTATTGGGACTCTATTGACAAACAATTTTTGGCATGCGAAGGAGGTACCACCATCTCAGCATCTCTAAGCGCTATTTTCTTCTACCTCTCGCGGCACCCTCCCGTCTACGCCCGACTAGCATCCGAAATTCGGACGACTTTCACTTCAGGTCGCGACATTAAGAGTGGACCTGAGCTGAACGGTTCCAAATACCTCCGTGCTGTGATCGACGAGAGCATGCGCATGTCGCCTCCTTTCCTTGGGACTTTCTGGCGAGAACCACATGAGTCCTACCACGACGCGTTCGTTGTTGACGGACACTTGATCCCACCCGGCACCATTGTTGGCGTCAACCCGTACTGCGTCATGCACAATGAGGCCTACTTCCCCGAGCCGTTCGAGTTCCGGCCCGAAAGATGGCTTGATCCTGAGGAAGACCAAAGCGGCACTAGCGTCTCTGTTGTGCAGGCAAAACAGCGGCGATCTGTTATGCGGGAAGCTTTTGCCCCCTTTGCGCTCGGAGAGACAGGGTGCTTGGGAAAAGCCATGGCCTACCATGAAATGAGTCTTGTGGTAGCTAAATCACTGTGGTACTTTGATTTCGAAAAGTCGGATGGGGATGCCGGCAGAATTGGTGAAGGAACGCCCGGGAGAAAGGATGGGAGGGGGAGAAAAGATGAGTATCAGCTTTTCGACTTGGCAGTAGCCGATCACGACGGTCCGAACTTGGTTTTCTGTCCAAGAAAGGACTGCTGGCGAAAACTTGGGGTCATGGCTGATGAAGAGTTGTCGTCCAACAAGTTAGATATCTACCAATAGTTGGGCGTGGCACTGGACTCGAGGCATTTTAGGGTCTCTATCAGTATCACAACAAACCGAGATATAGATGTTATGGTTAGGTCACAGACACCTGGCGCGGCTGGTAAGATTCGAAAAGTATTTGAGCGGTGCCCGTATCATGCATATTAGTCGGAGGTCGAAGCCGTCATATCGTAAGAGTGCCACCTTATAGTTTAATTTGGGCTACAATATTGTATGCCGCACACTATGAAGCACGTCGTATTCATTTGAGGTCGGAATTTCGATGACTGCCTGTAAAAATAAGGGATAGATTCTCTCTTCTATAGACCTATGGAAGGAGGAGGAAGACCCTTTATTTAGGGTATAGGCAATGCTTCGGCTAGATTTCGGTCTCGGTATTCCCATCAGACATCCATGGAGACCAAGAGAATAGATAATGACTCGTTAATATAGGCTAATAGAGGCCGTTAGTATTAGGCCAATAGACGGAGAGAAAACCGTCAAAAAATAGCGTATTTTTACACTGCCAGTGCCTAGACTCGGAATGCACGGATCTGGTTGCGGCGGCATTGCCGTGCACTCCACACAACGCCCTTACAAGGACTAATTAATTCTATTGCCACGGAGGATCACCTTGAAAACCACCGATGTGCACGTTGGCTCCAAGCAGGGCTGAGAAACTGCATGGGTGGTGAGTGGTGGCAACGAGGACGTGCACGTGACCTCGTTCCCCCAAGGGCTGGCTGCCCAGGTAGTTGGAGCGGTCGCGTCGCCCGACACGGAAATTTTTGTCCCAGCACTGACGTTTTCAAGTTCTCCCAACTTCAACCAGGTCCCGTCTCCAACCAACACCCATTGAAGCTGCACGGGCATTGATTGACGACGGAACCATTGATCAGCAGCTTATGAGACAGAATGGCTTCCTGGAAAGACCACGACGGCTATTTAGCCAAGCTGCAGCAGATACAGGATGATGACACAGCGCGTCTTGATGCGCTTCGCCAGGCCGATCAGGACCGCCGGGCGCTGTTTGAGGAAGTCTTGACCAAGTACAAAGACCTTGTTATGCGCCATGACGATCTTACAAGCGATATGAACGACCTAAAACTTGCCAATCGATCTCTCAACTACAGTATTAGAGGAATGAGCGCAGAACTTGATTCCCTGAAGCAGCAGGAGGTATGTCTGGCCGTTTACTATGTACAAGAGAGCCTGCATATATGTCTCGGTGCTCCTATGAACCATGAATGGTCGAGCATCGATGCATGTGTATGTGTACGTCTGATCAAGGTCAACTGGTCAGCCTCGCAGCCGCTATCCGTTACCAACCCCACCTGGGCACATGCAGACACCATGCAGGTGGTCTTGTCGAAAGCCGGGTCGCCACCTATATATCCAGAATGGCACGAGTCCGTTTTTTTCACACACGAAACTCCATGCGATCACCTCTGCAAAGACGGAGGCAGATCTAACAGCATCCGAAAATCTGCTGACTTTTGTTGTGACTCCTGGTAGGGCTCAAACTCTTTAGTCGGCGTCTTTATTGATGGCGATGGAGCCAAGTTTCATGAAAATTTGTAAGCGTTATTTATCATGGCGGCGATGGGCCCACCCCCATGATGACTTAAGTATCCCAACGTTGTGACCTCCAGAATCCATACTGATCCATTGCTCAGTGTCAAAGATGGAGTCGAGGGCGGACAGCTTGCCGCACAGAACATAAAAGACGCCATTAAAATGCAGCTGAAGGATACTTATCCAGGAGAGAACACCGAAAACTGGCAGATCATAGTCTGGTATATCACGGCGCTGGATGGTCTTGCCAGTGTGTATCAGAGTAATTTGTCCCAAAAGTTCGACTATACTGGGGTGAACTTTAGAGAGTCTTTCCGTCGATTCGCCGTAGGAATCAACCGGGGAGCCGATTACAATTTCAACTTTATTGATATGGGTGGCGGTGATAGGGATTTGCACCAAAAAGAGATTACGGACGCAAAGCTGCGCGAGACCTTCAAGATGAGTAAGCGATGTCCTCAACTGATACTCCATTTCCACCGTTTTCGTCATCACTCTTACCTGTTGGGACAAGGAGCAAACACACACTGACATTCTCTTCTCAAAGTGCTGCCACACTGTCGGCATGTCTTCTTTGCGGGCTGCCACGATGAGGGCTACGTCACATTCCTCAGCCCTTACAAGCATGATCAGAAAATCGCGCCCAAGATCACTCTGCTTGAGACCCACAGAACCAGACCAAAGTTCAACGAGCTTGGCTTCCGGATGACAAAGTTTCCAGATATATTCCGAACGGAAGACTTCAGTCTCCCACCAACGTCATACCCGGCCGCCAGTCGAGCTCCTGCGCTGCAAGCCCCAGCCCGTGCCGATGGTGTTGCATCTCCCTCTTCAGCCATTGAGAATAGAGCCCCGACGCCCGTAACGACCCCGGCCGGGGCCCCGACCTGGGCGAGATCCGCCAGCAATGGCCCTGCCCCGTCCTCCAGGATGATTGACATCACGACTGCAAAAAGGGCGCCGGACAGTAAATCGAAAAATTATTACTTGGTCAATGCGGAGAACGAGCGGGTGGACGAGCCATTGCCAAAGTGGACACAGCAGGCGTATGATAGGTTAACTGGACGCGTAAAAAACGAAAATGGGGGACGAAAGTTCTGCAACCAGTGCTACTTCTTCGGCCCGGATAATTGTACCAAGCTCAGTGACTTCCGGCACGGGAAAGCTGACCTTACGCCTGCGGAGGAGCTGGTGTTGAAGCACATGGTCCGAAGCCTACCGTGCACTTCGAGCTCCTGGTGCGACGACGTCAAATGTCCGTACGGTCACAACTGCAAATTCGGCTCGAACTGTAACAATCCTGGGGCCTGCAAGTTCGCAACTACTCATCATGTGAATATGGTACGTTAGCCAACGCCTTTTCCCATTCCTGCAAGAGTTGCAGCCCCGGCTTACTAACCACCGCACTGTAGAAACCAAGCAGAAAGATATTCGAGGATGGAAGCTATAAGCTTATTTGAGTCGGAGTGGATGCCATGTTCGCCAATGCAGCATCCCTTCACTCACATGACACATGTCAAATAAAGACCTGGGGTACTCCTGTTCTGGCTGCCAGCTTGGATAGGAGTGAACTGGCTCTCAATATTAGCTTTGTATGTGTCAACGTGGAGAAACACATCGTCGACGGTCAACATCAATTTTCTTTACATCACAAGTAGTGCCAATATAAGTAGGATTGAAATATCGCTTTGCGACAGCCAACAAAAATATTGACACCATTCTGAGAGCCGTGCAGACAAAGCTAGTCGAGACTGCTTCCAGCTGACGTACCTATATTAGACCTGTCAACCTGAGTAGTCTATGAGTAGCTCTCGGAAAATAAGATCCACCACGAAAATCTCTATGATATCGGCGCGGTCCACCATTTCTTTTTTTCAATGCTAGCTGACTCTTGCCAACTGATGATCAAGCTTGATCTGAGCCTTCGTGTAGTTCAAGGCGTACGATGCCGTCTTCTCCGTCTCCAACAAGAACCTCAGCACTGATTGTGCTGCGCACGAGGGACTTTCGTGGCAGGGTCTGGGTCACAGCTTGGTCTTCTCCATTTTGACCAGCGACTATGCCTTTGTTAAGCACACGGTCCGAGTATGCCTGGCTTCTCACTTTTACACCGAGAATCTCTGTACCAATCTCCCACATTGGGGTCGCGCTCCAGCCGTGACAGTCACTGCGCATCATACTCTCGCTCTCAACCCAGGTAGTCAGATTCTCGGCAATCATCTTCTCCCACGGCTGGATCAGTGTAGCCCAGCATTCCTCGTACACCCCTGCAAGGCTGACAGCCCTGAAGACGTAGAATCCCAAGGCGAAACTTGCCTTGACGAGGCCATACTCCTCTCTCTGCAGAATTGATCGCCTTAAAAGGACCTTAGCCTCTTCACCGGTAACACACCTGGCCAAGACCGCAAAGATCTGACAATGTTGACTGACTTCGCCTTCTGCTCCGGGGCCATCAAGAAAGAGTCCCGTCTTTGTATCGAAACAGTGCTTCTTCACAGACTCGAGGAGGTCATTACGTCTTTGAATGTACTCTTCAGATGTGTCACGCCTCCCAAGAAAGCGACAAATCTCACTCGCCTTGGACAATGCGTACGCATATACCAAAGAGTGATATGTCGCTGATCCAGTCTTGTAGTAAGCCGGGGGCACAGCGAGGCCCCAGAAGCCCCTGGACGGGGTCGCCCACCCATCAGCCCAATCCACAAATGCCCACATGTCTTGGTCGAATTGGCCGACAAGTCCAGTATCCGAGTTGAGCCGCTGATGGAAATAATTTAGAACGCCATCAATAGCGCCGATGTAATTCCTCACGAGCACTTCGTCACCGAAATGGACCATGTGGTCCCAGACCATGAGGACCCAGAACAGCGAGAAGGTCGGTATGTTGGTATTTCGTCCCGGGCATGGCGTATGGGTCTCCATTAGTCCATCCTCACGGCGGGTGGCGTAAAACTCTTGCATTGCCTTGCGGGCAAGCCGGTCGTCGCGGGACAGTAGGTAAGTGAAGAGGATCATGCTGCGTGTGTCCATTGCGAACTGGTTCTGCTCATAGAAAGGGCAGTCTTCATATGTCTCGTGCATACAGTTGCGAAGGGTGTTGACGCTTATGTCCCAGAGCTTGCGAGTAAGTGTGTCGGATGTCTGGATCTTGGTCTTGACTTCAAGCGGATAGTGAGTCGCGCGGTAAGTGAAGGACCTGACGCTGACTGAGGCACTCGATCCTGTTGTGATGATGCTGAGACGGATATATCTGAATGTGCGAAACCAAAAAGGGGAGAAGTGGTTGGTTCCTTTACGAAGCGTATACTTGTCTGTCATTCCGTAAAGCACGCCATTTTCGAAGTCAGTTCTATCGCCCTTGGTACGCCTTGTGAAAGCTTCCATCGAACTTTCGTAGCACTCAGAGCAGAGTATCTCAACCCTGGGTGTTGACTTGGTGTCATCAGTCGCATTTGAAGTCATAGAAAGGTCCAGAAAGCCAGTTGTAAGCTTGCTTGTCTCGATCTCAACCCAATGCGTGGAGTTGCTTGGAATGTCAATGGGGGCGCCCCCTGAGAGCAACCGTCCCCATGCCTCGGTCAACTGTGGGTCGGAACACCTCACCACACCGTCAAAGCGGGTGACTATTTCTGGGAGAAACGGGATACTTCTTGGGAACAGACGCCATGGATCGACCATTGGTGACATCTTTCGTTCAGGCGTGGCCGGTATTGCTGCAGCCCAGCCGCTGTCGTCAAATCCAACCAGTTGCCAACCATGCTGCAGTCCTCTCCCGTCCACATTCTCGTTCAAGCTCAGAAATTGCGGTCCAAGCCGGTAATCCCACTCTTTATCCGGAACAAGACCTCTTGAAGTGTCCCTATGGGTTTTCCATCTGGGATCCGTTCCAAGATTGAAGTCCTAGTGAAGGTTATTAACATCTGTACAAGAGCAGTGGCAGGCACTCGAACAAGCTCACCCCGACTTCGCAGCTTAAAATGAAACCAGGAAATGGGCTGCGTATCATGCTGAAGCAGCCATCATGTGTGCTTGAGAAGCGCAACACTTCGGCGGCCAACACGTTTGTGCCTTGCTTGAGGCATGTGGCTATGTTAAGAGTGTCATAATACCATCGTGATAGGTAGCTCTTGGCCGGCCCGAAGCTGATGCTTTCCCCGTTAAGGTACAAACGATAGCGGGTGTCCGCTGACACGTGTACGAGTACTTCCGATTCTGGTTTCTGGTCAAGCTGAAAGGTCCTCCGAAACAAAACAAATTGCCCCTTGGCCGCCGCATCGTCAAAATTCGGAGTCCATATCCAGTTGGATTTGCCCGGCACAAAGGGTGAATCTTGCATTTTCGTATTGTGACTCAAAAGAGATAAAACGAGCCAATGGGCTGAAGGTGTTGGAACCCATTAAGAAGCCTGCTGGTTGTTTTCTTGGTTTACATGTCCAGGTGGTGTAGAGAAAGCATGTGCGGAGACGCGTAAGGCTCGCCCCGGGAAAACCGGCGGATAAGCCGGGCACACGTGCAAGGGGTTTCTCACACCGAGATGCCGGGTATTCCGGGGTTAGCCCTGCGGTACCAGGCCTCTTCCCCGTGGGGAAGGCTGAGATACTAATCCAAGACTTTGAGATGGGAGTCTCTCGCTGGATTATGACCCGAGGTCGCAGTCCCGTACTTCCCTGAACCGATGCTTGATCTTGTTCTCTATCTGTTCTCTTTCTCTGAGATCTTCTGTTCGAGAAACGACTTGCATTCTTACTCTGATTGACCACCACACTTTCGAAAATCCAAGATGGGTACTGAGATCACATTGCAACGAACTTCTGCCGAGCAGAAGTTCCAAACTGCCCACGTCGAGGAAGCACAACAATCATCCAACACGCAGGATGCTGGACAAGACTCCATTGTTGATGAAGATGGACTGGGTGTTGCTCAGACACTGCTCAAGAACCCCATCATTGTTTTGTGTGCGTTGTACGGAAACATCGGAGCCTTGATGTATGGCTTTGATAACATCACCTTAACGCTTTGTCTGAATATGCAACCCTTTGTGTAAGTTACACACCCAAGGCAGAACGCCGAATTTGGATCTCAGTCGCTCATCACTGCGCTTCTCTTACAGTAAACAATTTGGGGTTCTCGAAAACGGCGAGTACATCATACCAGCATACTGGCAGTCACTGTGGAATGCCATACCTCAACTCACGACGGCCCTCGGCGCCTGGGTATCTGGCCCCATATCCGATCGACTTGGTCGTCGATGGACTATGCTAATTGCCGGCATGCTATCTATCGTTGGGGTAGCAGTGGTGTTCACCGCTTCTGCAAGTCCGCAATTCCTGGTGGGAAAAATGATCAACAGCGTCGGCCTGGGGATGGCGCTTGCTTCCGGTCAAACATATATATCAGAGATCGCACCGACAAAGATCAGAGGAATTGTGCTGGCCGTTTACACAGTGTCATTGGTATGTACTCATCCATTACAAAATACTTGGCCCAGATTTCTGTGCTTCAAGCTGACGCGCTGTCGTCTTTAGAGTGTGGGGTATCTCATTGCAGCCTCAGTCTCTCTTGACCGCGTTAAAATCATGGACCAGTCATCGTACAAGGTGGTATTCGCAGCAGAATGGATCTGGCCAGTCCTGCTTGTACTGGGCGCATTCGTGGTCCCGGAGTCTCCATACTACCTCGTCCGGAAGAACCACATTGACTCTGCATCCAAGTCCCTCGCGAAGCTCCATAGGTCCAACACATGGATTCAGGTCCAAGCCCGTGTCAACACCATACAAGAGACCATCCGCCACGAAGCACTTACCAAC
Source organism: Diaporthe ampelina (assembly GCA_023522825.1). NCBI lineage: Eukaryota > Fungi > Ascomycota > Sordariomycetes > Diaporthales > Diaporthaceae > Diaporthe > Diaporthe ampelina. Next base: position 98,693 of record JAMFTM010000051.1, on the reverse strand, counting down.
TCTGGTGAAGCATCATTCAAGGACTGCTTCAGGGGTACAAACTGGCGGCGCACTCGCATTGTGCTGTACGCCAATGGCTTATCGCAAATGACAGGTGCAACATTCATCAACAACTCGCCCTATTTCATGGTTCTCGCCGGGTTGTCTGCTACAAATACTGCAATGATGGTTGAGGTCGGCATCGCAATGTCCATCTTCTCGAGCATACTGACACTGTGGGCAATGGCACGCGTGGGACGCCGTTCGATCGTCCTGTCGGGTATTACCCTCGCTACCGTGCTGTTCTTCATCATGGGAGTTGCCGCATCAGTACCAGAACAGTCATCAGCGTCTTTATGGTGCGTGGCTATCACCCTGCAGATGGTATGGCTCAGTATAGGCCCAGCCAATGGACCCGCTCTTGCCGTTGCTGCAGAGGTTTCCAGCGTCAGGCTCAGAGCCAAGACACTGGCCATCGGCTTCTTCTTCAACTACTTTTACAGTACAGTGTGGAATGTTGTGGTTCCGTATATGTTCAATCCCAGCGAAGGTAATCTGGGCGGCCTCATGGGCTGGATCTTTTTCGCTACGTCTGTCATTGCTTTTGGAGTGATGTGGATCGAGTTGCCTGAAACCAAGGACCTGTCGTTTGAGCAGATTGATCGTCGTTTTCAGGACAAGGTTGCCACCCGGGGATTCATGAACTTTGCACTCGACTCGGCGAACTCGGCCAAATTGGATGATATTGAAATGCGCGATGCCGTGAATTCGAATGCATCAGGCTGTTGAGGATTGAACTAGAGACTTTCTTTGTCCACGGGCGGCTAGGCACGTTGAATCAGGCAATTGATACAGATGACCTAGGGGGCGTACACGAATGGTGACACAGCAGTATCTGCAGCAATGCCAGTGTTTTCGCTCATATGCGAACGTGACGTAACAAAGTCTATGCTATGACACTCTGGAGTTCCTGTGGGTTGTGCTTGGAAATCTTCTCATAGACGCTATCGTGGACCTGTACCTAGGTAACCATGAGAACGAGCCTGATCCCACACACATGACCTTGAGCATCTATCCGAAAAGGATTTTTTTCAGCTGAACGCCTCTGTTCTCTAACATCGCTGGTTCCAGCTTATCCAAGGGTTGTATTTGGCCTGCACAGAAAACGGGGTGCTGGGTGAGCGTATGGAAATTGATAGGTGAGCGCGGATTGATTGGATTATCTGCCCCGGTGGATAGCACTTTTTATCTTCTTTGAGTTCCTCTATTAAGCCGGAATAATAGCAGGTATCCTAGAAGTACAAGGCACTGTATCCTTTGAGGCAAATGCATACATAGGTATGATATAAAAGTCGCTAAAGTCTCTGTCCCTCATACCGCGTTGTTTCGAAATTGCCGACGCATCCTGACGCAATATGAGCCAAGAACATTTCGTCCATCGTGAATTTATATCGAAATCTTGGCTACAGGCAAGCACAAGCCCAGACAAATCTACACGCTGCAAAGATGATGTTTGCTGATTTGTGATGTGAGTTGTTTCAAAGAGCCCTTTACTCTCTTTGTATGATGCTGCCTAAGGCTGCCTAGTACCTTGTCAGGTACTGAGGCTTTTGTGTACATCATGTGTATTTAGTAAGGGATATTCTCCCTACTAGAATTGCTAGTGGGTAAGGAAAATCAAGATTGCATTCTTGTTACTAGATTCAAGTATGTGCAGGGAATCCTTGCTCGAATTGATGTGGAGGATCGCCGCTGAACCACTGAGCCGCAAACCTTAATCGGACTTCGCGAAGCGAATGTCAATCAAAACACGTGCGGATGCAGAGTATTCTTTAATTATCCATGAGGATATCTTTGCACTAAACCCGTCGGTCGGGAAAGGCTTCCCTTTATGTTTAAATGCGTCATTGTGGCCGTTTCTTCAGCCGCAGGTTGAGGCTTTGCGGGGCCGGCAGCCGCCCCTTTAATTTCTTGCCGCGCGTTGCTCGGCGATACCTCCGAGGTGCACCCCCGGAACATCGCTCACCGCGTTGTACCCCTGCTGACGGCAACCCCTTTCCACCTGTTAAAATGCTGGAATTCCTGGCCAATACATGTTTCGTTTCTTTCCGAGTTGATGTTTCTATTCCAGACCTTTGTTTAGTTTGAATCGCAGCAGTGCTTGTCAATTATTCCTTCGTTCATTTCTTGAATTCTCACCCGGAACCGGTTTCCATTCTATCCGTTCTTTACACTTCTGTCAAGCAAAAGTCCCAAAAATGTTCTCTCATAAGCAGATCCTTGCCCTGGCTCTGGCCTTGTCTTCCGCCTCTGCTGCTTGCGTTCCGAGAGCAGACTCCGGCTCCGAGACGACGCCAACTTCGTCCGCGCCAAGCTTGGCAGCCACGGATCTCCCGGTCCAAGCCGTGGCTGCCTCGTCCTCAAGCTCTGCCGCATCACCTGCAGCTACTGGCTCATCATCTTCAGCATCTAGCGATGGCACCAAGTACTTCGCCGTCTTGTGAGTGAAGTCATGTCTTTCCATGATGAGCCCTCTTTTGACCGAGGTTCCTTCAGTGGCGATTCCTACTCGTCAACCGGCTTTTATATCGAAGGCGGCTTCCCGACGGCCTCGAACCCCATGGGATCAGGTGGCTCAACTACGACTGGCGGTCTCAACTGGGTCGGCATGGTGACAGAGCAGCTCAACAGCTCGCTGGTGCTCACATACGACTTTGCCTACTACGGTGCCGATATCTCCAACGCCATTATCAACACGGGTGTCACCACAGACTTGATTGCGCAAGTTGGTCAGTTCGAGAAGAACTTGGTTCCTGCCCCGACGGAGGCTCCATGGACGGCTGACAACCTGCTCGTTGCCGTCTGGATCGGTGTCAACGATATTGGTCAATGCTTCTGGCAATCCGCCTCGATTGAGACATGCCCAATCGACGACGCGTTGACAAAGTACTTTGAGCTGCTTCAAAACTTGTACAAGGATGGTGCGAGAAACTTTGTGCTCAACACGGTGCCTCGTAAGTTTGCCTGTTACCCAGTGACAAAACATTACCGCCGTGAAAGGCCACAGACTAAACGCTGCTTCATCACAGCCTTCTACAAAGCCCCGGCATTCAACGACCAGTCTGAGGCTTCCGTGAAGACTCTGATTTCTAACCTGGATTCCTTCAACTCTAAACTTGCCACCAAGCTTGATGACTTCAAGTCCAGCAACACCGGTGTCACCGCTCAGACATTCAACACCAGCTCCTACTTCTGGGAAGTCTTCGACGACCCTACCTCATTCGGCCTTGACAGCGACATCACCGCCGCAAATGCGGACGGCACATCCGCTGTGTGGTACGACAACTATCACCCGGGGCAGGCCATCCACAAGCTTGTGGCCAAGGGATTCGTGGCTGCTCTGGCAGACTTCTTTTAGGGGAAGTGAATGGCGCAGAACAATCATGCTTTCCTGAGCAGGGTTGTAGCGGGCAATGCTGTGGATTTTTTGATGTGTACATATTCTGGTTAGAACTACATCTGCATATAAGGCGCTCTGTTGGGAGGAATACCCTTAGTTCAGAGCTGGCTTGAGGTACTATGTGATGAGACATGCGTGACCGGCAAGAAAATAGTCATTTATCACTTTCATACAGCCTGAGCTACCTTCCCTCCGCTTTACTGTACTACAAACTCTAAGAAGCCAGAATTCAAACAAAGTCTCGTCTATTTATCACTTCTATGCAGACTTTTTGTATTCTTTGAGCATCTCTATTGAGCTGAAACAACAATAAGTGCCCTAGAAAGATAAGCAACAATCTATATTTCACAATACAAACAGTGAGTTTCCCCATGCAGGGCTTTTGATTCGTATGTACTCGCCCGAGGACGCTTGACAAACGGTCACGAGTCTACTCACAGTCTAATACGTCACATTGCGCATTAGCAAGCTAGGTTTCTCCCGTTCCTCACCGGTCGACGGGTGGGTACTTTGCATTGAATTGATTCAAAAAAAGAGGGTGGGGGGAGATCGGTCAACTCACGATCAGAAGAATTCAAGGCCGAACAAAATAGTCCACGATGAATCGGCCTGTTTGTGCTGGTCAAAACAGGCAGTCAACTCGTACAGGAGTTTGTAACAACTTCTGACTGATCGTCACTTAGTATCAGGAAGAAACCTGGATGGCATTGGACAATCTAACAAGGGGAGCTATCCTTCTAGATATAGGATGACTTCAATACTATGTGATGGGAGTTCGGATGCCCGCTCTGATGAAAGGAATTGCTTTGGAATAGTGTTGTGCCCTCATCACGTACATGCTATAAGCGCTCTGGCGCATGACAGCGGCGAAAGGTACTATACATTAAGACCATGAAGAAATCAAATTCGGCCCACTATATCACGTTTGCGCTACCCTCAACACATCAAAGGGGGTTGGATGATCAGTCTGTTGATTCATCAGCAAAAGTCCGAACAGCAGAGCCTCATTTTGAAGGAGAGCCATGTTATGTTCAGAAAAGGCGAAACCATGTCAACAAAGTGATTCAGATCGGCGAGTGAATGTCAATTCATCATGAAAATGCGGTTCAGGGGTATATTGTGCTGATGATGTTCTCACCTTACATGATTGATATATAATATGCCTATGAGCTCGCATTGGGGCTAGCAGGATGTAGCTGGCGGGGAAAAGGATGAAATTTCCAAGTTTCTTTGCAAGGTCGCAAATTGTAGGTTCACAGCATGTATAGACTATTTGTTATGGACTATTCAGACTGTTTACAAATAAAATCGGGGGGTCTGCGCTGGTACACTTGTAACAATTACTCGGCTCGCCGAATGAGTCACCCCGAAATGGTGCAAGTGTGAATCGTCTTCCTGATAATTGTGAATTGTGGCCAATCCACTCAACCAACTTGATCCCAAGTGATCTATTCTTGAGCAATTTGTCCGAAGCTCCATTGGGCCAGGTCGAGAGTTCAGAAACTATAATTGCACATCGTACTCTGTGGGCAGAGAACAGCAGCATGACGAGAGCAATACTGACTGATTCTACTTCTTTGGCCCTCGGTGAATCCTAAAGTGTTGCCCACGGCAAGCTTCTGTACCTAGGTAATAACCCCTACCGTTTAGTGCCCGCTGGCGTATCTTGGCATTTACGTCTGTTGTGTTGATGCACCTTAGGGAGGCGGGCTGCCAACGGCTACACAGCTGGTCCGCAAATGCCCAAGACATCTTGGGATCCTGTTCATGACATTGAGTCGTATGATGTGAAAGGCTCCTGCTGGTACTTCTTGAAAACTCCGTTTGCTAGTACTGCTAGAGGATTTGATCTGCCGTTGTATCATATACACCCGATCTCTATTCCAATGGTGGACAAAAGGCTTGCCCACTGGTCGCTCATTCGGTATTGACCATACCTAGGTAGCTAAGTGACCGCGATTATGCGGGCACGATATTGCGAATTGCAGCATGGCCTCATCGCATCCAGATGTCACGAGTCACGGTGATGCATGCTTTTCGGCAAGGCTTTCAGGTCCTTGCCCAGCCATCAAGTCAAACTCGCCCTGTTGCCACTAGTGGAAGGGGAAACGGGCCTTGCAATTAAGCATAAATTCGGTGCAACGTTAGGACTGGGAGTCATTGGAAGAAAACCCGGGTAGCATTATACCTGGTGTGAAACCAGTATATACCCCGGATGTGGGTTGCTGGACGACGCTAATAACCACCCGCATCTTGCGACAACATGCCCAGGTGTCCGAAGGAATGCCTTAGACGAGAGGCGGAGGCGGCCATGACTGGGTTACTCTATTTTGAGCAGACTAGCGAAGAGGGAGGGTTTGCTGCTGATATCATGAGCACACCTTAATAAATGTCCCATTCCAACAAGGTGTAGCCGAGTGAGCGAGCGGTGTGGCTGGGAATTCAGGGTGAAGAGCCTTCGACACCTGAGGGATCCGAAAACTCAAACCGGCAATTTGTATAGTGTCATCGGGGCGCCTGACCTGACAAGTCCAGACACAACCGCCGGGCGGCCATCGTCTCGCATGACGCCTGATTCCGCGCCCGGGTGCCTGTGTCATCTGTCAAACCAAGCTTTGTTCCCAAGTGATTTCGGCTTAACCTTGTTTGGCCGAGTCTACCACCCAAGAGAATTAAGCCTTGCTTCAAAGATGCTAAGCGCAGCCACCCCGTGGCGTCTTGGCAGTTCGACCCCTGTCGATCGGTCAGGCGCAGGACGGTTTCATCACGATGCCGAACCCCCTTGAGAGCAAATAGGACAAACCTTACAATTGAGTTGTCGTCTCGTGTGTGTTCGGAGGAAAGCCAATCGGGCATAGTCTAAGCTAAAGTCTGACCTGGCGTGAAGGCCTGGGACGAGATATAAGACGACTCGGATTCGGTCTAGATCTCGTGAGCATCGATTACAGGCCAACCGCCAAATTTCATTACATTCCATTCCTTACGAGGTCAGTGTAATCCATAGTATGAGTTTTCTCTTTCTCGTTGACTGACATGATGCCACGCAGCTGTGCTCATTTGTCCCGGTGACACCTTTCAGTATCAGAGTCTCTCGTTTTACACGTCTCTCATCTACCTAATTACCGCAGACATGAAGCTCTCATTGGCTCTCGTCACTGTCCTAGCGACCTTCGCTGTCGCCCTGCCCCAGAACAAGGGTCAAAAGCAGCAAGGCCAGGCCAAGGGACAGGGCAACAATGCAGCTGCCGCGGCCGGTGATGCAGCTGCCGCCGATGGTGTGAATGCCAAGGCCAACAACGGAGCGGACGTAAGTTGGAAATAATTGCCACGAATCCATACCGATTCATGAGACTAACTTGTATCATCAGGGTATTACTGCCGCCGCCAAGGTTGACGCTGCCGTGTTGCTGACTGAGAACGGCGATGGTACGTCACAAGGACTCTCTTGACACACACTTGAATATCTTTTCTGAACATGACATCAGCGGGTGCCGCCGACTCTGGTGCGGACTTTGAGAAGGCTGTTAAGGCCATCGTGGCCACTGGCAACCAAGACGATATCGACACTCTGAACGCTGCAGGTATTGACGTCGCTGGTGTCACTGGGCAAGGTGGCGGTAACGCTGCTAAACAGAACGGCCAAGGAAATGCTGCGCAGGGCGGTAACGCGGCTGCTAAGGGGAATGGAAAGGGACAAGCTGCCCAAGGTGGTGCAGCGGCTGCCGCCAAGAAGGGAGGCCAGGGACAGGCAGCCCAAGGAGGAGCTGCCGCTGCGGCTAAGCAGCAGGGTGGAAAAGGTCAGGCGGCTCAGGCGGGCAACGCTGCTGCGAAGCAAGGCGCCCAGGGCCAGGCTGCAGCCCAGGGAGCCAATGCCGCTGCTCAAGGCCAGGCGAAGCAGGGCAAGGGAGCTGCTGCGGCAGCCAATTGAAGTTGTGAAACAGGCTAAATAGCTGAGGACTATTGAGTATCTCTAACACGGGACATTTGTATCGTCATAGCATGCTCCGTCTATCACCTGGTCGAGGTTACGTGAGAAAGATTGGCCTCGACTGTTTGACTCGTTCATGATGCTCTCGGCCAGATTTTTACTTCTATGGAGCAATTTATTTGGGATTTCTGATCATGTGCCTTGACCCGTACACATCCCGGAAGCGCTTGCAGCCAGCCCCTTTATACAATGGTAGAAGCTCCAAAATCACATATTTTTCTGTTTTCAAAAGAAATTAGAAAAGAAGAGAACAGGAAAATACACGATGCCGATTTCATAGTCGGGGAGAACACAATTGATGTGCTGAAGTAATAGTTAGCCTCTAAGGGACTGTCTGATATGAGACGAACACCAGATGTCCGGGATTATTTTGCAAATCTCGCAGAGAATAAAAGGAGGACGCTGCTTTACAACCACTAAAAATCGCATGCAAGTGCTCATTTTGCGTCTGGAAACACTCTGCCTGCCTTGAGCGTCAAGCTGGATTCTCTTGTCGCACAACTGTGTTTATCCGCTTGCTCGCTTTCCCTTGCCCGTTTGAGGCATCGAACACCAAGACACTAATAAGTACTGTTGACTTTGACTCCAATCACGGGAAAGGGATTCAGACGCATGGTCTAGTCCACATTAGTCTAGCGCGCGTGAAGGGCACCTGCGGTCCGCATCAGAATCGGTGCAACAACAGGCCGTCTTTCGACTCCGCCTGAGATTAGGTCCATTTCGAGAAACGACTTGCTTTGAAGCTGTCTGTCATGTTGTCTTCATAACCCTGCAACCCTAGCAAGTGAGGTGTTGGTGACCATGACTAGCGCTTCATATCTGCTTAACGCAGTTCTCTCTGTTCTCGCGGCATCAGCCGTTGCGGTGCTGCAGCATCCCCCGCACTCCCCTCTGAGGGACCAGAGTGTTGCGCCTTTATTTCCATCGCTTATCGATGCGACCTTGACAGATCTCGCCACCGGCCTCGAGAGTGGCGCATTTACAAGCGTGGATCTTGTCCAAACCTACATCGCCCGCATCAAGGAGACAAACGACGTCCTTCACGCCGTCACAGAGATCAACCCAGATGCTGTCACAATCGCTGCGTCCCTGGATGCAGCTCGGCGAGATGGTCAAGTTTTCGGACCCTTGCATGGAATTCCCATACTCATCAAGAACAACATTGCTACCTCAGACAAAATGAACAACACAGCCGGCTCATATGCCCTGCTTGGTGCAACTGTGGCACACGATAGCACTGTTGCTGCGAAATTGCGCAAAGCCGGGGCGATCATCCTAGGAAAGTCCAACCTCAGCCAGTGGTCTGATGCGAGGAGCGAAAATAGCAGCAGTGGATGGTCGGCGCACGGCGGGCAGACGCAAGGTGCATATCACCCGGCCCAAAGCCCCTGCGGATCCTCGGCAGGGAGTGGCGTGGGAGCCTCGCTTGGTTTGGCGTGGGCTGCTCTAGGAACCGAGACTTCAGGGTCGATCCAGTGCCCAGCCTGCTACAACAACGTCGTTGGAAGTAAGTGGTTCAGCGGACTTGGATCATGTGCTGTGAAGCGCGAGGAATCAAGACCCCACTGTGATTTTATTCCCCGGTCTTTTGAACCCACACTGGGGTAGACAATTGCTAACAGCGGTTCCAGTCAAGCCTACTGTGGGACTCACCTCGCGACATCTTGTAGTACCAATTTCCGAGCACCAGGACACGGTGGGACCACTTGCCCGTAGTGTGGTGGATGCAGCTTTTCTACTCCAGGCTATTGTGGGCGAAGACAAATTCGACAACTACACCTCGGCGATTCCATTCGACGTCGATGACTTTCCAGACTATGTCTCGGCATGCCAGACTTCCGGGCTGAGTGGGAAGCGTATTGGCGTGGCCCGTGGCGTCATCGACATGGAAGAATTCGGAATACCTGAAGAAGTCGCCGAACCCTTGATGACTGCCTTCAACGGGTCGCTTGATATCATCCGCTCCGCTGGTGCAACAGTCGTGGACGACATCTTCCTCCCCGGCTGGGAAGCTTTCGTGGAGGGCAATTACGTGACATCAGTTCTGTTTGCTGATTTCTTCACCGTCATGCCCCGGTATCTCTCCCACCTCGAGACTAATCCGCACAATATTTCATCACTCCGCGATATCTCAAGGTTCACCCACCGTTACCCGGACGAGGAATATCCAGCTCGCGACACAGTCATTTTTGACCGCACTCTTGAGCAAAGCAAAAACAATACTGATTATGACGTTTGGATGAATCGCACGCTCGCTCTGCGGTTGTCGGGAACCATGGGCATCTTAGGCGCAATGAAGAATTACTCCCTCGACGCCATTGTACTACCCGCCTACTTCGCAGCGTACCCGCCAGCAATGATAGGGACTCCAGCCGTGACAGTTCCGCTGGGCCGGTATCCGGACGACATGCCGATCGTTAAAAACGGCTTCGGCAACATGGTGAATTTTGGGCCGAATGTGCCCTTTGGCATTAGTTTCCTGGGGGAGAGTTTTACCGAAGAGAAATTGATCGGTATGGCTTATGCGTTCGAGCAGAGGACGATGATTAGAAAAAAAGTGCATCCGTACTTGCAGCCCAAGACGGAAATTGCAGACGTTGTCGGAGCCCGGTTGGAATCCGCCGAGTTGGAGCTGTGAAGCTGTTGGGAATTTTACTCCCTCTGACGTGTCATTGGGGCCAAAGACGGCACTCCATTCTGCCCCAGGGGTGACGCGACTCGTTGGGTATCGTTCAGTCCGAGCTGTCCGTTTTCGATGCGTTGAAGGCGATCCTGGTCGAAAACCAGAGCTGAGGGGTGGGGCTGATGGGCATCAAAAGCATCACACCGCATCCATGGATACTGCAACCCGTAGAACAATGAAAGAGCTTCGACGATCACCAACAGGGTGAACAGTCGCGGCAACTATTGTTTATAACAGAGGCCTCATCTAGGATTTGGATCACCGCTGGCCCCTCTTTTTTAGCAGCTCGTGTTCGAAGATGCTTGAGATTATGCCCCGAGTCATGTAGGGCTGAAGTGGACCTTGTCAGTCCAAATCGGGCGAGCGACCCAGCATTCTCGACATTGTGATTGGCTTCAAGGAGTACGCGAGGTTTGAGGTTATTTCAGACAAGGATGATCTCGAACTGGCTCGATTCCCGGGGCTCCCTCCCTTGATGACTTGGCTCGTGGTGATTTTCCGCCGTGATATTTTGTTCGCATGGCCGAGCCAGGGATAACTAGCCTTTCTTATCCTTCTGAGCTCGTACCTCATACTGGTCGACCTCCCCGTCTCTTATCAGACGTCGCTTGTCTACATTGAGACATGGCCGCACCGCTGGGCATCGAGCTCCAGCAGCAGCCACGGAGTGGCGACTCACCACAGCCACGCTCTGGGGAATTTTCCAACGTCGCCAGTGCGCGAAACTCGTTGGACATTGACAAGTCCCGCGCCCCAACGAGCCCTGGGATGCCCTCACCCAGCATGTCGGCAACAGACAAGGAGGCGGAGGCATGGCCAATGAAGCCATCACCCAATGTGGAAGCCAGAGGCACAATAGAACCAGAGCCGCCCACCTGGCCTCAGCTTCCGAACCGGGCGAGGGCCGCAAGATCACCAAGCCATCTATCCGAGGTCCTCAAGCATTGGTCTCTTGAGATCATCACTATTGTGGTCGCGATCCTCCTCATCGCTGCTATCATCTTCCTCCTGGCGTACTACGACAAGAAGACCATGCCAGAGTGGCCGTTCGACATCAACCTCAGCGCTGCGATCAACTTGCTGTCCACATTTCTGCGAGCGGCTATGCTAGCAGCCGTTGCTGAGATTGTTGGCCAGATCAAGTGGACATGGTTCACAGAACGGACGCGACCCCTGCACCACTTGCAAGACTTTGACTCTGCCTCCCGATCCGTCCTCGGAAGTCTCCGGCTGCTCGCAGTCGTGATGTGGAACTTTGGGTTTACCTCTGCCGGACTTTTGGGGATTGCTGCCGCGCTGGTCACCATTGCAAGTTTAGCAGTTGGTCCATTTACTCAACAGGCACTCAAGACCTCTACCTGCCCGACATTGGCGCCGAATGCGAGGGCTGAGATTCCCGTTGCGAATTTCGTCCCGGGGAGGTCGTCTTACTATCGGGTCGGAGCGGGAAGTTTCCAGGTCGAGACCGATATGAAGGGTGCTATGCTCTCAGGATTGACGAACCCTGACGGCAAGGACAACGAGGTGGAGGTCTCTTGTGCCAGCTCAAATTGCACCTGGCCGGATCACGGTACCGGCACGACCCACGCAAGCATTGGTCTTTGCAGCGCATGCATCGACACCACACAGTATGTCAGTGGACCCGACAAGGGAGACAACCTGACTCTACCAGACTACGAGGCTTTCATCAACTACAGAACAGGCGGTATGGGAGGACAGTATATGTGGGTGGGTTACAGTAACCTTACCTGGGCATCTGACTCTTTCAGCGAGGATTTCGCTTTGGCAGCCAGCGTGGCGATCGGTAACTTCAGCATGCTCGTGGCCACAAGCTCGCCCTGCACACCAAGAAAGGATTCGGGCTTCTTTGACTGCCCGCACAAAATCACTCACAATAATGAGGAGACCTATGAAGGGCTGGGAGATTACATTGCCGCATCTTGCGCTCTTTATCCGTGTATGAAAGAATACAGGGGCACTTACTTGGCCGGCAAATACACCGAGGAGATTGTCCACACACAGCCAGCGCTACCCAACGAACAGGAGACCAGTTCATACACCTTCACATCGAATTACACGGCAATCCGCTCCCCTTGCATCCTCGACGACGGCGACTATTTCAACGACACATCCGGAAATACAACCTTGGCCTCGCACATCATGAACGCGAGCACTTGGTACATGCCGAACAACATGTCAGCCGCGCCCCACGTCCCAGGCCGTACCTGGGCAAACATAACCCTCACCAACCAGCTGGACAACACGGTCAGCAACACCAGCGTGCCCAATGCATGCCTGTACAAGATGGACGGCATCTACGCCTCGGCACTGAGCAGCCAGATGAGCACCATCTTCACGGCGGACTGCACCTACGATAACATGCAGGCAGGCCACATCAGCTGCGGCGACTCGTGGTGGCTGGCGCCACTGTGGAACCAGATGAACGCCACCTTCGAGTCCCTCGAGGGTGCTATCGACGACTTCACTACCACTATCACGAACAAGCTGCGCATGACGGGCAGTGGGCCGGATGTCATGCTGGGGGATACGCCCAAGGCATCGTACACGCTGGGCCTGGTCTACGAGAGCAGCACCTGCACTTACTTTGACCAGCGGTGGGTTTCGTTGCCCATTATTCTGGTGCTCATCTGTGCGGTGCTTCTCCTGTGGATCATCGTCAAGAACTACACCGATCCGGACCAGCCCGTGTGGAAAGGCTCGGTGCTTCCGCTCATGTTCTTTGGGCTCCACGGTGCAGGTGGGCCGATGCAGCAGGCAAGGGATGGTGAAGGGCTGGGCAGGACAACGTCATTTGTGAGGATCAATGGCCGCGCTGCCCCTGAACTAGGGAAGATCCAGGACGAGGCGGGTCGTATGTGGGTGAGGTTCCACGGTGGAAAAGACCCTGGCTTTTTCGACCTCGGGAATGCGAAGAACCACAGGGACGCCGAGGCGGGTCGCAATGGCATCTAATGGCTAGCGAATAAAGTGAGCGTTTATATAATAGACACATATTATGGTACATATATAGTTTTAAATTATAATACCACAAGGTTCTGTACATCCGGTGTGAGTGACTGGAGGCCATATACCTATTGAGTTGATGTGCGACTGAAAGATGGGACTTGGGAACTTTGGGAATCCGCCATCTCCTACACGCTCTCACAGTTTGCGAACTCCATAAGATCGGTCCTTCAGGCTGACTGACTACAGTTTGCAGGAGTCAATCTCTGGGATGAACTAGTCATGCAAGCTCAGACTCGATATATGACTGGGCAGCGTCGACGTTCACCGGTGCCACATTGCGATTCGCGAAGGTGCAAGTTCAACTACACCTTCCACCATTGCGATATATGATACCTGTAAGTTATGTCACTTGCACATGAAGCCATTGATCTGAAGGCTAACACACAGTGGACTTAGAAATGATTGCGCTATGAGAGAGAGGCACCAAGCCTCCACCCAAGGAAACATAGCCCATTCCACCAGAGGCTGTTTGTGGAACGGGATCTCCCAGGATGTTTTCAGATTATCTCGTGAGAGACTCCCATTTGATACGAGGCGGCATCCTATGAGAGAATGTCGGGTTGTAACTTGAGAGGCCACCATAAAGGGGGCCATAGCAATTTCGGTTCCTGCATACATGCGAGTGGCTCATAAAGAAATTGCCCAGGTGCTTTGTTCAATGTTGGCAGTTGGGACGTTGCTGGGGCGGCTACACTGACGTTGTAGCGGTGATTGCCACTCCCAACGAGAGGAAGAGTACTACTGCGTTTGGGTCCTACAAACGTGCCTACCCGCCGGGACGAGATGTCCAGATGGCGTGGCTTCACTTCGACACGCAGTCGTCGCTGCCTTCGGCGGTCTTGCCACATTCGGTCACTGTACCACCCTCAAGTGCTATTCACCTCAACTACATCAGTACAATTCCAAACGTCCCCGCGAAACAAAACTTCAATACCATCTTCCCTCCCCTCTCCTAGAACTACCTTCCAACATCATCACAAACAACATCCAACCCCACATCTATACGTCTTTCCATCAGTGCATTGGCCAGCACATCTCCACCTAGCCTACTATCTTTCCTCTAGAAGCGCGATCCCACGCATCCTGTTTGGGGTGTATCTTTGCACTTCGAGATGGCAAGCGACAACCAGCAACAACGTCATGACCGAGACGAGGATTTGGACTCGATGTACTCGGACGATGTGCAGTTCGTGTATCTCGTCCCCGGCACCACTGAGGAACAAAACGCTGCCAGAGAAGCGTGCGACGACGGAGACAACGACTCGGATCTTTCTGGCTCGGTCGTCACCGGCGTGCAGAGCGTCTTTGATGTTGTAAGTGATGTGAGCCTCTGCGTACTACATCCTATCACGATACTGATCCGTCAGGCCTTGGACCTTCAGCCCTCGGAATCCAATCTCGGAATCGCTCGCCAATGGAGGACGGGCTTTGTCTTGGGTGGCGACGTGAGTTCTACTTTTCCAGCCCCCACACCATCTGGCCTGGCTTCTGACCTTGATCAGATCGATATTTTTGCCGCCCCGGACCCGGCTGAAGATGGCGACGGCAATCCTGACTCCCGGCCTGAAGTCGGCTCCGAAGACGACCCCGACCCACTTTCGAACCCAGCCTCGATATCAGAGCAGGTAGCTTCCCAGACAGAAAGCCCGCCCGACCACCCTGCGTTTCCTGTTAATTGGGTCAGAGCGCCAAGGAACTACCAGATTGAAGAAATGCCAGGATTCCTTCATTTTGACATACAAAATGGGCGCAGAGTGGCGGTATTCGACGAGAGGACGTGGAAGGAGGGTTTCACTCGTGGCTTGAGGAAGCACATCATGAGGCGGGCCAGGCGGGATGATGATCCCAATGAATGATACCGAGAACCGACTGCTGGCCATCAGAGCGATTATTTGCCTTTATCCTAGTTGCATCTAGTTTACCAAGCGCCTCGGTCTCAAGAATACATGTTGTCCTACCAAGGGCTCTTAGATCGATGCCATGGCAAAGTTCACACAGTAATCGCTGGTTTTGTTGATCTTCGGCAAGACGATGAAATCATTGTGCCGACCCACACACTCCGAAGACATAGAAATTCAGGCCGCAAGAACCTTCAAACCGTTCTGTAGCCAATTTGCGACAATCGCATCGGCCGGGAAGGGGGCATGTCTGAGCCCTGGAGGCAAGCTTCGCTAGATACCGGGCTGGAGCGGAACGCCGTACAGAGTCTTTGCACTATGACGGCCCGTTACTGCTACGCCACAGGGCTTGGGGGTGCCTTGGGACCACACGCTCCTTCATGACGGGGTCAGCATGTTTTCAGAGAAGAGAGGTCGAGGATGTTTGCGCGGCTGACATCGGCCCTCTCTTTCGTGTTACGGTACAGGAGCTTGCCCTCCCCACAAGTCAGTCGAGTTTATTTGTTAGTTGGTCGTGCCCGATTGTAATTTGTTAGACCATCTCCAAACATCCGCTATCCGAGCCTTCCACCGATGTTGCAGTTACTCTCTCAAGGAGGCCTTCCCAAAGAAGATATTACATATGATGCTATCTCATTGGAGGTGCTCCCGTAAGCTCTTATGCTATTGGAGTTTGTCTCAGAAGCCTGTCCTGTGAGAGGCTAGTGTAGAGAAGGTCGTCGCAGAAGAGGTTGTGCTGTATGAGGTTGCCCTTGAAGAGAATCAGCCTTTAAGAAATTATCCCGTAGAGGGATTGTCTTATGCGGGCACAAGGCAGTTGTGGCCGTGGCCGTGGAGTGAGCACACCAGTGGCTTTCATAAAAGAAATTGTTACAGTTATTCTTACTTGGATAGTCTTTCTTGCCCTGTGTAGGATATGTTCCGATAAGCTCCAAATGGCCTATGCCCCGTCTCAGAATCCAGGTCTCCGTCTCTGTCACATGATTGGCTGAGAAGTATTGCCAGCTATGAAGAACACGCTTGATTTGCTGTTATCTACAATTTCATGTCTGCTTCGATCCAGAAGTATCGCCGAGCAGCCCACACAGATCCGGGAGGTAATCTACATGCATTGACACTTTTAAGTGTACTAGACACTATGAGGGATTGAAAGGAATTCGTAAGTCGTCGCGAGACAGCACGCAATTTCGCTACATCAAGCAGCGACACCAGAGCGCAATCCCGTACTCGCCAGCTATATGACACTCCACGACACCATAGGTCCAAAGAGCTCATACCCTGCTGGAGCCGTCTTGATGAGCAGCTTATGCCGCACCGCCCAATGCTCCGAGAAGGGCACCCTGTAGAGATTCAGTATGCATTCGAGGTTCTCGACCCGAGGACGAGACTTACCAAGCCGCCAGCTCCGCCAGCAGCCCCTCCGGCTCCTCCTGCAGCGCCACCTGCCGCTCCAGCGCCTCCAGTGAGCCCTCCGAGCAAGGCGCCCTAAAATCACAGTGCGTTAGCCTGAGTATCACGGTGGAACCCAGACCATGGGGGGTCATTTGACCCAGGAGAGTACTTACAAGGCCACCTGCGCCTCCAGCTTGACCCGCACCGGCACCTCCTGTCAAGCCACCGAGAAGAGCGCCCTTGAAAAGTAGAAATGTTAGCCAAGCTATCTCCAACCTCTGCGGAAACATCCCGGGCAGAGAGCATGGGGCCCGGGTAGGGGTTAAATTCTGGGCTTGACGGAAATGAAAATTGACTTGCGGGAAAATACTTACAAGACCTCCTGCGGCACCAGCATTACCGGCACCAGTAGCTGGGGCTGCTGGAGCAGCGGCAGCAGGCTTCGCCGATGACTTGGGTGCAGCGCCAGTGGAAGTTCCAGAGCCGGCGCCGGCCTTTGGTGCGGCTGTCGAGGTTCCGTTGCCTGCCTTCGCTGCGCCGCCCGCTGATCCAGTGGCGTTTCCTGCGCCTGAAGTTGCGCCTCCTGTCGCGCCACCTTATCTCAGAGTTAGCTTGGGGATAATGAGGGACGTCAAGGTCAATGGAGACTTGCCTGTGGCACCTCCGGCTGCCGAGTAGGTCTGGATAGCCGAGTCGAGAGCGGTGTTGATCTGGCCGAGAGACTGCTGGGCGATACCTTGGCCAATAGCGGGGATCTTCTGAACAACGGCGTCACCAAGGGCAGAGGCCGCGGTCTTCTGGTCGGTCAGCTGGGTGGCGACGATGGAGGAGACGCCAAGCTGGTCAAAGACGGGCTTCTTGGCGATGAGGGTCTGCACGGTCGTGTTGGCGGAGGTGGTGAGACCCGTGGCGGTCTGCTGCAGGGACAAGGCGTCGGTCAGGGACAGCGCGTCGGTGCCCTGGATCTGTGTGGTGGCGGTCTTGATCGAGTTCTGTGCGTCGGTGCTCGCGGTGAGCACTCCCTGCAGGCTGTTGGGGTCCGTGGCGCTGACTGCGTTGACAGCTGTTCCGAGCCCGTCAAGGGCTGTCTGGACTGTGCCGATGGCCTGCTGGATCGTTGCCAGATCTCTCTTGCTCACAGCGGGTGCCGCAATGGCTGAGCCCGCGAGGAGCGTCGTCAGGAGTGTGAACTTCATGGTTGCTTGGTATTAGTCTTGGTGTGAAAGTCGCCTTGGCGTAACTGGCATCCAGTGCCTCGGAAGTGAAAGGGTAAGGAGTGGGTTATATCTGCTTTCGAAGGAATGATGGACCGAGTACGAAGAGGAAAAAAAGAAGCTCGAAGGGGCGTCGTCGAGATAAATAGTCCCATCTCAAGAGGTCTTTTTTCTTTGGACGTTTTGAGTCGCAACGAACGGGCCTTCTTTTGACATCTTGGAAGCCGAATTTCTCCCAACCTCACCCCATTGGGAATAAACACAGCCACGCGAGGTATGTGACAAGCGACTAGGTTTCGATGCACTGCAAGCGACCCCTGCCGCTTGGTGTTCCCAGATGTGGAAGCGCGAAGGAAGTTTTCAAACTATGAATCAAGCTTGTCTGTCGAACCGCTGTGTTGGAAGATCGGTCGAAACACGACCAGGTCTCGGTAGGGGTCAAGGCGGCTCCCCACGCCCCTCCAGGCACGGCAGCGGAACGCAGGGCGATCGCTGGGGGATCGTTTGGAGATCCAGGCACTTGGCCCGCCGGCAACTTGCGATTGGTCCGCCATCCCCTTTTGCAACTTGCCTATATTGTCTCTATATCACCTGTCAACCTCACTAGTTAGCACCACCCGCGTCGCTTGTTGGATCCAGCCATCCATCCGCGGCGACGCATCGACTGCCAAGTCAGCCAGTCGACTGTTCATCGCATTTGTAATTACCTGAATCGGTCGTCCCAGACTTGCGTTGACAGATGACAGCCTCGAACGAGGGCTGTCGACCGAGACCGACATGCAGCAGATGAGAAAGTCGTCTCAAATCCGTGCTTCATGTGTTTCCTCGACTAAGCCGCATCCGGAAACCCATGAGAAACACTGAGCACAAGGCATTGCCCATTGCGCATTCCCCCTTCTTCAAGCCATGCGAGGAATTGTACGGCAAGCTTTTGGTGATCAGGCGCACAAGGTTCTGGGCATCACACCCACATGTAGTCCTTTGACCCCTGATACGTCCTAGAAGCTCAGTTCATCTGCTCCATCAGGCTCCCCAGGCCGCCTGGGCTCCCGGATACACTTGATGAGGCAGACTAGGCACAACAAAAATAGACCGCCTGGGCCAATCAGTCCCTTTCTCCCGCTTCCGGCTTCCCTTGGGACGACCAGAGTGGCGATACTATCCAATGCACATGCTCGCAGTGGTGCTCTCTCGGCCGAGGCCGTCTTCACCAGCACACTCATTAGGGTTCAGGGTCTCACATCACATCTGCCGCAACACGCCGGGCTGGGAGTCGTCGGAGCAGGTTGCTTCGTCCTAAGCCTCGTCGCGTCTGGCACCTGGGCGTGGAGTCACTCGATCTTTCGACATGTCGTCTCATTCCATGTTTCCATCTCCGCGAAAAACACTCCTATTGGGGCCACTGCGACAACATGGACCCGCAACTTTCATACGTCATGTCTCCAGTATATGTTTTTTCCTTATGGTTAACGTCGATCAAACCTAATCGCCGTGCGTGGTACTACAGTAACAGAAACAGCCAAGATGTTGCAATCGCTTCCTTGCACTGCCGCCTCAAACTCTCGCAACCTCCGCTCCTCATTTGGTGTTGCGTACAGCGTCAAGTGGTCGCTGTCAGTAAAGAAATCCGAGTTGTACACAGCAACCAACATCGCATTACATACACTACTGTGGGGAGAATCTGCTCACCCAAAGCCCCGGGTATAGGGATTCAGTGATGTTTCAGGCATGCGTTCCAAACCTTAAATCTGTATCCACAGCCGTATGTCAAGCCCTACAAGACAATTGGTTGCATCGCAATCCACAACCAGGCATTTCGATCGCAGGAACTCGCCAAAGACGACAACGTGATTCTCCGAAGCCAGGTTTCTGGCTACTACGCACCGTTTGAAGGGGCTGGTCAACTTTGGCCTCGAATTGTGCCTTACCAGAGAACGGACGAAGACCTGCATGTCCCCCACGGACCCCGACTTGACTTTCGTGATAGTCTATGAGATTCGTGGGATGAGAAAGTCTAGCTCACAGAATAAGTCTATCGCAAACGAGCGAGAGGGGGGAGAGTTGTCGAGCTCGAGGACAGGATTTGCATGACGTTTGTCCTCAGCCTCAAGATCTTCAAACTGATCGCCCATGGCGGTGCAAACGAATCGCGAATGCAAGAACATGGTGCGTGCGATCACAACAAATGCCGTGCAGCCATGTTTTGCGCGGCGCATCACCCGCGAACGCGATCTACGCTGATCTGACACCATTTCCCAGGCTTGTCAGCGGCTTCATGATTCGCTTGCCCACTGAAGGGCGATAGTCTGTCGGCTGGCCCCGAAATGTGAAACCCGCGCCGAATGTCACAACCCTTGCCCCCTGGCGTTTGCACAGCGCCGGCATTGCGGCTCCCCGGACCAGGACAAAAGGGCGCCCCAGGGCAGAGGGGCATGCATCGATTTCCTATTTCGGCAAGGCCCCTGGATTTGCGAGAATGGGTGGTCTTCTTGTCTCATCTCGCGGTTGCATTGCCCGAAGAACAGAATCTGGATCCGGAAGACCCGGTTGGTACCGTCATGACTCAACTTGGAAATTGGAAGACAATGAGGGTATTCTGAACGTCGTCGGGCTTTTAGGAAAGGGGAAGGCACAGCCTGTGAAACGTATCATCTTACTGTCTCCCGGTGGACCGTGATACTCTCTTAGAGACCAGATGCAGACAGGCTCCTTATACGGGCAAGGCAGAGAGCATGCGGCCTGAGAAATCCTTCCGTTGTTGGTAGAGAATTGTTGACAACAGAGTATTCCGTGGTCAAAGTCCTGAGATCTGATTCTCCGGCACCAACATGCCGTTGTTGGTCAGTGGCCAGATGAAGTCAATCATGACACAATACGGGAAAGAGAGGGCACTCTATCAGCCAGAAGACGAAGCTCGCACCAAAGCTCGGTGACAAGAATAATCATATGATCAGCCGAGGCCTGAATGCTAAGTTCGAACGCCGCGAAGACTTAACCTCTCCTAGACCATAACCAGCCCCGAATCAGCCCTTCCACTTGTCCGTCCATACTCATCCTAGAGCTGCGGTGTTCTGCTTGGGAATGTCCATGGATAGTCCTCGACGTAGTACTTCTCCGGCCTGATCTCCCACAATCCTGCAAATCTGTGCTGTGAGATACCTCTCAAGGGGTTCAGATGCGCCTGCGTGTCGTTTCCATCTCGCGCGTCATCAAAAACCTTGGAAAAGTTCTTCCTCAAGGCATGCAGAGCGAAGTCTCTGTAGAAGCTGCGAGAGAGCCCACCAGCCCACAGATGGTCGGCGTCGGTCTTTGTCTGGTACTGCATGCCACACAGTCAGATACACAGCAGTCACAATGATCAAGCTGAATGTTGCTAACGATATGGCTTAGAATCGCGTCAAGGACCCGCAACCTCCACCCCCAGGCAACATTCATGACAAACCCGGCGAGCCTTTTGTCGGAACACAACAACTCCATCCCCTTGAGGGTCTAAAAGATACCTGATCAAAAGAAGATCGGATTTACAAGAGATTGCTTACAAGTGGGTTCGCAAACCAATCCATCATCAAAGCTCGGAGCGGTTTGTCGGACTTGCGCTGTTCTGTCTCACTCTGGGCCTGATTCTTGCCTCGCCAGATCAAGTTGAACGCCGCGCGTATGAGATCGATTTCCTTTTGAGTGCGCTCTTCCCCTTTGAGGAAACTGTGCATCTTGCGGACGAGAATCTCAACGGCATGGTTCTGTAGCGCCGGCAGGTCGATACTGCTGGCAAAGAGCCAGACATTTACCAGGTCTAGCCATGCCACCTTGTGCTCTGGATGGTTCATGGGAGTAGCTTCCACGCTGGGGACCACAGTGCTGTTTTAGATCCATTTCAGGAAATATGCTAGCGTGGTTACAGAGACCGAGGGGAAAGATAACTCTTTCACTTTCGCTCCGCCCTTCTTCTCTCTCCTGGCGAGTGCCCCGCAACAATGAAATGATTTTTCGATGAGGAGATGGCCATGGACGAGGAGGTAGTCATTGCGGTTGGGAAGCTTGATCTTCACAGCGCCATCAAGTGGACTGCAATTTTCAATGAGTCTTGCCCTCGCTTGCGAATACCAATAACACTTGGAAGGACGATGGACCAAGGCAGCGGGTCAATCCGCTGATGTCCAACTTACCCAAAGGTAGTGATCAGGTCAAGGACTTCATCCAGAAGCCGTTGCTCGTCAGCGGTAAAGCTGCCAGAAATTCTCGAAGGGTTGTTCGTTGATGGCATCTTGTAGTACGAGCCAGGCTAGGGCAACACCTGCCTCACTTTCAAATTCTGGGATGTGGATGGCACAATTCTTATCCGTCAGGCCAGAACACATCGACTTCTGAGATACTGATCTCGAACAAGGATCAGTATTTAGATTTATATAAGAATGGATTGAGCCGAGTTGTTACCTGAGATTGTTGGTGAGGCTAGCTGTTTGTGCTGCTGCGGTCAGTAGAAGGCGAAGAAGTATAGGCCCGCATTTCACTGCATCGTGAGACTTGGCTCATATATGTATCACATGTAAGCACGCTCTCTTCGGTCACTGTTGAGTACTTCTTGTTTTGGAATATGTGTCACTGACAATGAAAGTAGTATGAGGCCCCAGGCACTGAGAAGCATAAAGGGGCGCGCCTCAAGCAAAGCCTCACCTTTCAAGTCATCACTCTGGACGAGACGGTGGGGTTTTTGAGTCCCAACATTTCGACATTGTCGAAGCGGATACAGGTGCCTGACACCTCTCAGATAAACCCAAGAAACTCATTAGTTGAGACTCGGAGCTTGTGGTTGACTTGTACGTAAATCGTCGGCACCTCAAATCTTGTTGTCAAAGGCGGCTGTGCTATTCCAATCCATACTATTTGCCATAGTCAGAGTCTTTCACCAAATCCGCCAGACAGAGGGAACATTTTTTATTCTAGGTCATGTAAATACTGATTGGGAGTCGATGGCTTATCTTGAAGCAAATTCGAAAGCATCGAATAAAGCATCGAATAAAGAACTCAGGTGGGTGCGGACGTGCCTTGCCTAGGGAAAAGCCCAGTGTATGTCACTAGCACGTAGGCGCTTTCTACGCCCGACAGAAACCCAAACGTCTGACCAAATCGAGACTTGCCTGAACATTTGGTTTTCTTCCTGCCGTCAGCATCTCGGCATTCATAACAAGCTGATCCAGGCACAACCGACATTACAGTCTACCTAGGTAATACGGTACGAAGCCTGAATCCATCACATAACGTTCCGTCGTTGAAAGGGTTAGGGCTTCACAACCGTTGACAACAGGGCGGAGATTAATCGCCGGCACTCTGTCCGCATCCGGGTAGTTGACCCCGGCCAACGGGCCGCTCCCTGGCAGGAAGATTCGCGCCAATTGGACGTTGAGATAGGCATGGCACCATAGCTAAATGCTAGACTACATCGAGGGCTTGGGTACAACCTTACGCGTTCGTATCGGCCATGTCCTGCATGATAACAGCGAGCCATCCAAGGTTGTGCTTGCCAGGATGTCGCGAACGAAGTCTAGCCAGGGGAGAATTCCCCACATGGCCCGGTTCTGGGCGACTCCAAGGTTCGAGATCACCGGTAACGTTACCCCAAGAGCCGTTCATCCAGTGCGGAGTCGGTTCATGATATGCCTGATGACGATGTTTGCGTTGATATCCGACGGCTGTCGTGAGGAGCGTCACGGCCGGATAAATAATAGGCACGTCCAACGATCGTGATAATGACACCATGGACTGCACCCTCGCGTCTTCACAAAAGACTCTTTTGTGGCTCACGGACAAGACAAGTGTGGCAATGAGAATTCCGACTCTGAAGGCAGGCCTTGCGGGCCTCTGGTCAACATGTTAGTCGAGCACTCCGTCACGAGACTTACCCCTGCTAATAATGTCGTGCAGCACTTGTTGCCGGTGATCTTCTCGGAATACCGACACTGCCATACAGCGTGTCTGGAGGCACTTATGACTTGTCTAAGGTCCAGACCATCGTGGTAGATGCCCAATATGCATCCTCCGTGGATGATACAATGTCTACCTTGATTCCGCCGACCCTGTTCGAGTTTGCCCAGACGTTTGCCGCGGACTTAAGCACAATATACGATATTGACGCGGAAGTTGTCAACGGCACGGAGAGCACGACCGACAGCATTTTTCTGACGGTCGGCGATCCAAGCCTCTATCTCAACGCGTCAGGCGAGCCGTCGTCGGAGGGGTACTCGCTCTCTGTCACCCCAGATGCTATCACAATCACGGGCGCAAGCCCCATCGGCGCCTGGTGGGGCACTCGGACCGTCCTTCAACAAGCCACCCTGAGCAATGGATCTATCCCGCTGGGCTCAGGCACGGACACGCCAGGTTGGGCAACAAGAGGCATGATGCTCGATGCTGCGCGCCATTTCTACCCCAAGGAGTTCATCATGGAGTTGTGTTCTTACATGTCGTTCTTTAAGCAGAACACTTTCCATCTCCACCTGAGCGACAACCTGTACAACAACGTTGCCATCTACTCCGAAGAGCGGTCACTCGAGCTGTACGCACGGTTCAGGCTGTGGTCTGATGCCCAAGCGGTGTCTGGCTTGAATAAGTACAAGAACGAATCTTACACGCGAGAGGACTTTGATGAGATTCAGTCGACGTGTGCTGCCCGTGGAGTTACAATCATCCCCGAAATCGAGGCCCCGGGCCATGCGTTGGTGATCGTACAATGGAAGCCGGAGCTGGGATACAATGGAGACTTGAGCCTGCTCAACATCAGCCATCCGGAGACGATTCCCACCATGAAGACGATCTGGGGCGAGTTTCTGCCCTGGTTCCATACGAAGGTCGTCTCCATTGGTGCGGACGAATACACTGGGCCTTCGACAGATTATAATGATTTTGTAAACGCTATGGCTAGCTACATCGGCGGCGAGTCTGGCAAATTCATTCGGATGTGGGGCACATTCCCGCCTGTCTACAACGGAACCTACAACAACATTTACCAGAATGTCTCTGTGCAACATTGGCAATACTTCGAGGACAATCCATACTACGACTACATCCTAAACAACTACTCGGTGGTCAACTCCAACGACGACTACTACATTGTCAACAAATGGGCTCCTGCTGGTGGATACCTGAATCACATCAATCTGACCAAAACGTTTTATGGCACACCGCCGGACAGAAGCTATTGGCGACCGTATGTATTCGATCAAAGCAATGCAACCAACAACCCGGCTGAATCCGAGCCCCTGGTCTTGGGTTCCATTGTTCCCATGTGGAACGACTACGGCGCGAACACATCCGTTTATTCTGAAGCTTATTACGCCTGGCGTGGCGGCATCCCCGCCCTGGCTGACAAGCAATGGGGAGGGAATATTTCAGAAGCAGACTTCGGTTCCGTTTTTGAGACGCTTCATTCTGCCATACCAGGGCAAAACCTCGACAGAACCATTCCTTCTGACGGCGAGGTCGTGTTCAACTATACCTTCGCAAGCAACACGTCATTTGCAGACGCGTCTCCAAACGGATTTTCTGTCGAAACGGACTGTGCATCTAGCGGCAGCATGCTCGCATTGTCGCCCTCTTGCTCAGTTGTGACGCCCCTGTCCTCCAAGGGCCGGAACTACACGCTCACTCTCTCCGACCTGACCATATCATCTCTTGATCTCCCCGACAACGCAACGCTGCTTACCGGTGGTGACTCCACACTTCTTCTCACACCAAACATCACATTCTACGCTGGTGGCAACTATTTCCGCCTCAACACGTCGCTACCTCTCAACAAAACTGTCGACTTGAGCATCATCGCCAGGGGAATAGGACGTACGCGTCGCTGAACTCGGGACCGGAGGAGGAGTTCCTGACCAAAATTGGTTACAATGGCCTGAGCTTCCACTGGGCGGAGATCGCCTTCGAGGCGCCCTTGAACAAAATAGGTGGGGAGGGAAGCGGGTGGAGCGGGACTTTGGGCGGGTTCAGTCTGACTTCGACAGCTTAAAAAGGACAAATTCGAGCCAACCTCAGATGCGTTACTAGAGAGCCGCCGATGATGTATATAAAGTTCACGGTTCTTGGTCTAGGCTAGTATATACCTAAGAACAAGCACAAGGCCTGGCAAAGTCAACACTCTAACTGTCTACTCCATGTTTAAGAAGCTGACCAAAACCTGCCCCACACTCACAGACTTGGCAAGTAGCTAACATTGCTGAAATAGAGGCATGCAAAGGGTTTCTTCTAAGCAGTTGTCTGCGCCAAAGTATACGTAGAACCGCAAAATGACGGAGCCAAGACACCAGGCATGCTCTGTTCGATCAGGAACTTGAACTTCCATCCGGTGCAGTGTCCAGGCATGAGTACCTTGGGACCCAAGCTCTTGAGGTCCGCAAGAGAGTTTGCCAACTTCTCAGGGTGATTATCAGACAAGTGGAAACCACCAACAACGCCATACAATGGGATACCCTGACCAAGCTCAACGGCATGCCTGGAGACATTGATGACACCAGCGTGGCTGCATCCCGTGAACACGACGAGGCCCTTGCCCTTGAGGTTACACATGACCATTCGCTCGTCCGCGATGGCCTCGTCCGAAGTCCACTGACTGGTAGACTCGCTGAAGCGCATGCCACCTCGGATGCCGACCTCGTAAGGTGTGATACGGGGGATGGAACCGGACACGAGGAAGAACCCATCAAGCACCGGATGCACCTCGCCCTGTTTAGATAGCGCCCCTCCAACCTCCTCAATCTCGTCGAATTCAGGGTCCGCTTCAAGACTGACGATAGTGCCTGCTGGCGTCATCATGCCCCTGTAGTCCGGCCTGTCCGGATGCAAGTCGACGACGACCTTGGGGGGCCTGGTACTAGTCCCCCGCTCTATTTTGGACGCGTTGATCATGCGTATGGCCTCGAGCATCCCACCCGAGTGGTCGCGGTGCCAGTGAGAAAGGTGTATGTGCTCGATCGCAGCAATGTTGGCACGGATGCGGGTGGCGTTGCGCTCCCAAGTCGACTCCTCCGGGCCCGTGTCGAACAGCATCGTGTGGCTCGTGTCGCCCTTCTTGGCGGTGATCATGAGCGACAGGCCGTGGGCGCCGCAGCATATGTTACCCATCTTCAGCTCGGCGACTGCCCCGCTCCTGTGATCGTCCGGCGGGAGGCTGTCCAAGGGAACACCTTGCATATACCCGGGATACTGCACCGCGGGGTTGTTAGCAGGAGAGATCGGGTCGACTTCATTGTCGACGATGACTTTGATTTCAATGGAGTCGACTTCGATAAGCCCGTGAGCCGCCATATTGGTATATTGTATAAAGTTTCAGGTGTACGAGCGTAGATGCAGTTGAAGGAATGTAAGACGGCGACGACTGGCGAACTAACTCGGAAGGGCACCACCAACGCTTAGGTGAGACGTGCCGAGGTTTTACCGGGCGGAAGAGCCGGTTGACAAGATTGAACGATAGGTGGAAAATGGTCAGTTCGTAATGAGACAAAAGTGGCTCATACGGTCTTGGAACACAGTATATGAATTGGAGATGCGACCTATCCATTCTGCGTTTCGCCAGTAATTGGGCTTTGATGATCGCTGATTGTCGTACGCTGCTCGTGCCCACGAGACAGTGTGGAGTGTATGCCCCGCTTGCAATCCGAACCGTGGAAAGAGGAGGCGACGTTGCAGATTATGCAGACGATGATGAAACGGCTGGTAGAATTAGGCGATCTCCAGTCTCCGAGATTGAGTCTTCGGGTCGGACGACACGGCCCAGCACTGATACAATGGTGTTCTCGAAAACCCTCACACTGTCGACATAAGTCTCAAAACCGAATCTCGGCTGTTTGAAGGCTTGGTCCAATATGTCTCTAATCCTTCCAGGTAATTCCTCGTCACTCCATCTATTATGTTGCTGTAGATTCAGCCATACTTCGTCTACCGGGGACTCTTTGGGCAATGAGGGTATTAACAAATATGTTACGGGTCCGCTCAGCGAGAACCACGCCGGCAGTATTTTGCCACCCAGGAGTCTGTAGTACATCTCTAAAAATAGAGGGGCGAGTTGTTGACCACCGTACTATAGTGATTAATTTCAGTACTAGGTCTTAATCACGTGGAGTGTGTTTACCCACAGCGCTCTCTACGTCGTTTGGATCTTCGCGGAATTTGATGTATATAGTCTGAATGACTATCAGCTCATTCCCACCGTCACCCAGCTCATCTCTCTTCTCCTGGTCTACGACTTGATCATAATTATCTCCACCCAATGAACCTGGCCTATAAAAGGCCCCGACACAGGCGGCAAGCGACAATGAGTCCCTATTGTAAGCCGTTCTGCTTCTGCGATACCAGTCGTCGAGGTAGTATCTGGGGTCAATGTATGGATTCACCCCGGTAGGCTTGGATATGCGCCAAGCAATAATGTATCCAACGTTCTTTTCTTCCCCGCCGGGTTTCGTGAGATAAAAAGTCGCATGATATCCTAGACGGGATCGGAATCCGAGCGGACATTTGTGTATGCTCACTACTGTTCGGAGGGTTGCACCCGTGTCCTCCCAGTCGATTTCCATCGTTGCCTCCGCTTCAGCAAGTGTTTTAGGCCGAACTATCAAGCGCTCGCGTTCGGGCACCATTTGGCCATGGGCAGTGGCCATGCTCGGCTTTACCGTTACCCGATCTGATCGATCTCATGCGTGCTGTCGTCGTTGGAAAGGTTCGACGGATCGTATGAGGTCAATTCACTTGGGCCAGGGAAAGCGAGCTCTTTACAAAACTGATGAAACCTTCAAACTATCAGAATAAGATATGCTGATCACTTTGAGAACCAGAAATCTGTGCTGTCTGGCCTGGCACAGGTCAATGTCCCTGGACCCTAAATTGTACCAGTAGGTATCTACCGTTTGTGCACGCTAGAATCCGGATGCGGGATTCGTACCTGGATTTCGTATGACGAATGCGGATCCGCAGGCTATATTTTCTTTGTTTGATCCGCGTGCTGCAGAATGGGAGGCTCAAGTCGGAGACAAATTGCATCAAAGACGGAATTGGCAGCTTTGGGTGAATCACCGCATTGGCACGCAGAATTTCGGACTAGCTATTTCGTGTGTTCCTAGTAGCAGCTGAAAGACTAAGTTTGCTCGTTGCTTATCTGAGTCAGGTTGTTTTGACTTGTGACGAATCTTCTCGTCAACCTGGCAACTTTGTAGTTTCTTCTTAATCGTGGTACTTGGATTCGGGCTAAACTGAATAATAAGAGAAACCCATTCATATTGCTCTATATGATTTCTTCGGGTGCTATTTACTGGAGCAAGTACTGTAGCGTAGACCTAGACTCACGGCCGAGACCTGATGTGGCCCGTAGCCGGGTTTGGCGCCAACAAGGCAGAGCCTCGAGGAAATGTACGAATTATTTTTAGATCGTGCTTGCACTTTGGCCACGAGAACAACAAATAGCCTAGCCGGTCCCTTGAATATATTTCAAGTCCTCATACCTCGTCGTAGGGGACCTGCCTTGCCGATAATGTATGGTTGAGTCTGTCCTGTGGTCAGATCTAGCGTGAGGGTGACTTCCACCTTCGACAGTTTTAATAGCCTCAGGTATTCTCTTCCAGGCACGGAGATGGTGGACACCACGCGAAGGACATGGTGCCCGCCGGGAGTGCTGTGCGGCGAGCCAAGGTGACCCGGGGTTCGAAGGCGGTGGTACCTAGGTACCGTGCTGGTGCAGCACCCCTCCAGCTGGCAGCAAGCCCTCCGAGGTCTCAACATCACCGGGTAGGGCCTCTTCTCAACGCAGGCTGCCGAAGCTTCACTTCCGCTGTGCCGCAGAGCTTTAATTTCCACGAGGGAGGTGCGCAGCTGCAGTTGGCTACCCCAGGGTGTGTGGCCTGTTGGTTCGATCTTTTGTCGGTTTGCTTACTCAGCTCGAATAACCAACTGTAGCGCAGACTCGGACTCCTCCCGGGGGGCGGGGCTGGGAAAAATCGAGTTAGCACTTGAGAACAACGAGACATCAAACCCTTTGATCACGTTGTCCATCCCAAAGACATTCAGTCAAGTATCAAGTTGTCGATATTCCACGCTGTATCTACTCGTTCGAGCTTGCAAAAGCTACCTCTGTTGTTCACACCTACACCATGCTCTGCGCCAATTGTCGTCTGATCTTCGAGCAGGAGGTCATCGAAGAAATTGACTGCGAACCTGACGACGGCTGCACAACCTACTATAGAGCCACATACAGCTATACGATTACTTACCGGGACTTTCTGCTAGCAACAAAAAAATGCAATTGCTGTCTTGAAATGTTGCGGTGTATCCAACAGAATGCAGAAGATGAAGACGACCACGTCCCGTCTGAAGAAGATGACTACATCTCGTCTGAATATGACCACGCCTTGTCTGAAGATGACCACATCCCATCTGAGGAAGATGACCATATCTCGTCTAAAGAAGATAACCATATCCCGTCTGAAAAAGATGACCATATCCCGTCTGAGGAAGATGACCGCGTCTCGTCCGAGGAAGATGATTACGTCTTGTTTGAGGAAGATGACCACGTCTCGTCTGAAGAAGATGACCACGTCCTGTCTGAAGAAGAAGAGTTTTATTTCAAGATGGAACAAGTGTGGGGTCAAGGCTACCACACGAAAGAATGGCATGCGACATTAGATGTTCAAGCTCATATGGTTCATGGCTGTCTGGGGGGCAGGACAATGTTCGACATCGTCCGGCGAAGAGACAGGAAATTACTTCAGCTAAACAGTGGGATTAATAACGCCTTAGCGAACAACACTGGGTCTGCTTATACGGCAAAATTCGTTAAGGACTGTTTGCAGCGTTGCAAATGGCACTTACATACACCCTGGTCTCACCGTAAAGATCGTCAGTGGTAC
Organism: Diaporthe ampelina; assembly: GCA_023522825.1. Taxonomy (NCBI): domain Eukaryota; kingdom Fungi; phylum Ascomycota; class Sordariomycetes; order Diaporthales; family Diaporthaceae; genus Diaporthe; species Diaporthe ampelina. Next base: position 68,165 of record JAMFTM010000051.1, on the reverse strand, counting down.
CCAACTAGGCTGGTTGAGGTATTGAGCGATGGCGAGGCCAGACTCGTCGAAACCTCCGAAACTACCCCTGCCGGACCATACGCTACACTGAGCCATTGTTGGGGCACATCAGGGACTTTCACTACAACGACAAAGAACATTGCCGACCTGAAGAAGCGTGTTCCATTTTTGGACTTGCCAAAAACATTCAGGGATGCACTCCATTTCGCTAAGAGCATTGGGGTCCCTCTCATTTGGATCGACTCCCTCTGCATTATCCAAGATTCGGCAGAAGACTGGGAGGCCGAGGCCAGGACGATGCTTCGGGTATACCAATATGCAGAATGCAACCTCGCTGCTACAGCCTTCGAGGACAGCCATGGCGGGTTGTTCTCGGAACGGAACTACGCTAGTCTCCCATCAGGATGCTTTGAGGTTGACAACAATGTGCCCGAGATGAAGGGGATATATTCTGTGGTCCCATGTGGATACTTCAAGGACGCTTTTAACTGGGAAGTCGGGAACTCTCGACTACTAAGTCGGGGCTGGGTTTATCAGGAGCGAGCCGCTTCATCGCGGGTAGTTGTCTTCGGCCGAGACCACGTCTTCTGGGACTGCCCCGCGCTCCTGGAGAGCGATGTTCTTCCAGACTACGATGCCTCCGAGGACTATTATGGGGAGGGACGTATGACGCCCAAGTGCAGAACTACGGCAGTGTCTAGCGGCACGCTGAGTTGGCTGGATGACGCATTCTCAGCCTGGCAAAAGATTGTCCAGGTCTACAGTGCATGCGATTTTACATACATTACAGACAAGCCAATTGCCATTCTTGGTGTGGCAGAAATGATTGGCGTCGCCCAGAAAGCCGAATTTACAGATGACGACTCAGGCTGGGAAGGTGGCTCGAGGTTCATACCTTATTGGGGTGGGCTGTGGCTCCGAGATATGTGCCGGCAATTAGCATGGAAGGTCGGTCGGACTGGGCTTCGAAAGAATTCTTGCGCCCCATCCTGGTCATGGCTGTCCATTGAAGGCCCGGTGGAGTGGCAAGACTTCAATCTAGTTCGCCGACAAAAGGAGGTTTGGCCGGAGCAAGCCATCGGTGGGAGGTCAGCATTGGCAACCATCGCTTGGTCCGATCAGCAATCAAAGGAGAGCAGACTAAGTTTTACTGAGGTGTCTTCTGACCTGAAGATATGGTGCGGCTTGCATACTTTCAGAGTTACAGATCCCGGGGGGTCCTGGGATGGTGGCTCTTATAGGGAAGTACCCTCCGAGCAGCTACTATACATGACTTCGTCAAAGGGTATCGGTCTTGGATTGAAGCCAAACGACCTCGATTGCGAAGATATCGACGTCGAGAGCCTCTATTTCTTGCCGCTCGTCTGCGAAGACTTTGGGCATGGCCAAGTCCGCGGCTTTGAAAAACATTTCAAAGTTGTCGGCATCCTTGTACAGCCGACAGATGACCAGATCGGAACATACAGAAGGTGCGGTAGTGTAACGTACTCTCTGCCGCGCGAGCTCTACTCTTATTCCCAGGCCACTGAAGTCACTAGGGGACTTTACCAAGATAATAATGCATGGGTCAGGCGCAAGTTTCGTTTGTCCAGACCACCTCCCTCTGCTGTTGGCTTTTCCTATCAAAAGTATGACCCAGAGCTAGGTTATCTCATTCGTATTATCTAGTTCAAGTTGTGTGCCACAATCAATAATCGAGTATCATTTCACCAAGTACACGCTTAAAAATATTCGATACGCATGATTTGGCTCCTCCATCCGTTTGTGGCTGAGACGATGTTATTGAGTCTGTCTATGAGGATTTAGAAGCAAAGGCGATCGACTTGGCGCCCACGTATGGCCGGGTGCAAAAGATCTCTCGCTAGCTTCGAGACCCTGGTTGAAAACCCAGCTTTGAAACATGCTATTAAGGCGAAGCATCTAGGAAACGTAGCAAGGCCATGGTCCGTGAGTGCGTCGTTGCAAAGCTTTGCCCTTGCCGAACTCCCGCAGCCCCGGCAATGGATTAGGTGTTACTGCGGTAGTAGCTGTTAAGCAGTTGGAAAATACCAAGTTTGATCGAAACAAATCTTTTTTTCGAAAATTGCTACTTTGACGCACTTTGTAAGTGTGTAAGCGTCCATAGACCACTGGGCGAGCAAGGGACTTTTTTTCCTCTCAATCAGTCTGGGTGGCCAGTCTCAGGTGCCAGCTATGACGGAAAGTTTCCAGGTAAATATCCAAATCATTGAGCGGTCCCAAAGTCTGCATCCTATACTCTTGCAGCTACAATTTATTCCATTTGGCCCCGACTTTACCTCACATACTCGTTGAGGGAGATCGGATTCCCATGTCAATCACAAGTTGGAACAGCGTAGATGTAGGTGGGCAAGAGGTAATGTATTAATTTGGAGGCAGAATGATATTTGGGCCCTTTCAAACTTCTGCTGGACGTAGCTGCGACCGCCCGCAAGATACCGAAGAGCCAGGCAGATGAAAGCCGCCGGCACTTAGCTGGCAGGGAGCTTTGGGGGACCGGTGCCAGGTGTCGGGCAGGTGCTACCGAGGCACGCTAGCAGCCTTCGTCGAGCAGCTGCAGCGGTCTGTGGTCACCAACACAACAATTTCAATCGTTAGCTGGTCTCGAAAATGCAATGCGCCCATTTGTGTGACCAATGCCTGGAACATTGGTGTAATACCGGGGTCCAATTAGATGCTCTGAAACAAGTGTTGGCTTCCTGCCGCCTGCCCTGCACCGCGTGTTGGCTGCCGCGCCCGACCTGCGGGACCGACAAGGCCAGTGGCCAGCCCACCAAGGCCAGATCAAACCACGGCCAATGACTATTTATATCAGAACCAGACAATCTCCAGATGCGCGAACGAGTCTCACATTACTGGGCCGCACAGACAGCGCACACCAGGGCTTCGTTGAAATAGCCGAGAATCTCCTGGATGGTGTCTTCCAGATGTCTCTGCATGCATCCTGACACATCTCCCTGTCTCTTTCTGAGTGCGTGACCTATTCAGATCCTCTGCTACTCCACTGGAGCTTTCATCATGGCGGCAACCACGCGAAATTCCGACGAACGCCGCGTCACGTTCGAATTGAAGGGGTGGTCCCGGCCAAACATGCCCTACAACGAATTCAAGGTAAAGCCTGTGGGAGATAATGGCGATCTGATGTTGGTGGATCGGAAAGATGTTAGAACCGATCATGGATTAAAGCACCCAGCCCGGAAGGATCGAAGCAGTCTCGGTTTGAATCAGGCCTGGTTGGATCCACCAGAAGGATTCAATGTACAGAAAGATGACGACTTTCCATTTTGGGGAGATCGGATTTATGAAGATATACGGAGTTTCAATGAAAGCAACACCAAGAGACGCCGCGTGCTCTTCTACGATATACGGCACGGAGAGGCAGATCATAATAAATGGAAGAAGAAATTTTTGGAGGATGCGTTGAAGGACGTCTCGAAGAAATCGTCGAACAAATCGTCGAAGAAATTGTCGAAGAGATTGTCGAAGAAATTGTCAAAGCAACCGTGGAATAAATGGGCCGACGTAAGAGAACCAGATTCATACATTCTCCCAGACTGCAGGCTTACTGTGTTCTAGACATATGAATACAGAAAGTGGCCTGTTTTTCAATATCCTGAAGGCTCCGGAAAGTTCTACTGTGTCATTGACCCACCGCTGACCGAGAAGGGGAGGAAAGACGCGGAAAAAGCCAGGGAGCTATTGAAGAAGCTCGAGAACCACGGATTTCCACTGCCAGAATCGGTCCTTATCAGCCCTCACCTTCGCACTTTGCAGACATTCGAATTGGCCTTCAAAGGCCTCCATATAGATCGTGCGAAGTGTTACGTCGTGCGGGAGCTCCGCGAGCAACGGACAGGGAACGCCGCAGATATGCTGCTTGAAGAGTTTATCAAGAGACAGATAAAGCTACCTACGCCTGCTAGCGGGGCCTGCGAGGACTGGATGGAACCAGATACAGAGGACGAACATGGGAACTTGAGAAATAAGAATTTGGAGACCCGGGTGGAAACATTTTCCGAGAAAATTGCCAAATGGCAGGGTGGCGGCGACTGCATAGCTCGAGTGACGCATTCTCTGCTCAATCGACACACTCTCAAGAGCCTCGAAGTCGGCCAGGGGAGTAAAAAAGCAAAGGTTATGGACAAGTTTATGCTTGAAGAGGGCGGATTGTTCGTCTACGTTCTTGAACTTCCAGTTGAGACGCCTTCAAAGACCGAGCCGACTTCGAAAAACGCCCAGCCATGTTCGGACTGGCTGAAGTACACGAAGTATATAAGTAAGATGGGAAAGCGACGACCGACGGCGTTCCCTGGGCCTGGGAACAATCTTCGTGATATCAAAGACTTTGATGATCTCGAGAATTTTGACATCGAACCGAAGGCTTTTGATATCGCAAAACCCATTTACGAGCAAAACATCGAACGCATGAAGCTTAAGGACAAAGACCATAACGGGGAAAACCAGATGAGAGTTGGCAACGGAAATGCCATTAGCCTCAAAACAAACGTTGCACAAGATGGCCATGGTGATCGCAGGACTAGAATTGGAACCAAAGAGACCATCCAACGCATGACAAATGCTAACAACGGCGATACCGTGGCACGCAGAAAGGGGGTCCCTGAGAGGAGGAAAACCGGCGTCAACAAAAATGATGGCAGCAAGAGGAACAACGCCGCCATTCATAATGTTGACGGTGGCAGGAATGTTGGCAGTAGGAGGACCACTGGCGCCAACAAGAATGCTGACAGCGCGGGGAACACTGGAAGCAGTACGGTCGTTGGCAGCGACATCAATCGCCAGGAAAACGATCAGCGTCGAACACGCCAGGTCGGTTCGGTTCGCGGGACTACGAGCAAGTCACGCGACAGTGGATTTGGTTCTGGGAAACTCATGAACAAAACGGTATCGAAAATGACAGAATTGTGAGAAGTGGGCGGTGCGCGCGACTTTTTCGGGATGGATAAGTAACATGGGTTCTCGAGCAGTTGTAGAAATTGTATTTATGGCTTCAACTCATTTTGTTCAGCCGTCATTGTCTTGGCGCACAACATTTGTACAGTGTTCAAACTGTGTAGACTCGGTACATCACAACAGCTTCATTTTGAACTGGATTATTGTCAAAAGCACCCCCACTGGCTTTCCCCAAAGCATACAGAATGATTCCCCGCTAGCAGGCGGCCGCCTTGAGAGCGTACCTAGGTACTGCCCAATGTCATCTTGAATGTACTCGATATCACTCTTAGTTCCTTAGTTGCGTGGTCATGGTGCAACTTTTCGTCCAGTGAGGGAGCACACAATCTAAATCTGTGTAGATCCTTCTGAAGACCGGTCAATGAATACGCCTAAACGCCTCCGTGATGCCGCGATGTTGGCGATATGGACAGGCTACAACTGTGAGACCGAAAATCTTTTTTTGTTTTGGCCTGGTCGAGGGTTCAGGTCGTAGGGGGGTGACTGTGTGGTCGAAGTGGCCGTTCTTCGCGGGACCTTCCAGGGCTGGTGAATCTTGACTTTCCCGGGTAGGTGTCCAGTGAAGACGATAATCGTTCTGAGCGTGAAATTATTGCTATCTTGATCATATTGAGCCTCTCACTTCTGCAGATGAGGGGCAACGAACCAGCGGGTAAGGGACTTGGCTGGATCGTGTCAGCATCGGGTACCGGGCCTTCGCGAAGACCAGTCCACATAGAGTTGCCACGGTGGAGATCAGATTTGCTCGCCACCCAGTCGTTTGACCTCTGTCGTCTTACGTGCATTCCAGAGCGCGAACACATCTGCATGCACCCCAGTCGGCACCTCGACGGCCTCAGCGGGTAATTCCTAGCGCCGGTTGGCTAATTCCACAGAAAAACAATCTTTATCTCTGGGCACTTGTCATTTGAGGCAAGGGCGAACTTTTCTGGCTGCCATCCCTGGTATTTCCTCGACACGTAAATATGTGGGCACAGGGCGGCATTTGATCGGGCTTGTGCGGCCGGGCTTTGAACACAAAGACCGGACGTGGGGCCGAACTTGCCGAGTCAGCACCGGTCCGAGAAGACTTTCATGGCATGATTGTTCTTTCGGCCGGGCCCGTAACCCGGGACAATTGTGGAATCAATTTTCAATCCCGTCGTGGCGTGTCTCACATTACAGATGTCATCGGCCGTCCGCACGAGCAAATGTTGAGGCACCAGGACCAGCACAGAAGCAAGTATGCCGAGAAACGTCACATACATGCTAAGGATGCATTCAGGGTCGGTCACACCAGTATTTGGTGGAACCAAACTAAGTCGGCATGGGACTTCAAGTCCGTTCCAGCAACGAGTACAAAGTGGGTGTGTGGCGCACAGCTGCAGGTGTGGGAAATCGCTGTAGTCCAGAGGGCCATCTCCATTGATTTTCTGCGAATGAGCAGATAACCCATGCAGGGTGGCCTGACAGCGGAGGACTCAGTCCCGAAAAGATTTCGACTGCATGGAGGCCGCGAATCTATCAAACTCCTGATTTCATGGTGCAGAATGGTGTTCGGGATTCCAGTACCAGAGCCCGATGTTTGCTGCCCAGATGGTGACCCAAAGGACGTGGAGTTTAACTCGTGAGACATGACGTTTGCGAGCCCCCACGACATTTGCGAAACACCGGATGGGCATATATAAAAACATGTCTTCCTCGTGAAGAGAAGTCATCTCATCTGAAGCATCACCCATCTGTACAAACCTCATAAACCTTCTAGCACGAATAACTCTTTACTTTCAAGTCGAAAAGACAACTCAAACACAAGATGCCTATCACCAAGTACAAGGCGGCTGCTGTTACCTCGGAGCCAGGAGTGAGTGCCTTGTTCCACACTTCTCATGTGTCCGCATCGCTCTCTCTAACACGATCCAGTGGTTCGACCTCGAGGCTTGTGTCCAGAAGACGATTAACTTCATCAACGAAGCTGGACAAGCCGGCTGCAAGCTGATTGCTTTCCCCGAAGTTTGTGAGTGCTAGCTAGGACATTGCGTCGCCAAGTTCTCTTCAAGAATGACACCACTGCATTGAAATATCAGCTACTAAGTCATTGGCAGGGATCCCGGGTTATCCCTACTGGATGTGGAAGGTCAACTACCTCCAATCACTCCCCATGCTGAAGAAGTACAGGGAGAACTCGCTCCCCGTCGACTCGGAGGAGATGCGCCGCATCCGCCGAGCGGCCCGCGACAACCAGATCTACGTCTCGCTTGGCTTCTCCGAGATCGACCACGCCACGTGCTACATCTCCCAGAGCCTCATCGATCCGGAGGGCAACATTATTAACCACCGCCGCAAGATCAAGCCCACCCATGTTGAGAAGCTCGTCTACGGCGATGGCGCCGGCGACACCTTCAAGTCTGTCACCGAGACGGAGCTCGGCAGGCTAGGACAGCTCAACTGCTGGGAGAACATGAACCCTTTCCTCAAGTCGCTGAACGTCGCGGAGGGAGAGCAGGTCCACGTCGCCGCCTGGCCGGTCTACCCCGGCATCGAGCGCCAGGTATCTCCAGACCCCGCGACCAACTATGCCGACTGCGCCTCGGACTTCGTCACCCCAGCGTACGCCTACGAGACCGGCACCTGGACCCTCGCCCCATTCCAGCGCCTCAGCGTTGAGGGTCTGAAGAAGACCACCCCCGAGGGTGTCGAGCCCGAGACCGATCCCACTCCTTACAACGGTCACGCTCGTATCTACCGCCCTGATGGTAGCCTGGTTGTCAAGCCCGAGAAGGACTTCGACGGTCTCCTGTTTGTGGACATCGACCTGAACGAGTCGCACCTTACTAAGGTCATTGCCGACTTTGGCGGACACTACATGCGGCCTGACCTCATCCGCTTGCTTGTCGACACTCGCAGGAAGGAGCTTGTGACAGAGGCCGACCCCGATGGCGGCATTGCTACTTACACCACTGCCCACCGTTTGGGCTTCGACAAGCCTCTGGACCCAAAGCGCGAGAAGGATGGCCAGGGCGTTGCTGGTCGACGTGATCCAGCCGGCAAGGCTTCCAAGGTGCCAAGTGACCTGTGAGGGAATCGAAGGCTGGGTTGTCAAGGATTTAGCATAAGAAAACATGTCTCTACTCATTGCTTCTCAATACAAACAATTTCTCACGAGCCATGAGAACACTTCATTCCGTGATGATACATTGGGTTCGAATCGGTTCTGCCTGATCCAGACACACCACATTCAAGCTTTATTATTTGATAAGTTTTCTGTCCTCACATTGGTCCTGTTCAGCCCCGGGCCATGAATTCGAGGCCAGACAGGCGATCGTCAGACAGCTCTGGGTGAATGACTTTCGCCCAGCATGAGCCTACCTAAGTAAGAGAGAGTCGTAGGATTTCGTGATTACACTGTCCCTTTAGAGACACGTCTTGCTGTGTGAAACCACGGGTTTCCGATATTGACAGTACTAACTGCGATCGAATTTCCATGGCCCGCGAAACTGTAGGCTCTGTGCAGGTATTACAGCCCGGTTGTGGTATTCTCCACTCATGGAAGCTGATCATATTCTAGAGATTCCAGTTGATGGCCCCCATGTCTTGACTGATTTCTTTCGTCTCGTCCTCTAGACGCCGCAATTTTGCAATATAATGCGCGTCTACGCGCCGCTTATCGATTCTAAGTTCCCTCTCCAGGAGTCTAATATTCGCCTTGACCTGGGCATTTTGTGCTCTGACTTGAACCCACTCTGCCCTGGCCTGGTCATCCATAGATTGAGGATCAAATGCACTTTGACTTCCTTCGGATGGCGAGCTGATACTTGGAAGACTCTTTGGACTCATGAGACTTTCCCGACACGGGTCTGTAATAGCAGATGATGGCCAGGATTAGTGCATGCTTGCAGGTCGACGAACACAAATTTGGGATACTTGGCCTACCATGCTGACGAGTCGGCAGAACTTCATATGCACCATGCCGCCTGCCAAACCCATCCGGGCTTAACGTCACCACGCCTGATGTGGTCTTGGCGTTAGTAAAGTGATATCTATAGTCGTGCCAATTTACAAAACTCAAATTTGGTCGGTCGACTCACCTCTCTGACTGGGATTGCTGGACGGATAAAAGCAGACATAACTACTCCTACTCGTCGGCGGGCTCACCACGACTCCTCCGCTCCCATCCCGACTACTCCGTATATTGAAGCTCCCCGCCGCGGATCCTGCTACTGTGTCTGTGTCACTCTGCGATTCAGCGGATACAGAGTTTCGAAGCGGGGAGGGTCGAAGCGGAGACAATCCAACACGGCTCTGCTCCGGCCATTGTCTGGGAAGTCCTAGCCCGGTATTGGATCCTTGGATTGCGGCGCTGGGGCTCGCACCAGGGGTGGGTATGACTTTGGGTAGGGGCATGATATCGGAATCGAATCCAGCATTGTATAGTTCGTCCGTGTCGAAGAAACTGCCTTCAGAACTGGGGGAGTCGACTGGGGAGTCGACCTGATTTGGCAGGTTCGGTAGCGCATAATACTGCTGCAAGCCTGCAATCCAGCTGGCCCACACATGTGCGAGTACCAAGGTGAGGCCCAAGTGTACTACTGTCATTGCTGACAATGGATCCCCGGCTGCCAACAACACAAAATCGTCAAATGCGTTTGAGATGCGACGGAAGATAGAAGCCATCTTTTTGCAGCCAGTGGGTATGTGAATATAGCGATGACAGTTGATGAAACTAAATTTTACAAAATTTGTGGGATCAGGGGCACATATACGGTGTTCCTTTCCGGCGATGTTGAACAAAGACAACCTGTCGGGTGTGGCGCGTCCCATTCCGCCCAACCACCCGAGTCCGTGGAAATAGTGCATTCGCCGCATTCGACTTCTTCAATCCCTTCTTCGGAAATTACCTTCTTCGTCGGTGTAACAGTAGTAGCTGACAACCCGAATGAGTGGTCATGTACAATACCTGGGCGCAGAATTGGCTCAGCGCTTAGGCGACGTAAATCTGGGCATTACAAATTCGTATCTGAAGAGACAGCCACCTCGGCATGAGCCAGAATCTGCGCAACATGTGGCTCGACAATCCCGATATCATCATGTCCAGTTATTCGGCTCTACCACGCTCTTCATCTTCCGCGACGGGTAGAAGGTGATTGCAGCGACGCCATCAAGACAACAACAATAGCTACCCCGATACCGAACATAAGACCGCCAACACCCGGAGGCGTCCCTGGGCGCTTCGCATCCAGCACCTTGATCACGTAGGACCTCTTAAGCGGATCCTCACTCTCGCTAAGAGCATGTCTCCAATTGACGTACTCGCCCTCTGAGCCGTGGTCAAGCGGAAGGGCGAGGTTCAAACCAGTCCATGGCATCTTGATTTGCTGCTTTCCTTGCCACTCCTCCATAGTGCTGGGTTGAAGCGTGCAGAATAGAAGGGTGCACCACATCCAGAGAATGTTAAGCAGGAGTCCCTGCTCCTGCTGGGTGAACCCCGCTGCAGTTGGGTCCGGCGGAAGCACCGCGAGGATGACGAAGTAGTCCCAGCGGCTCTGTTGCATGGCGTAGCTGTGGAGGGATGGGTTGTCCCGGCGGTAGCGGAAGTTCTGTAGCTGCCGGCGAATGTGAAAAGACATGTTGTCGGATTTCCCGATGAAGAATCGCAGTTGGTTGTCGGTGCCTTCAATTATGTGGAGGTAGATGCCTCTCTGGGTTTTAGCAATGTCGCCTGATTTTGCCCGAATGCTGGTGCTCTCATATACGGTCAGGAAAATGTAATCTACGCCTTCGCTAATTGACATCGTGGCGAAGGGAACAGCGTTGGGGTCTTTGGTCCTTACGTTTCCTTCTTCGGCATCATATTCGGCTCGGCGAAGATCTCGAAAACCTCATTACGCATAGAAGAGAACAGCAATTCTCCGACGGCAGCGATGTCGCGTCCGGGTCTATGGGAAGGTCGAGAATCATCAAGATCAAAAAGCCTTTGATACCTAGGGTAGCCTTGATAATGGATTCGGATTCCCCAGGGTGGGGCGTGTAGCTTCGATAGGGTGTCAGACAGCACATCGCGGGCGTTTTCCCTATTGATGGCTGACATTTCGAGGACGATTTCCGGTAGAGGTGTCTTGTGAGGTGACGAAACAAAGCCGGTCGTAAAATGAGGCTGGGATCTGCAAATGAGATGACATCCTGCAGGTCACGTGAAGAGTTGACGTTGTGTTGGTTGCTGCATGGGTTCAAATAAATGCAGGGCTGAGTATTTCGCAGAACCCAGTAAACAGTTGCAAATACCTAGATATATGTTCTTCGCACGTCGACCGGTGGCATTAATCTCAATGATCGTTACACGTTTCTACATGACTTCGTACTGATTGATCAGCCGCATCGGAACCAGGCCCCGCAAAACAACCACCCCAGCGTGTACGATGCCCCATCGAACCTTGGACAGTGAGTCAGCAACAACCCACACCAGACCATTCGTCCGTCTTCGCCCCTGGCAGGCCACCACATCCCTCACTGAGCCCGTCATGGCTGCAACCAGGTCATGCATCTCCTTCTTGGAGTCCCACACAATCTCGTCGCTCCCATCGCTATCATCATCGTCCTCGTCAAAGTGGTTCTCATCCTCCAAGCGGCCCCTGCGGGTTGACTTTGCATGGTGGAACGCCCAGCAGCTCAGGGTGGCCAGATATAGACACCATGGGACGTGGAAGAGGCTTGTCAAGTGAGGAGACTCCATGACGGGCTTGCTCGATCCGCTGGGGTCAGAGCTGCCGTCGCCAGCCATGAGGTCCCGAAGCATCCCGGCCCCGTGCCAGGCAGCGGTCGCAGCACGCTCCCTAGAGCTCGACGCCCAGCGCTTGACCACCCGCGACGAGCGCACGTAGTCCTGCTGCTGCACCGGCCTGCCGAGGATATTCCGCGCGCCTGCGTATATCTGTATGTCCAGGAAGTCCATGTGCAGCAACGACTGGGCTGCGTGGTAGACTGCCCTGTAAGCCGCCGCGAAGGCTGGCCATTCTGAAGCCGGGGCGTCATTAGGCTCGGCCGGAGCTAGCGATGCCTCGTGGCAGTATGAGTCGAAGTCTGCTTTCCACCGGTCGTATGCTTTGCTCAGCAGGTCCTTCCATGAGGCCGGGCCAGTGGTGGTCACGACGCCGAGAGAGGTCTGGTCTCTCCTCTGCATGTCCCACGCGATGGACATGAGCCCGTGGAGCACCAAGACCTGTCCGAGAGCATCAAGGCTCTGTGCGCTTGTGCCGGCAGGTTGGCCCGTAAGGTAGGACTTCAGTGCTGGAAGGAACATAGGTGGGGTGACGGGGTCAGACGATGACAAAGATGGCTGGCGTGCTGAACTGGGCCAGGACCTTGCCCATAATTCCGCGTCTGGAGCCTCCCAGATGGCCTGGGCGCACGGTAACGAGCATCGCAGCTCGAAAGCAGACATGCACAAGCTCTGACAGAATAGCACTGCGTGTTGTGTATCCCACATAAAGCAGAGCAACGCGAGCCTCTTCTTTTGTTCCGCGACTGCCCACAACTCCCAAGCCTCGGCCAGGGAGACACCGTCCTGTGGCGCGGGAGTCTTTGTGACGCTTTGGCAGTCAGACCTGCGGATAAGGTTAATTAACAAGCCATGGAACAGGTGGCTCATGTCGTGCTGTTTCTGTCCGGCCCTTGACTTCCCAAAGCATTCCACTAATAAAATGGTTTGAAGAGTCCATAGCTTTGGTCGGGCGGAGAAGCCCGCGTGGGCGAAGATGCTTGGCCGGATAACGTCATGGATGCACACAGCCAGCTGGTGAGTGGCTTTGTCAAGATAGGTCGCTCCAAGCAACAAGATTGAAAGTAGTAATAATGGTTCAGTGGTGCTAGCATTGAAAGTTGGCATGTGAATCAAGGGGTACGTGGTGTTGAATTGTGTGAAGAATAAATCCAGCCAGGTCTGCACGGACGAGAGGGAAAGCAGAGGGTGATCCCGCACTGAGGTCCCGGGGGTGGCATCCGGTATTTTTGGTTCCGCGGCCTCGATGACTCCAAGAAGCTTGTTCAGGACTTCTTCATTGATCCTCGGTGTTGTGGCTGAGTTTGGAAGCATTGCTAGTGGTCGTTCGCGTGGTGTCTTGCCCTTTTGCTTTTGCCGTTGAAGAGAGGGAGGGTCTATTGCATGCCTGTTCGGGCTCCTTCTGTCGATACTCTGCTGATGTCTGGATTGGATGTCTGCATCAAGTCGTGATCCATGTCCACTGAAACCATTGGGTTGTTGCGTCCTTCGTGTTTGTGATGGTGGTTGGCGCATATCTCTGGAGACGGGGGAAGCTTGCATTTCTGTAGAGGCATCTGCCCGTTCCCTGGCATTTCCGTCAGGCTTCTCCTCCCGCCAGTGCTGCCATGAAGCACTGTTGAGAGACTCCGGCGTAGGATTCTGAGCTTGTTGAGGTGGCGCCATGTCCATATTGTGCGATTCTTCGGCCTCTGGACTGTTGAATAGGGCTGGTTCTGAAATGCCGTCCCTTGCACTCGTCATTCCGAAGCCGGACGCGGTAGCTGCTTCTATGTTGAACAGCCAGTTGTAATCCAGGGCAGTCGTATATGGCATGTTGAAGGAACTGGCAGTATCAGGTTGGAAGATGGGGTGGTACTCCAGTTGCCCATTGCCCAGTGACGGGTCCGTTCTTGGGTTGGAGATGCCCGGCTCGTCACCCCAGCCAAAGCCGGCTTGTGGGAAGAGTGTAGACGCAGATGTTGGTGGCACGACCGTGGAACCATCGAGGGCGTCAATGCAACCGCCGAAATTGTCGTCTGTCTCGGGGACAATGTTGTAGGGGTGACTACTTGGGTTGTATCGACCCTCATCGGACACAGGTGGTGATACAACTTGTATGGAGTTGTCGAACTCAGAACCGACCCACGGGCCTGGGCCGTCAGGCTCGGTAGGCCGGGGTCGTTTTGAGACGACCGATCCGTCCGGAGCTTTCCAGGAGCGCTTGCGTGTGTCGAGGGTTCCGAAGCCAGGTCCACCAGCTTCCTCGTCCCTCTGGCGGTGACGATTCATGTGTCTGTCTGCATCGCAGTAAGCAATCAAGTTTTTTAAAAGAAGCTTAAGAGTATTACAGGGTTGCCTGTACACTCACCTAAAAGATCTGGCCGCCTGAAGTGAGCACTACACCGAGAGCAGGTGAAATCCCCGGCCCCAGAGTGGTTGAGGGCGTGTCTCTGCATGTGTTCCAGGCGCGTGAAGCGTTTGTTACAACCCTCGTGTGTACACTCGAATCTCTTGGGGCTTTGCTTCTTCGCCGCGGTTGTCCTACCCCCGGTGGCCCCTGAACTCGGGCCTGCTGCGACATGGATGGCACCGGCAGCCGATGCGGCTTGCCCGTCTGACCCCTCCATGTCCGGTAGTGTAATTCGCCTGTATTCCGAAAGTGGGCAGCGTGGGTTCCGTGGGAATCTGGGGTAGAGAGTGAGACCTTCCTCACCAACACGGCCAAAGATGGGGGAGGAGTTGGATCTTATTGCTGGCGCCAAGGCCATTGGACTCGTGTTAGTGTTCGGCCGCGTGTGTCACCCTTATCAGCTCCCCACCCGAGCACTCCGCTCCCCGGATATGCACTGGCTTTCCTACCCCACTTCTGCGCAGGGCATGCATGTTTGCCAGCGGCGATCACTTTGACGACGCCCGAGTAGATAGGCAAGGTTGTCTGGGCAGTGATAGATGATGTTTGTGTTACGTGAAGCAGCCAGCTGCGCATTCCGGCCCAGAGGCTTGCGGCAACGCATCTCGATATGCACTTCCCCCACTCGAGTTGTGCCACCGTGCGTTCGCCGTGGTCCGAGATTTACTCAGTACGAGCATCTTCAGCTAGTCTTTCCACCAGTATCGGGCTTAGGTAACGGGCCCTCCGAAGTATCAGTGGCACGCGCTGACCCGAGGTCCGATGAGGAGCTCCAGGCCATGTAAATCGTTCCTAGGCTCCGGTATAGAGACTTGGATGATGAGTGAATTTGACCTGGTACAAACACATGGGAAGATTTCGAAACGCGTTTCCCATTAGTAGCAGATTTGCTCGTGTACGGCTCGGACAACGCGAATATCCCTCCAACTCCACTTCATTCACAATGGCGATTTGGGATAACATTCCAGTTCAAGAGAAGATCCACCGAGATGAAGCATCAAAGCTGCATGTAAGTCCCCCAATGACTCCCATGGGTTCATTCCAGACACCCGAGACTGAACAACTCTTCAGGTGATTATCGTTGGTGGAGGCTTGGGAGGTTTAGGAGCAGCCATCGCCACCTTGTTGGCAGGACATGATGTGACAGTTCTTGAAGCAGCATCTGAGATCGGCGAAGTCGGTGCTGGCATCCAAGTCCTCCCCAACTCGGCTCGCGTTCTGTTCTCGTGGGGGCTGAAGGATGCCCTCGAACCATATGCTACAAAGCCAACGCAGTGTAACTTCATCGGGTGGAGGGGGAACCATTTGTCTGAGATGGACTATGTCGCCTATGCCTTGGCCACTGGAGCCCCTTTTTGGGACTTCTACCGGATGAACCTGCACAAGTGTCTTCTCGAGAGGGCAGTCGAGCTTGGCGCAAAGCTCGTCACGAATGCCAGAGCAACCGACTTCACCGTCGACGCGCATCAATCAACATCGACCGTCATTTGTGCAGATGGCAGGACGTTTGAGGCTGATCTTGTCGTCGGTGCTGACGGCATCAACTCGGGTTTGCGAGAGGCATTCTTGGGAAAAGAAGACCCACCAATTCCAACTGGTGACCTGGCATATCGCTTAATGCTGAATACACAGGAGATGCGGAAAGACCCAGACCTCCGTGAATTCGTGGACAAGCCCCAGGTCAACTACTGGGTGGGCCCAGGGAAACATGCAGTGAACTACGTTCTCAGGGGAAAGGCCGCGTCGGGTCAGGACTACACACAAGATCCAAACCTTCTGTTCAATATGGTCTTGCTAGTTCCGGACGACATGCCCGCTGGGGCGAACACGCTCGAAGGAAACATCGAGGAGATGCGAGCCCACTTTGCTGACTGGGATCCTCGTATTCCCAAGTTGCTGTCAATGTGCAACTCAGTGCTCAAGTGGCGGCTGATGATCCGCCCTGGGCTAGAGCCAACATGGTCACACCCGTCTGGCACATTCACAATGCTCGGTGATGCAGTACACGCGACGCTTCCATACCTAGCTAGTGGCGCTGGAATGGCTCTTGAGGATGCTGGCGTACTTGGGCTTTGCCTCGGCCGTCTTCAGGGTAAGTCATCAGCTGAAAAGAGGAAGGCCCTGGATGTGTATGAGGCGTGCAGGCGAGAGAGAACGGAGGAAGTGGTCAGGAGAGGCACCTACAACCAGTGGATGTATCATCTGGAAGACGGCGAGGAGCAACGGGACCGCGATGCTAAATTCAAGCTTTTTGGGGACATGGAGAAACAGTGGCTGGGAGAGGAGAACGCAGTTCTTCCTGCAAAGCAAGAAACAGGGGATGATCCATTCCCATGGCGCTACCATGGGGTTGCTCGGTGGCTTTTGACGTACGATATGTGGAGGGACGTGGCTTCGAAGTGGTCGCGTGGCGAAGTATCCGACGTTGTGAATATGGAAGCAGCTCGTCTTTAACTCCAACTCGAAGGCCTTTGCCCCTGATGTATTAGAATCTACCAATCCAAATGGCGCTTTGACATTCTTTACGCTTCCGTTTTGGCTATGGATGTCACATTGACAGGCCTGCCTAGATGAATGTGAATCGATTGGGGAGTACGTAAGGTAGCAGGCATTGGTGGAAACCTAAATGCACACAAGAATTCATGAGAAGACTCGCAAGCAGAGCTTCATCCGACTGACAGGTCGTTCCTGTACAAGACCCAACTGAAAGTCGTTCATTATCTCCCGGTAAGAGGCTTCTGTGAGATGATGAACAGGCTGGATGGCTTATTCTAATCAAAGCCGGATTACGAAATCTGGAATGACAATTGCAGGGAGAGTAGACTCTTGAACTTCTCGTGCTCCTTGAACACCCATTCATGGCATTGTAGTAAAGTACCTAGGTATCAATTCTTTTCTGTATCTGTATCTGTGTATTCTTTGCTTCTGCCGTTCTCTGTGCCCGCACTCACACCATCAGTGCAATATAAATCACAAATGCAGGCTCTAGTTCTTGAGGTCCGCGTAGAACGGGTAGTCCGTGTAACCCTTCTCAGGTGGGTCGGCACCATAGAATGTAGTCCTGTCATAGGGGTTCAGGGGAAGTCCACTCCGCAAGCGCTCAACCAAATCAGGGTTTGCGATGAAGTGCCGACCAAACACAATCAGATCTGCGCCGTCGCTCTCAACCTTGGGGGCGGCATTATCGCGGTTAAAACTTCCGGCGGCGAGGAAGCCGATCCCAGCAGACTTCAAAATGGTCCGGAATGGCGTCAGGGAGTTCTTTTTGGTGGGGGCTGCTTCCGACTTGCTGCTGGAAGTATACTCAGCAAGCGATTCCATCTTTTGCTGCTCGTCCAGAACCTCATCGAAACGAGGCTCGATCCTGTTGGTCCGTCCATGGTTAGCGATTTCGTACAATGAAAGACCAGACGATTTCACTCCGGGCAGCTTACATGTGGACATATGCAGGGCGTTGACCATCAGGAAGACCAGCGATCTTCTCACACAGAACGGCCCAATGCTTGTTGGGGTCGCTGTCCCGGGTATCTTGGAAGTAATTGTAAGGCGAGAGGCGGATTCCAACGCGTTCCGCCCCGACGGCCTCACAAACTGCCGTGATGACTTCCAGAACGAACTTGCAGCGGTTCTCAGTGGAGCCTCCGTACTCGTCTGTTCTCTTGTTCACGTTGTCGTGGAGAAATTGGTCCAGCAGGTAGCCATTTGCTCCGTGGATTTCAACTCCGTCGAACCCAGCCTCGTTTACGGCCCTCTTGGCGGCAGCCGCCCACTCAGAAGTCAAGTCGTGAATTTCTTCCACCTTTAGAGGTCGCGGAGGGCCCTCAGCGCAGGAAGTCCCGTCCAGATAGGAACCCGACATGGGGATATCACTCGACGACACACACTGATTGCCTCCTCGCATGCCAGTCGACGAGGCCCGGCCCGTGTGCCATAGCTGGCTTACGATGAAGCCACCTTTGGCGTGCACGGAATCAGTGACTTTCCGCCACGCCTCTAGCTGTTCCTTCGTGAAAACTCCAGGACATCCTGGGTATGCGCTGGCGTCCAGGCAGATGTCCGTGGCCTCGGTGACTTGAAGACCACCGGGAGTAGCACGATCTGAATAGTACTTGACAACCCTTGGACCCGGGATGTAGACTCCTCGCGAAGAGAAGTCATTCCTCATGCGCGTGAGGGGTGCCTATAGTGATGCATGAGATGGAAGTTCTGCCGCCATCTTGCTAAGAAAGCACTTACTTGGACGATGCGATGCTGCAAGTCCCATTTTCCCAAGCTCAGCGGTTTAAAAAGTGATGTTTCTCCAAGAGGAGTGAAGGGAGGTTGAGGTGAAGCAGATCCCATTTTGCATAGACGCGGTCGTGAAGTGAAAAGACGTTGTTCTGAGAAATTGGGCAAAGATGATGCGGACAATGCCAGTTTCACTTGACCGAGCAAAGACCGTCTTTTGGACATGAAGCTTGAAATATGCTAGACACCTCGGAATAAGCCTCTGAGGGTCGTGCTTTCGCCATTCTAGGCTAATAGCGTACCTAGGTACCCTAAGAAGCAACGCTGATGCCGCGTTGTGTTGAGCCGTCCCTGTCTCGGGCAATGAGAGTGGAGTATTTCTCCACTGCAGGCAGCGGGTCGAAAATGGGGGTGAAAAACAGGGGTGGCTTGTGTTAGTGGACCGCGGGTAGTCTGCTCAAGCCGTCGGCGATAAGTTGCCAGACTGGATTACTTTTAGTTTTTGAAGTGGATAGAATGTTCCACAGTAGCCTTGGGGAGCTCCTTTGTAACGGTGGCAATGTGTTCCGAGCCCCTGACCCATGTTGGGCAATAAGTCGTGACACGATCAAGCGGTACTCAGAGAGGTGTCACAGCCGTGCCCCTCAATGCCACGATATTTGTCAAGTATCAACAACATCGAAGTGTTTTACGCTGTAGTTGGAAACTTTGGTGTACATATTTCATAGATATTTGCATAGACTTGTTGTTTTTAACGCTGAAATTGTGGAAGGCTGCCCTAGAATGACAATAGTACTGGGGTGTGAAACTCCATTTCATTTTCACTGATAAGCCAACCTTGGAACTTGAAACTTCTTATACACATCATCAACACGCATCAAGGTGACTACCTATGAAATACATGTCCTTGCACGAAAATATCAGATATCAGATAGATGCATGGCCGTGAGTCTCGAATGGCAGCCCCAAGCAGAAAAAGCCAGCAACAATCCAAAGAGCGGCACTCGCATAGATAGGTACCACCGAGTAGCCCGAGTAAGTAGAGATGAAAGACGCTACCAGACCACCAATACGTAGCAATGTTGCCGCAATCCCAGTTCCAGTACCTCTGACAGGAGCAGGGAACGACTCTGGCGTGAACGCGAACATGATCGCGTATTCTGTAGACAAAATGGTTAGTCTTGATGAGCGACTACGGCCAGAGCGGTCGCTCCTAAATGGCGGGCAATGGACTCACCAAAATTGCCCAGAATGGCGGTAGCACATTGAAAGCCAATATCTGCTGCTTCTGTCCCAACACTCGTGTATGCAAACAGGAAGACGCCGGTTAGGATCGCGGACAGGGCCATCATCCACCGCCGCCCCAGGCGTGTTTCCACGGAGAAACCCGCCGCAATTGGGCCGACCACACCAACTACTGAGACGATACAATAGACCATGTAAGTGTGGTTGAGTGAGTTGTTCGTGGAGTAGGTTGTCTTTGTTTGGAGGTAGGAGGTGATGAAAGCGAAATAGAGCGGGTAAGCCACGCCAATAGTCAACCAGATGAGGAAAATCACCGAACTGTGTCGAGCCATCTTGCGGCCTGCAAAGAGCTTGCGGTAGCTATGGCTGCTGTAGTCCTTGAAGTTCTCGCTGATGATCTGCCTGTACGACAACGGCGCCTTTTTCTCTGCAACTGCAGGCGCAGCGATTTCGCTCTGTTCAACACGGGTGGTGAGCCCAGACTGAGCTTCATCGATTGCCTTGAGCATATCCAGCGTCAATGTTTCGGGCTTTCCGTTGTATCGAGCAACATAGTTCACAGCGTCGACGGCCTCGGCATCACGCCCCCTGGACAAGAGATATCGTGGCGACTCGGGCATCTTGAAAACGAAAATTCGGATAAGGGCGAAGGCGATAGCTAGGGCACCGAGCGTAATCATAACGTAACGCCTGAAGGAATCTTGGTCAGTTTACCTCAACACGTACATGCCATGATGGATTCCACTTACCAGCCCATGTTTGAGCCCGCAGGGCAGGGAGCTTCGGAACTCTCACAAGCATAGTTGGCCAAGAACACCCACGCCACCAGTGAGACAATGACCTGCCCCAGATTCCACCATGCGGACAGGCTTGTCAACAGCCACTGGCGCTCTTGTGGTATGAACTCCAGGAAGATGATGCTGTCAACAGGGACGTTACCACCTGCAGCTGTGCCAATGACAGCCCAAAGCGAACAAAATGTTACAAAATTCTGTGATCCAGCCGATGCGCAGGCGAAGATACCACCAATCAGAATTGTGGCATTGAAAGCAGGCTTGCGTCCGATGAGGTCCGCGGTAACACCCCAGAAAGATGCTCCAATGATCAGCCCGACGTAGTAGGCGACGGAACTGAAGCTGAGATATGTAATGTCGGTGAACTCGTTCGCTACCGGCGGTCTGACTGCGGTTATGCCTTGCGACCAGAAATTGTCGACGACCCAGCCGAATCCATTAACGACGAAGAGGTACCATTGGAATCTGAACAAGATGCACAGATTAGACACGACCAGAAGAATCTGCGGCGGACGTAGACTTACTTTCCCATCCCTATCTCAGCCAAATGTTTTGCTACCAACTCTGACTTCAACCGGTAACTATCGCTAATCGAGCTACCGTAGAGGTCTGAAAGCTCTTGGTCGTCAACGACTCCAAGTTCGCCATTGCCTACTGAGGGCTCTCGGGTGAGCACCTCCTTGCGCTTCGAATCTTCACTCTTTTCAGACGACATGATCAGACAGGTATGATGAGGCTTGTAGTCGGTTCACAGGTGTTCTGAAAGTATTTCGATGTAACACGAAATCCTTTTGAAAGGCTGAAGCCATTAAATTAAACACCCTGGAAAAGCATGTCTCCTTTACGGCAGTCCGGATGCTCCCAAGCCGTATCTTCCAGTAGCAATCGCTACCAAGCGGCCGCAGCTCGGACTGCTAATGCACTGGTGCTACAGCAAGCCAGATAATCGGCACTTGGTGGTCCATGGGGCTGCCCAATCAGCTCTCTGCAATTTATCGACCAAGCTACCTCACTTGTCAAGGTTCCTTCCCCCGGTCAGCTCTGGGGTAGAAGCATGAAATCAGGGTACCATGAATCCCACCCTCGTATGGATGCCCCTGCCACACGAGAGTTTCCCCATTTACGATAACAGAGTGTCTGGCCCGCCTAACTCTCTTCTATCCACCGGGGAACTCTGTTATATGCAGGTTCTAGTAACGCTTGCTAAGATAGGCTGACTAGCCTGCTGACAGAAACACATACTGGGGTAGGCTGCATGCAAATTGGCGTCCATGGTCTTGGTGCGTGCTGGGCAAAGGATCGGGAGACTGCTGTAATGCAAGGATATGTGAAGTAACACCATTTACGCGTGCACATGTTTTGAGCAAAACATCGGTGAGCATATGGCCACAATACCGCGCGGAAATACACAGCTTAGTGTGACATAACATGATTATGGTCTCTTTTTGCATTCTAATCATCGCATCAAACCCTAAACCTGCAAGAAACCACCGTAGTAGTTTTCTAGAGAGCGAGCGGCCTCCAGACCTGCATTGTCTCCTGCTGTGCTGTACTTAGTGACAGAGCCAACGTAGCCGTCGGGTCGCACGTTGACAATAGCCACTTGCTCTGACCCGAGTTCTCCCAGCCACTTCTCCGTGCATAGCTCACTTTGTGTGTCGAGCTGTGAGACATTGTCAAGGTATACGGTCCACTTGCTTCTGCTCAGCAGAGGTGGCAGGGATGCCAATTCAAACCTTCCCTTTTCTGTTGTGGCTATTTGACGGTCAGCAAATGACAAGGGGAAATGTGATCTGATTCACTCACTTATGAGGGCGTATGTAAACAGTTGGCTGAGCGGTGTGTATCTTTCTGGCCGATAGTACACATCCTTTGGCTTAATTGGTCTGGGTGAATCCCGGTACGACTTGCTGGCCGCCGTGGATAGTTGCGACATGAGTGACGACTCCGACAAGACTGACTCACTGAACTTGGCGAGGAAGTCCGCTGCTCCCACAACATCCGGGATAATGACGAAAATACGAAACTGGCCGAGAATTGGGATGTCCAGCTGGATATCAACAGGGTTGTCGTCGATATAACGTGTGACTTTGGCTGGCGGCAGGTTTCGCCCGGGGCGAGCGGCACCCTTCAACACATGCCCATTCTGAAGCTGCTTTGCAGGTCCACCGAGATGGTTGAGAATGTTAGGTGCATATTCCACCCCAGCGCCAGAGATGAACCCTATGTTCGTGCGGAAGTTCTCAGCCAAGGCTTTGGCGTCCCCACCAGCGATACTGTTGGCATGCTCGTAGTCAAAATCGATCAAGTCGTGCGCGATCTTCTTTCGCTCCTCCTCGTAAGTCCCAAGCAAGATTTCCTTTTTGGCCAGTCCACGCACGGCGAGGTTCAGCTTCCAGCCAAGATTCCATGAGTCGTGCATGCTAGTGTTCATCCCTTGCGCGGCCTTAGGGCTGTGAGTGTGGCTGGCGTCGCCGGCGATGAAGACTCGTGGGGGCTGGCCAGTGGAATCGGAGAAGCGGGCTGCCACTCGTTGAGTGACGCGGTAGTTCCCAAACCACTCCACTGAGAGCCATTCAAGGCTGTATGGTGACATGATCTTCCGTGCTTGATCCATAACGAACTGCTCGTCCACTGAGTTCTGCTGATTCTTCACCTCGATGTAGAACCGCGTGAGGTTTCGTTCTCGTGGGATGATTAAGACTGACCCGTGCTCTTCCGAGTAGACGACGGTTTTACTCCATATATCGGGGAAATCAGTATCAAGCTCACCATCTAGCACGCCCCAGTAGGAATCGTGAGGGTTGCCTTCCGCATATGTCCCCGGGATACCTTGGCGCACCCGTGAGCGAGCGCCGTCACAGCCAACGAGATAATCAGACTGGAGGCTCTTTTCCGAATTGTCGTGCGTGTATGTGACCTGGATCGGAGACCCCCCGTCTCCTTGACCATAGCCAAAAGTCTCAAATTTGCATCCACGCCGGACCTCAAATCCGCTTTGCCTCAAATCGTCGACGAACATGCCCTCTACCATGCCTTGATGACACAGCAGTATGAAAGGGTGAAGCACATCGACTGCATCAGAAGGGTAGTGCACCTCACGCCCTACCCGAGCCAAGGCCGGGGCCTCAATGCCATTGACTTCGGACCGCCACATGCAGATATCGAACACCTTAACACCCGTGTCCAGAAGGTCACCCCCAAGGCGGAGCATCTGGAAAGTCTCAATCGTCTTAGGCTGAAGTCCATCGGCTCTGCCGACTGTTGTCTGATCCGGTCTGTCATCAAGGATTTCGACTTTGATACCGAACCTCGCCAATAGGGCACTGCAGGTCTCAAGTCAGTGGAAGGCCAGGTGCAGGGTTTGGATACTCTTACGCCAACATGATGCCAGCAGGTCCTGCCCCAACTACACACACATTGCATCTGCCAGGTTCACCAGCCATGGCTCCGTTGGCTGTTGCCCCGTTTGTCTTGGTGAGTGTCATGTTGAGCTTTCAGCTTTGAAACAATAAGCTTCTCACCAGGCCCGATTACATCCACAATGACACAGCTGAGAGCTCAACATTCATATGAGAGTGATGAAGTGTTGCAGCTCGACCAAACTGAGACCAAGTGTGCCCATTCTAGCCGCACATCAGCTCATCAGCCCATTAGCTCATGGCATGTCGTGAGTCTGCTGACTACGCCTGTCCCACCCCTACGGATAGCAATTCGCTGAGCGAGGGCTTTGCCCATCGTCTGGCAATCGGTTCATGCCGGCGGGAAACCTTCGGAGTTGGAGTACAGGCACAGCATCCTGCATCCCCACTCTTGGCTGACACGGTATCCCTACGGCACGTCTAATTCACATTAGGTTTAGACCTAAATGCTGGCCACGTCGTAATCAGTGCCGCGTTGGGACAGATAGGCATGGTCGTACCTCGACTACGATATGAGCGAGCGAAAGCCAATCAGAGAACCAAATGCTCTGGTCTCCTGCATTTATGCAATAAAAGGGTCTTTCAATCGCAATTGACTTTCCTCCCCGTCGGCGTTTCGGTGGATACCCCGATATAACGATATTTTCTCCTCCGCGACCGGGCCGGACACACAGGACGGGCACTGTCAGGTCAAGCGCGGACAGTCATTCGATCAGACACGAAGAGTCTGCGAAGAAAAGAGTTGGTATTTGTCTATTGGGGACATCTGGTAGCAATTGATCGATATGGCTTGGCAGAAAGTTGTCGCTGACAAGCGACGTGCCCAAGAGGAGGCATTCACAACATTTGTGGTCTTAAATGGGGACGCTGGGTCCCAGAAAATAGATCCCAGCGAACATTCGTCGACTTCTGCTTGCGATAAAGAGACCCTCCACCAAGTTGCAAGGTCAGAGATTTCCTGCGAGGCTCTGACCCTGAGCCGTATTGAAAAGTGAGTGCAGTCGATCAGATATTAGAATTTGTCAAAGTGCACACTGGACTGAAAGCTGAACATAGGACATGCACAATACACAAATCGGTAAGGAGAGTTTTCGTGTTGGAGTAACCCTGCCCGGAACAGTACTGCACTTTATGATATATACGTGCCACAGTAGTCCCGCTAACTCAGTCCTTCCAATGATCCAATAGACAAACTGGCAAGTGCAATACGACGTCCAATAATTCTCACATGCCTATATAGCTAACAGGTTTTCATAGCTTGACAGAAGTGTGTTTCAAAGACGCCTTGGAGGCTGCCCGGAAACTTGACAAATATCTTGCTCAACATAATAAGCCCGTTGGACCTCTACACGGTATGGTGGTGACTTTGAAAGATCAATTCAATGTGAAAGGATATGACACAACACTCGGATATGTCGGAAGAGCTTTCTCTCCAGCAGAACAGGATGCGGCGGTGGTGAAGATGCTCAAGTCACTAGGGGCTGTGATCCTGGGGAAGACGAATCTCCCTCAGAGCATCATGTGGTGTGAGACTGAAAATCCACTCTGGGGCTTGACCACCAACCCTTACAGTCAGCATTATACACCTGGTGGCTCTACTGGAGGTGAAGCTGTCCTTATTGCAGGCGGAGCAAGTATGCTCGGCATCGGGACTGACATCGGCGGAAGTATCCGAATCCCGTCGCACATGATGGGTATCTATGGCTTCAAGCCAAGCGTAAGTCTTAGCCACTCGCTGGTTTTCCTAAATACTTCAGATGACCAAACTGATAGGTATACCGTAGAGTTCCAGGCTTCCTTACAGTGGAGTGCCTGTTTCCACGGAAGGCCAAGAACATGTGCCCTCTTCCGTTGGGCCTATGGCTCGCAGCCTTGACACGGTTCACCTAGTGATGAAAGCACTGATTGACTCCAAGCCTTGGGAACTTGATGCTAGATGTGCACCGACTCCATGGCGAGAAGAAGTATATCAGGACGTTACCTCGAGACCCCTTGTTATCGGTGTGCTGAGAGACGACGGCGTTGCTCGGCCACATCCACCGATTTCACGCGTGCTTGACGAAGCGGTGGAAGCTCTTCGATCGGCTGGTCACACGATTGTCGAATGGAACGCAGACCTTCACCCCGAGTGTATCCAGGTTCTGGACGAATTCTACACTGCCGATGGCGGTGAAGATATACGTGCCGCAGTCGCAGCCGGTGGCGAACCTTTCATCCCACATGTGGAGAAGCTCGTGAATCGAGGCAAGCCGATATCAGTATTTGAGTACTGGCAGCTCAACAAGCGGAAGTGGGCACTACAGCAGGCATATCTGGAGAAGTGGAATTCCATTCGAACCAGCGATGGGAAGGTTGTCGACGCACTTCTTATGCCTCCGATGCCTCACACTGCCGTGCCACATAGAACTTGCAGGTGGGTTGGATACACGAAGATATGGAATGTTCTGGACTACACTGCGCTGGTCATACCTGGTGGGAAGGTGCGTGAAGAAGACATTGCGGTGCCATGGGGTTTCGAATCACGGGGCGAGATGGACCAGTGGAGTCTGGATTTGTGGAAAGACAACAAGGAAGAGATGGCAAGGCTCAAATTACCGGTCGGACTGCAAATCGTGGGGCGTAAATTGGAGGAAGAGAAGGTTCTCGGTATTGGGAAAATAATGCAGGATATTTTAAGAGCTGGCAATAGAGAGTAGACATAGACGAAGTACATGAATCACCAATATTAAGCTGTATGACTGGGATTTCTACACATCGCATATCCTCGCGCGCGCTTCTGAAAATCCTATTTCCGAATAAGCAAGCCTCGGAATTGAGGACAAAACGGAAGCTTGTCTGAAGGACTGCGATTGTAGTAGCAAGTTGGGGGTCAAAGAGTTGTAGTATTAAAGATGACCCATCTAAGTGAGTGATGGGCTGCAGAGGCACTAGATAAACGGTGCTTCAGACCCTAACCCTGGCACCCCCAGGGGGCTGCCACAGCGATTATGTGAATTCAACTGCATTTTCATATTGACTGCAGATTCTGCATGGCTAATCCTGAACTTTCACCACTTAGTCACTCCTCCGTCTACCACGATGTCGGTCCCGGTACAGTATCTGCTGGCGTCACTTGCCAAAAATACACATGCCCCCTTGATATCATCTGGTTCCGCAACGCGACCAAGCATAATCTCGTCTTTCCAGCTCTCCAGTAAGTGCGGGAACGGGGCTGTCATCTCGGTTCTGACATAGCCTGGGCTCACTGAATTCACACGGATCCCATACTTATTCATCTCGGCAGCCATCGGTGCCACCATTGCCTTCACCGCACCCTTGGTGCCGCAGTAGGCACTCGAGCGCTGGGAACGAATCGCGATGTATGAAGCCATGCTGGCGACAAGAATGATGCTGCCACACTTGGTGCCATTCGCGATCATCTGTTTCGCCGCCAGCTGTGCAGTGAAGTAGACGCCCTTGCAGTTGACCCCAAATAACCTGTCGAAGTCTTCCTCCGTGGTGTCCAGGAGCTCTACATTCTTGTTCACGCCCGCGCAGGCAACAAGGATGTCAAGCCTTCCACCAAAGTCTGCCTCGAATGATTCAAAACCAGCCTTGAGGCTGGAGATTGACGTCACATCAACTGTGTATGCCTTGGTTTGAATGCCGTAGTCCGATGTGAGTTGTGCTAGAGCTGGTGAGGCGGGGATCACGTCGAAGATGGCCACGTCTGCGCCTGCCTCAGCCAGGCCATGAGCGAAGGCAAAGCCACATCCTCTGGCTCCTCCAGTTACCAGAGCAACTCTTCCTTTCAGTGAGAACTGTCAAAGTACAAATACATAATTAGCTCACCACTAAACTCCAATACGCCCTCCCTTTTATTTGTCATGTGCGTACCTTGGACATGGTGCTCGCTCAGAGTAATCTTCCGTGTCTACCCTAGAATGTGCGGTCTGCTTGGCTTTTCAACGTGGCGATGCCATAAAACTGTACCATTCGAGCGTGGAATATTCCTAATTTGTAATAGTACTACCTCCATGAAATATGCACACCGTTCGCAAACGAGCTCACTGCCGGATTCGCGATAAACGCATCTTGACCAGAATATTGCTAGTACCTACGGTAGGGGTTTGGGGAAAACTGACTTGGACAGCAATAATGTTGTGTCAGCAAGTACTCTGCGTTCAGGAGTGGGGCTGGATGATTGGAACGCGATGTCGAGAGTGGGAGAAGGAGGGGAAGCTCTAGCCCCACCAAAGTGTGCGGGCTTGGCGGGCCCTCGCTATCTGCTGCCTCTTACTCATGCCGGGTGCCTTTGGTACAGCACTGGGCGGCAGCATATCATGTATCGTCCTGTGCTCCGGGGTGTGGTAGCGCGTCATTAGCGAGAGCCAATTCAGCCAGTCGCTTTTGGAAACGAACTCCACTCGGATATCCCTCCGCCTTACTGAGCCCCCTCCTTGTACCAGTCGCCCTACCAACGCTGGTCGAATACATCAACAAATATTCCGCAGCATCGCGAGCATCATCCAAGCGTGCGGGTGCCTATCGCTTAGACGTACTATCCAAGCATCAACATGGGCAAGAAAGAAGTATTGGTTTGGTGCGTATCTTTATGATCAATAAGCCTAGCAGCCGGCTGAAGGTACTGACATGAGACAGTTATGGCGTCGATATCGACGCGGTGGCCGGGTGGCTGGGGTCCTACGGAGGCGAGGACAGCACCAGCGACATCAGTCGAGGTGAGTCTGACGATGGCAGTCTTTTCCTTAGCTACCACGATTTCTGACACGAATCAGGACTCTGGGCCGGGACAATTGGGACTCGAAGGCTTCTGAAGCTGTTCGAGAAGTACAACATCAAAGCCTCCTGGTTCATCCCAGGCCATTCCTTGGAGACCTTCCCAGAGGAGTGCGCGATGGTTCGCGATGCGGGTCATGAGATTGGTCTCCACGGCTATAGTCATGAGAACCCAGTCGATATGACCCTCGAGCAGCAGAGAGACGTATTGGATAAGACCTGGAAGATGCTGACAGACTTTTGCGGCAAGCCGCCTCGTGGCTCCGTTGCCCCCTGGTGGGAAACCAGCAAGGAGGGTACCGAGCTCATGCTCAGCTATGGAATTGAGTACGATCACTCCATGTCGCACCATGACTGTCAAGCGTATTGGCTCCGCACAGGGGATTCTTGGACCAAAATTGACTACTCGAAGAAGGCCGAGGAATGGATGAAGCCACTAGTGAAGGGCCAAGAGACGGGACTTGTTGAAATCCCTGGATCTTGGTATATCGACGATCTTCCTCCGATGATGTTCATTAAAGGAAATGCGAACTCTCACGGATGGGTAAACCCCAGGTACTTCGTCAAAATGGAATACGTTTCCAAAGAATGCAATGCTGATTTTGGACAGAGACGTCGAAGATATTTGGAAGGACCACTTCGACTACTTCTACCGAGAATACGGCAAGTCGTTTCACATTTCCCTTTACGAGAGCATCTACTAACATCTGATGACTTCAGACGAATTCATCTTTCCCATGACCATCCATCCTGATGTGTCCGGCCGCCCACACGTCCTGCTCATGCACGAGCGCATAATTGAGCATATCAACAAGCACGAGGGTGTAAGATGGGTGACCATGGCCGAGGTATGTGATATCGTCCACTTATGCAAAAGACCCGAGATATTGACTGTATGGTAAAGATGAGCGACCACTTCAAGAGCAAGAACACACCAGCACCAGGTGCTCTGATGCCTGCTGATGCACAAGAGGTAATGCGAAAGTATTATGAAGCCAAGAACAAGAAATCGTAAACCTACAGAAGATAGAACTTTCAATGAAGCCTTGGAAGCAAGACCCATGTTGAGAAGCTGCCTATTCAATATTTGTGACATATTACAACCGACTGTGTGTATGATTATATCATTGTGAGTTACTTGTACTTGCCGGGACTAGGAGCGAACGATTGGCCTCTTTACTCCAGTGAAACGGATCAACATAGATGGGAATTCATACAAAGTACCTCCACCTTGGATCTCTAGTTCCCAAGACACCCACATCCCTCGTGTCAGTGTCACCAGCCTGCAACACAGCCCCACACTCCCTGTCTTTCTTCAAGTTCTCTCTGCGCATCCAAAGGCCTAATCCGAGTGTAAAGCAAATGCACACTACATTACACGCCGCAGTTGCACCGAGAGTAGGGATGTAACGCGGAGCATAATTAGTTCGGAATGTTGCCCCTGACAGTATACCACCCAAATTCCCAAGGCCGACCAGCAAGCCTGTCGTCGCTGCCCTAGATGTCTCGCTGAGGTTGTTATTGTTGTGCCAACTGTGGACAAGACAACTCGGGATGTATGCGCCACTGCATAGCAGGAAGCAGGCGAAGTATGCCACGCCGATGTGCGTCGTATCAGTATCTGATGGGACCGCTGCCAAGATGATGAGTCCAGCCAGGCTGAGCAGCAATGCGCCAATGATGTGGAGCGACCGCTCGCGGTTCTTGTCAGAGCTGCGCGTTACGACCAGGAGAACCAAGAACCCAACCACGTTGGGCGGAACGGTGAGGAGATTTGTGATCACCGTACTATAGCCCAGCCGTTTGAGGATCAGGGGAAGGAAGTTCGCCGTTGTCGCGAACGCGACCGGATAGGTGAAGCTGATAATGCACCACACAGCGAAGATGCGGTCATTCCAGCTGCGAAAGCAGTCTTTAAGAGTGAACTCCTCGCCAACCTGTCCAGAACCGTCCCTCAGCTGCCGCATCTCTGCCATCGTTTTCTCTTCCTCGGTAAGAAACCATGCGGTTGAGGGTGTTGCTGGCAGCCAGAAGAAAGCAACGACTCCCATTACGACCGTCGCCCCGCCCTCAATGATAAATAGCCACATCCAGCCTTTGACATGGGATTCTTTTATTTGGAACACCCCAAATGCTAACAGCCCAGAGAACGCACCTGCTAGCAGCGCGCTGCCGAAGAACAGAGCGATACGGAAGCCAAGTTCGCCTCGGGTGTAAAAGAGCGTGAGATAAAATACGGCACCGGCGAAGAACCCGGCTTCGAGGGCACTGCATTGGATATTAGTGCATGCGGATAAAAACATGAATCATGCAGCCATCTAAGGGAGGGCTTACGCTAGAATCAATCGCACAACCAATATGCCGGCAAAGCTGGTGCAGGCGGCTTGGAGCATGGACATTGCGCCCCAGCCAGTCATTAGGAGAGGAAGCATGATCCTTCCTGAAAACCGCTTGGTCAACATGTTTAGCGGGAGGTCGCAGAGACCATTCGGTATGTAGAACAGAAGGACGAGCAGTGAGTACTCCTGCCCGACAAAATGCAGGTCCTTGCTCATTCCATCTGTCTCCGCGTTCCCAAGGTTACTCTGCAAAAAGATGGCTTATTATCAGTAATGTTCGGAATTATTATCGCCTTGGGGCATGCATGCGCGACTCACTCGATCAATTGAGTTGAAGAAGTACATCATGCTGAGAAAAGGTAAAAGCCACAAGTCTAGCTTTCGCACTGCACTACCTATGAGCCCGTGTTCACCTTATTTCGGAAGTCATCCGCACTCACCATATTTTCGCTCGCTGTTAAGGCTCGCATGAATCTCCTCGGGCCCAAAGACTTGGCCTTCTACTGTCGAGCGATCGTCCCCGTCTACTGCGACACCCTGCTTCTCGGAATTGCTTGAATTGGCCATGTTCTGTCAGCACTGGAGTCCAAAGGGAATCTCGTTGTCCAGGAGCTATGAGAAGACGTTGTACAACTCGATCTGGTTGGGAGCTGTTCAATTTGTGGTTGGTTTCTTTCATGACTTTGTACTTCTACGCCAGACCCACAGTGCGTGTGTTTCCGTTTTGGCCTATCATGGCCACGATGATAATTGGCTGGTTGCGAGACCAAAGTAGGACAAGTGCGTCACCTATGATAGGCAGACCGAACAAGCGGCAACATCAAGCTGCAGGGTCAAAATCAAAAGTGGGAGGGCTTGCCTGATAGGCCGGTCAATGGGAGCTGCTAGGATCGGTATCAAGGGAATGTAAACTAATGCTGAACGAGGCGTCATCGTCGGGTTTTCGGGCGACCTTTTTGATCAGTTACATGCAGCCCGGCCATTTGTACACGATTCACAATATTCGCCAGGGGTGAGCACAAATGTACAGGGAGAATGGCATCACGGAACACAGTCAATGCCGTACCACTGCACGCAAGTCGAATACATGGATGGTCAAGATATACAACTTTGAGGTGATTTGATTTTGATCCAGTTTTTTTGTACGGCACGATCATTCATTACTGAAGATTCCCCAACTTCCATCGACATATTGAATTTGCTTCCAAAGTTCTCAAGCGGCAGCAATGGGCGTGCTAGCCGCAGGGGACGGTGCCGCTGCCGTAGTGCTCGCAACCACTTTCTCCAAGCCCTGCTTGAAAAGCTGTGCTCTCCCATACGACTCGGCGTAGGCTGCAGATACAGCCTCCTGAACTGTGACCGGAGGGAATTTTGCCGGTTCATCCACAGCTTTGCATGTTGGGATGCACTCGACGATGTAGTCAGGGTTGCCCGACACAAACAAGGGTATAGAGTAACGCTCTTTTCCTGACTTGTTGATAACTCGGTGGACGTTGCTCTTGTACTTCTCGTTTGTCCACCGGGACATCAGATTGCCCAAATTTATGACCAAAGCACCTTTGGTGGGTTCGACCTAGACTAAATGTCAGATGATGTCTCTCAGTTCCAAGGTTACCGATAAACAAGCAAACTCACATCGATCCATGTTTCCGAACGCTTGTCCCAGACCTGGAGACCATCAACCTCGTCCTGCAAGAGTAGAGTGATCGCCCCAAAGTCAGTGTGAGCACCGATTCCTCGCGACAATTTCTCGTCTGCGTCGGCTGGTTGGCTGGGATAGTGGAGCAGACGCATTGTTGCTACTGCGCCGTCCATGAACTTGGAGAAGTATTCTTCCTCAAGGTCTAGGGACAATGCAAGGGCTTTCAGTAGATCAGCGGCCAAGCCAACCGTTGACTTGTAGTAGGTCATAGTCGACTCCTGGAATGTGTGTCCCAGAGGCTCCGGCCACTGGTTTGGCCCGCTGTTGAGCTTCTTGTTTACGAAGTAGGGGTGATCGGCAGAGATGTCATCGCCGATGTAAAAGCCTTCTTTCAGCTCAGGCTGGGTGCCTTCCTCCAGGATCTGCGATCGGAGCATCTCATACCCGCGGTTCCAAGTATTGTTACTCTTGGAAACCTTTTGCTTTTCCTCCAGATCTAGGGAGAAGAACTTCTTGGCACTATTCATGACAGCGCTCTGCTGCTCTAGTGGGACAGAGTGGTTCTTAATCTGGAAGAAGCCATTGTACAAGCAACTCTGGCGGATCTGGTCAACTACCCTGTCCTTGACTGCTGGGTCAGGCGAGTAGAAATCTAAAGCATCACGCAGTCAGTCCTTGGGTTCCAGTATGCTACAATTGTACATTCGGGCCTGCGTACCGGAGAAATCAATGAGGGGGATTTCGTTGGACATCTTGTCGCGGTCGCGTCGTTGAATGCTGTGGAGTGGTGTCACGTGCAAAAGAGGAATCAAATCGCGACGATGTTTGCCTTGAGGTTGATATTTGATGGCTGAAATGTTTAGGTTTATGGAAGCTTGACGCTCCTGAATTGTAGCTGAATGCTGCTGGAGACTCTCACGTGTGTGTGCAAGGCAGCTAGATCACCAGTGCAACTCGGCGAGCTGCGATCTGTAGAACGTTACGACCTACGTAAGATGGGGAAAGCCACTGGGTCGGATGTCATCTGAGCCAAGACTTCCTAGACACTCGGTCTCGCTCCTCGTGTCGTCTCCCCGACTCCCGAGGCTTGCCCGCCATCCGGCACGGAGGGGTCCGGCCAACGCTCGATCCTTTGGAATTGATGGCACTGCATGCGTAGAGATTAGCTCTGCTAAGGGCGTTATCTGTACACCCCAGGGACGCCAACATTTTCCCCACTCTTATCCCACCTCTATCGTACCGGCACCTGCGCCGAACCAGGATCTGGGCTAAAATCGCTTGGCACTCAAGGTGCGGCATGTCCGGCTATGGCGAGGGCGTCAAGACGCCTACATGTATGCAGCAGGCAAGGCGAGTCGGATCTCGAAGAGACTCGCGCTGGGTAGTATCGTTCTGCATTAGATTATCCAATCATCAACTCCTTGGTGTCCAACATCATGTGGCGGCTCTTAGGCTTCTCCCAGCAAAACGAGCACAGCAAGCCCAAGCCTACAAGGGGGCTGCCAGCATCATGGTATCGCTCCCCGGCGATGTACCAGCTTGAGCGGCGCGCGGTATTTTCACAAAAATGGATTCTAGTAACACATTCACTGCGTTTAAACGAACCAGGCCAGTTCGTCTCCTTCACACAGGCTAATTACTCCTTTTTCCTCATCCGTGACCGAAGTGGCAACATAAACGGGTTCCACAACATCTGTCGCCATCGAGCATATCCCGTTGTACAAAAGAGATGTGGTACCGCCAGCATCTTGAGCTGCAAATACCACGGATGGTCCTACGGCCTGAAAGGCAATCTCGCGAAAGCCCCGCGTTTCGATACGGTCGAAGGGTTCGACAAGAGCCAACATGGCCTGCTCCCTATTCATGTCCACGTTGACAAGACGGGGTTTGTGTGGGTCAATCTGGAGGCCACCAATCCGGGAGAAGAGCCAAGCATCACGTGGGAAGACCAGCTCCAAGGCGTCGACCAAAGCGAGAGAATGAACAAGTTCGACTTTGCAGACGAATTTGACTACGACCACGAATGGGAAATGGATGTCGACGCCAACTGGAAGGGGCTCATCGAGAATTACAACGAGTGTTATCACTGCCCCACTAGCCACCCATTGATTGCTGGGGTTTCGGATGTGTCTAGATACCGTGTTGAGCCGAAAGGCGATGGTATCCTCGAGCACGAGATTATCAACAAGGACCAAGAAGCCAAGCAGTTCCGCAGATCGATAACATACTTCTACCCAAGCACATCTGTAACAATCACGTTAGTAGCCGGTTTCATCCTCCTCGCAAGAATCGTGGCCATATTGACATTGAGATATGCAGCGAAAATATGTTTTACATACAGCGCATGACTCCCGTGACAGCAACAACAAGCAAAATCGAGAACGAGGTCTATCGACATAAGAGTGCCACAGATGAAGAGTTCGCGAAGATCAATGCCTTCTATCATCAAGTCCTCGCCGAAGACAAAGACCTTTGCG
Source organism: Diaporthe ampelina (assembly GCA_023522825.1). Lineage (NCBI taxonomy): Eukaryota > Fungi > Ascomycota > Sordariomycetes > Diaporthales > Diaporthaceae > Diaporthe > Diaporthe ampelina. Next base: position 33,108 of record JAMFTM010000051.1, on the reverse strand, counting down.
ATGGCTCGCAGAGAAATATCAATGCCGGTGTTTACGTCAACGGAGAATACCACCCTGAAAAGGAAAAGGTAAGAAGGCTTCCCAACCTGGGCATTACCACGAGACTGATATTGAGATCAGGGTCCACTGCACTTCCAAATGACGCTTAGCAGAGATGTGACAGGGCACCGGAAAAAGGAAGAAGACAGCGGTGGGCGTGAGATCTGGCCGGCGGTACCCCGGCCCACTGGTGAGGCGAAAACGGCGAAACTCGACGACGAAGAAGAATTCTGTTCCAAGTTAGAAGCAGAATCCTGCTTCAGTCTCAGGCCTGAGCTTGTATGGTAGTTTTGAGGACTGATATAGTCTGCAGCTCTCAAAAATTCCAGCACAGTCGGAGCATTTGCCCCAGGAATGGAAAGAAGACAGCACAACATCCTCAACTCATGGGTGCCACCATCGTGTCTAATACATACCTAGGTATGCAGTGATTCGAAGTAATGTCAGCATACAAGTGCAGATATGGCCTAAGGGGCTCCACCTCGTGCTTCCCATAAGAAGGCAACATAAACGGTTTATCCAGGTTTTGCGCATAGAGTCTGGATAATTAGGCTTCACCGTGTGAGGTATTCTTGTTGATAGAGCATCGTGAGAACATCCGGTCGAACAGTTCTCGTTTTCGATACGCTGTTGACTTTAATCCCGTGGCAAATTAGCCCTTAGGCTAGTTGTGTCGTCGATTCTAGTCAACAGCGGCGTCTAGAACATTAGTTCGCCTTGTCGATGTGTCACAAGGCTGAGGCCACGTGCATCTATCTTATCTTTACCACTTTTTTCAGTACTGCATCCTTTTTCAAACGCTGGGTCTTGGAGCGTTGACTACTGTATGAAGGCGCCGTGCGCAGCTTCAGACACATGGGATAGATATGGAACCAGCTGGGCAGGATCCAAATCAGCCGCTCCGTTTGTAGGCAACAATTTTGTTGCGAATCCTGCCGTTTGTGATCCAATTGTTTGAGCACGGTTAAAAGAATCGTTTGACGTATCCACTTGTCAAATCGAGTTTCGAGCTTCCCGCGCCCCTCTCTCCGCTGTCTCGGCACTTTTCCCAGGATTACCATTGCTTCGATATCGATCAGTCTGCCAACCAGCGTCCCTCTTATATCACTTGAAGAATTGACTATACGACAGCCAAAATACCAGCATGGGTTTGACTCTTATAGCAGTCTACCTCTGGTGCATCATGCTGTCCAGCGCATGGCCAGCTCTTCATTTCACAAGCAGCCGGACCTTTCACATCACGGTTTTCGAAGACCTCCACTTCGGGGAGGGGGAGGACACTAAATGGGGTCCATCCAATGACGAGAAGACCCTGAAACTCATGCAATATGTGCTCAAGGTCGAGTCACCCCAGCTGGTGGTTTTAAACGGGGACTTGATCACGGGCGAGAATGTATTGAAAGCAAATGCCACTGCGTACGTGGACAAAATTGCGGGTCCCATTGTCCAGGCCGGCTTGCCTTGGGCATCTACGTATGGCAGTGAGTGGGCCATTCTACCTTGGGTCCTATTGTCGATTTCAAACCTACTGACAACTCTGTCCAACCAGATCATGACTCCGATCTCCAACTCACTCGAGAGGAAATATTCGTTCGAGAGAAAATGTACCCCAACTGCTTTACAAGGTCGGAGGTAAACCAGAACCATTCTGGTGTTTCCAATTACTATGTCCCGGTGTACCCAAACGACAGCTCCGCAGTCCCAGCGATGATTCTTTGGTTCTTCGATAGTCGAGGCGGGTATGTTTATCGGACTCTTTCCTCATGAACCGAAGTCCCGAGTACTGAATCGGTTGTGAAATAGGAGACGACAAGACCAGAATGGCTCCGTTGTTTCCCAGGACGATTGGGTGCATGACAATGTTGTGTCATGGTTCGAGGAGACCAGGGACAAACTCGCCAGTACTTACGGGGCATACTTGCCATCCATGGCTTTCGTCCATATCCCAGTTAGTGCATTAGGGGCGTTCCAATCATTCGCAGTAAATTCAACCACTGCACCTGGGATCAACGATGATGGGGCTTTCCCTGGGCAGGGCACGTCCAACGGCGGCCAAGACGAGCGATTCATGAAGGCTCTAATGGACACCAAGAACCTTACAGCTGTCTTCAGTGGCCATCAGCACGGCGATGACTGGTGTTTCAAATGGGACAATCAGCTGAGTGGTATGGACCTGGCTGGCAATGGACTAGACCTTTGTTTCAGCAGGCATACGGGATATGGGGGATACGGCCACTGGAAGAGGGGCTCTCGCCAGATTCTTCTGAGCCTTGACTCGCTTGGAAGCTCGATTGAGACGTGGAATCGTATCGATGACGGCAGTTTCACGGGATTGGTCAGTTTAAATTCCACGTTCGGCAAAGACAAGTACCCATTGGTCGTGTCTTGATCCGCCGAGTGGGAGCAGGTGAACCGGAAAGACAGCATCAGGGCTGCATCATGGTGGCAAATCAGCTCATGGGGATACTCTGAGAACAAAATGCCCCTTCTGTGAATCCGGCCAGGCTTTGACGTCAAATTTGACCCTTACCATCAGACTCATCCACCTTAGGTGCTCATGCATATTTCTGTGTGTGACTAACCATAGCGTTTCTGGCGTTGAATTGCCGTCCCAATGAAAATCTGCTCGTGGTCTCTGATGGCCGCCCTTCAAGTGAACATCCAGTCATTCATTGCCTCCGACCCTCTAGTTGAGGCACTGTCTCGTACACTGTACTGGACAGTGGACGTGGTCCTTGCGGGTCAAACGAAAATGGCGGGAGCCAAAACGAGAGGTGGACTGTAAAACATTGAAAAATGATATTGAGTCACCTTATGAAGTCCCAATATTGGGGAGATCGGGGATTCGCACCCGCAAAAACGGAGGGTACACCTGAGCCCCATAGGATAACCTCCCATAGGATAACCTCTTATGGAATCAATTGATAACTCCTTATGGGATAACCTTCTCTTAAGATAACTGCTTGGGTAGGAACCTAACTATTTTGATTCCGAGTTACCTATATGGGCGTACCCTCTATTTTTACGGGTGCGAATCCCCCGTCTCATATGGGGGTACCACGTGAGATATGCGCCCCCTTCCGGATTTGAATAGGAAGCTGTTCAAAATACCCGAACTTTGAATGATCCGAGAAGCTCATGTCCACTGTCAAGACCTACTCCCAACACTTTCCAGTCTCCAGCCAACAGAAAATCCGTAGTTACAGGCTGGTACACCGACTGCTTTGGGAGGATTCCGCCGACGGATAGAATGTCCTTCCACCATGGCTTCTTCAGCAGATTGTCAAATGCTGAGAGATTTTCGGGCTTGAACACGTCAAGCAGTTGGTAAAGACTCGCCCTATACATATTCCTCGGGTTGCCGTGGAAGAGAAGGAATCGTACGTAGGGATCCGCTCCTGCGTCCAAATATGCCTCGATGATCTTGGAAAGCCGCTCCAGCCAATCTCGATCGAGGTGCAGTGGCCATGACGATGCAACCTTTCTTTTCCAGCAATACAGTTTTACATTGCTGACAAAGTCCCGCAGAAAGATCAACCAGACCATGGAGACCGTGTCGAGACCGTTTGAAAGGTAGCCCATGGATTGATGTATGGATTCCCACGTTGGCGGTGTGCTGCGCCAGTCGTTTTGATCCGCCTCGCGGCTCTGCCAATTCTGATCCAGTCCCGGTTGGTGATCAAATATTCTCATTTGCTCGTCTGTACGATGACCATTGGCTAGGAGATACCTCGTCGTTCCCACGTCTGCGGCCATTGATGTGGACAACAGCAAATTGAGTGCAGGGTGAGATTTTAATTCGTTAGTCCGACCATCCCTTGATACACTGATTGATGTTTTAGCTCTAACGAATTCTCCCTGGGCCCAGTACGCTGCCCAGTGGAGAAATGATGTGTCTTCAAGCGACTGACGAGAATGGTACCTCCAGGATACCTCCTCGTTGATGAGCACGCTTCCGAGCAGGAATGGCTTGAAAGCATCTTCTGATTGGAGCAGTGCTATCTCGAAAGCCTGCAGGCATGCATTTGGAGGTAGAGTGTTGGTACGAGAGCACGATCCGAGCCACACAAACGTGTACTCGAATAATGACCGCAGGTTGTTCCTGACGCTGTCATCAGCATCCTCGCCGAGGTCGCTCAGTGGATCAGCAGCTATGAAACGTTGGCGTGTCCTGCGCATTGCTTCCAGGCTTCGCAGTCGACAGTACGCCTCTACTTCTGCGGCCGAGTTTGAGAAAGGGGTCGTCCTAGCACCCGTTTTCCAGTGTTCTCTAAGATAGTCCCGGACGGAGCGGTGATAGAAATCAACACGATACCGAAAGTAAGGAGCGGGATCGTGTGTGTTGACAACTTCGAGAAGACCTTGTGTCAGCTGATGAAGCAAGCTTGTGACTCGTTGTATTCTCGGAGCATTCACATCGCAGCTGTAGTCTTCATTGCCTGCATCCAGTGCAGAATCAGCGGCGGCATTTTGAAACCATTCGAGCTCATCAAGCCAGGAGAATAACAGTGCATTAAGGGGCGATTCGAAGGGATTATTAGCAGCAAGATATAGCACCATGTTGGATCGCGTCTGGACATAGGGCGCCTTTTCAACTCGTTGCAGAATCAGCTCGAATAGACTGTCCAAGCTGTCGCGCTGAATGCATTCCTGAAGCCTCTGACGGAGTGCTTTCTCACTGCCGTCCTGGTCGAGAACCTGGTTGATCAGTGTTCGGACCACCATTACTGCCCAGAGAAAGATGCCTTGAGCATTCTCTGTGATGTCTCCGACGATCGAAAGACAGTTTCCTCGAGCCTCTTGTAACTTTGGCTTTGCAAGCGATTCTCGGAACTTGGTCTCGGCGAAATTCGAAATGTCGCTGCGGGTAAGTCTGTGGAATTCGATGACAGCTCCTGACTCGCGGAAGGCTTCAATGAAGACTGTGTACGGTCTCGCTGAACACAAGATCTTGACATTGGGCAAGGAGGCCCAGGAGATCAGCTGATTGGCGAGATTTTGGTGGCTCAGATTGTCCCCCTGGTGCTCGTCGAGGCCGTCGAAGAAGCAAAAGAAGGAATATTCATCCTCAGTTTTCATGTTAAGTGGTCTCCTAAAGCCATCCTCGAGTTCTGATAGTCGAAATTCGACGGCATCAAAGTCATCTTGTGATTTTCGAGGCAAGATTGCATCAATCAGCTCCGGGCATTGGCTGAGCACTTGGAAAAGTATTGAGCGCAGGAAGCCTTCTATCGACTGCTGGAGGGGGTCATCGGATTGCCAAAAGAATACCTTGATCGTAACCAGCCTCCTTGTCTGCGCCCAGAACGTCAAGCATGACTTCGTAAGCTCATGGTTGGCAACGAGCTTCATGAAAGTGGACTTCCCGCAGCCTGCTTTTCCTTGAACAAATAACGTACGTGATGTTTGTCGGAGGAAGTCAATGAATATCCACGATGTTTGACTCCTCAAAGTCTCCTCCGACTCTTCAAAAGGCTCGTCGTGGGAGTGGATATGGAGCTGGGGTTCGAGCTTCACAGCAACACCTGTCTGTTCTGAGATGGTATCGAAGATCCATTGGAAACTATTGCCTTCTGGAGTGATCACCTCGTCTTCCCTGCGGAATATGGAGCGATAGAAGAGACGGCGCAAGACTTGATTCTGTGAAGGTAAAGCCTGAACCAGAGATTTCAGATGTCCAGTCTCCTTGACAAGCTCGCCCAAGGTTTGAAATAGGGTCGAAGTGCTATCGCCTTGGCCCTTGGTGGATAGTTGAAGGTGATCGATCTTGGCGTTGGCCCGAGTGAGAGCGTCTTGGAATTCTTCGGTGCCGCGGTTGCTCTTCTCAGCCATATTTTCAAGGCACTCTAGAGTTTTTGCTATCTGCGCTTGCACGTCTTCTATCTTTCGCGCATTAGAGTTTTGAAAGTTGATGGCATGGTGCAGCATGTCGTCCAGGGATTTCTTGATCGGAGACTGCTGCTTGCTATGTCCCATTCGTCAGTCATTCCTGCACTTCATCACATTCCCGCGCTGGGACACGCACAACAGCAGCCAAATCAGGCGTTCGGTTATTTGCTGACGATACTTGTCCAAGTTTGATTCCAAGGACGCTACCTCTTTCTGCTTCCTCAATATCCGGCATGCTGCGACAAAGCTTTGCCATTTCCCCGGAGTCTTCGGCAGGAACTTATGCAGCAGTTGTAAGAGTTCGCCAGATAGATCATGGCACTTGTTCGACAGTGTAACAAGGTCTGGGTCAGTGGAAATCAGTTGGTGAGCTCGCAGATCGGCCGTAACGCGCTGCAGGTCGCTGATTACGACGCCGGTATGGTCATTACTCCTTGTCGCCCCATCCTGGGATATGTACACTTCGTGGGCACCGCAGACAAGCTTGTACGCTACATCGATGAAAGTTATGATAGATGAAGCGAGGCCGATTGCCTCCATCGCGGTAGCCAGATGATTGGGGGCCGCAAGAGTTATTTCCAGCGAGTATCTTGCAAGTTTAATCTTGAAGCCTGGAAATCCTCCACGGTTTCCTGAGGGAGGGGCGGGGTGGCTTACGCCAGGCAACACACCCTGTCGCTCTTTAGACGCTAATAAGCGCGACGTCATATTTGGCACCTGGGGCAGTAATTTCTCCTCAGCTTGCCGCGGGCATATCCATCATCGTCGCGCTTATCCAGCCAGCAACTCTCGGTGCTGACTCTTAGAAACTAGGGACATTTGAAGTCGACGGAGGAGCAATTATGCCCCAGGTCAATGGAAAGGCAACGATGTATCAGGAAGTAAGCTGCAGCAATTGTAGCTCCTGGATAAGGCTGGCACTGCTGGGCAGAAAACTTAGTAGAACACAAGGGACAGCCCAGTGAGCTAGAGAAGCTGAGTCGGACAATAGGCAGGACACGAGACCGAATGCGGGAAATTCCAAATCTAAAGCCATGTTGAGGTCATTGCTGCCATTCCAAATAAAGCAAACTTTTGAACAGTCAGCACAAGTGTTTGTGAGCTTTCCCACTGGTCAGCCGTCATTACCCGTCTCTAAGAAGAGGCCAGACAAAGACAAATCGGCAGCATGAAGACTCCATTTACACTGGTGTACTTGGTAGGTCAATGCAACACTTTGATGACACAATTAATAGCTCTATTAAATGTGGCAACCCGGATTGCAAGATCTCCGGGCTTCTCAGACTGTTGGGTACCGTGAAGACTTTGAACTTGAAACGACATGCCTCCCAGGTCCAGAAATGAACACCTCGTCCCAGATGCGGACAAGCCTTACTATCGAAGTGCAACCGTAGTTGGGCTAAGACAGCAGCTCGACGACGAGGGCCTGGATACAGACGGTCTGAAATATGACCTTTACCTGCGACTGGTTAACGCCGGGTTTCGGCTCTACACCGATGACAGACCGAGTAGTGACGGAGATGATAGTGACGGAGCTGATAGCGACGGAGATGATAGTGACGGAAACGATGATCAGGATGATGACGGCCGGAGACGCAGTGGGAGGCCACCCCGAAGGTCGGACGGCAAACGCCCCAGAGACCCGAGTCCAAGTGATGACGGCGGAGGCCCACAACCGCCACCCCGTCGTAGAAGAGGATTAGGCTTGCCAGTGGAACTTCAAATTCCGGTAATCCAGAGTCTTCACCCTGCTGCATTATGGAACTTGATAGATTCAGCTCCGGAGGAGTACCTGAGTGCTGCACAGCCTGGCGGCATCAATGCCCTGGTAATTGAAGCCCGGGGTCAGTATGCTTTAGATTTCCCTCCACCTACTCCTACCCCCTCACCGTCACCCCAGCCCGATGACGGTGGTCAAGACGATGGAGATGGCGCTCCACAAACACCGCCTGCTTCGGGGGACTCCGGGTCCGGAGGGTCCGGCTCTGGAAGCTCTGGTTCGGGGGACCACAGCTCCCATGACAGCAGCTCCCACAATACGAACTCCGACGATAACAGGTCTGACAACCATAGAGGCGATGACGAAGACGCCCCCCGCACGATGTCTCTGTTGGAATGGGTCAGTATTCGAGCTACATACGACTCTCGGTTCCGGGCGGCCAACCGAACACGCATCAATCGGGTCATTGATGCATACCTTGCAGTGTACGGACCGAATGACCCTGTTCCTGGGGATGAGAACACGCAAGAGGACATATTGTATTTTTTCCGGAACCGGAACGATCTCCAAAATCCTGTACCTGGCGTCGCTGCCCACACTCCCCTAACACTCGCTGCTCTCTATAACAATCCGACCATTGTACAGCTCCTCCTACTGCGCGGCGCACCTATAGATCAGTCTGTTGGTGTTTGGAGGCCTCTCGACAGAGTTATCGACGGGCTACATCTGGATATCAATGGCGCCCAGGGCATCCAATGCATCTTTACACTGATCGGGTCTGGTACCAATCTTGGATTGCTGCGCCCAGCAACACAGAGGGCTGCTTTCAACTTACTTTTGGAGTTTGATGTATTTGACGACAATAATATCGATATCTTCAACCCACCAGTGGTCTGGCCTAAGATAGACAACCCTCTCGGCGTGGGCATCCGTGAATTCATCGCCGACGAGCGCTCGAATTATTGGGACAGAGTCTTATTATCTATGTATGTCATTTGGGCTGGCACTATTGATTATCCGCTATTCGTTTAGAAAACGGAAGTGGACACAGCGGAGTGGTCATTCCCGAGCAAAGCGGTTGCGTGTCCAATCCCCCATACATATAAAATGAACGTGGTGCCTTCATACAGTGGTGAGCGCTCAAGACCCAGCGTTCAGAAAGAACACAATACCAATCACAATAAAAGCACAATACAGCAAGTCTACCGGCCCGTGGCCTCAGCCTGTTGCCGCACAGACGAGGCTAAGAAGCATCGCTCCTGAATGCGCCGTTGACTAGAAAGTCGGCGAAGCAGTCACCCGGCGAAGCAGTCAAGCGGCGAGACTACGATATTCCTGAGCAAACACAGTCTGGGGTATCAATGGTCTAATTTGAGAGCCTGAAGAAAGGACCGTCTACAGATATTCGCTGTTGGCGGCACAAATGGGAATATTGTACGGATCTGGAGAGCCTGATCGGGCAGCATATATCCTGGTCGAGACCAGGGGTTTGTACTTGTGATAGAAGGGCGACACCCATGTGCCTTCACGATAGTTACCTGAAGCTTACGCAACCGAACGTGGCGAGCTACCAAGCATGCCAGGGCAAATCTGCGGCATATAGCAGCCACTTTGGTACACGTGGCTCCATCCAAAATGTAGAAAGCTTGAATCAAGAGGCCACAGTCGTTGGGCAGGATTCGTTACAACCTGGATGAGATTACAGCAAGAACTTCAAAAATGAGGCTGGTGGTTTTCATTCGACACCTTGTATCTCCTGGTGACCTTTCCAGTATTTTTCCAACTTCACAGTCGAGGGAGAAGCAGGCCTAGGATAGGTATACAAGCACAAAGCGTGGACAATTCCCACTAGGTAGCATTACGCATTCTGCATTCTCCGGAGTAGCATATTGTTCAAGTATCCAAGCCTCGGCCGACATTTATTTCTCAATGGCCGTCAAGAAACTTCACAATTTCTTGGCAAACAATATCCGGGATCTCAGTCTGGGGCCAATGTCCAGCGCCGTCGAGAATTCTCGTCCCCTTATAGTCGCTGGCCGTCTTTCCCGTCTCAAAGCCCTCGAGCGCCCCGGGCCGCTGATAATTTCCCCAATCTGAAGCACCGCTGATGTAAATTGTGGGAACCTCGAACTTCCGGCCCGCAAAAAGGGCCATGACCGTGTCCAGGCTCTGTAAACTCGTCGAGCTACGATACCAGTTCAACATACCCTGGAAGCCCGTCCGCTCGAACTCCGAAACATATACATCTAGCTCTTCATCGCTCACGAAAGCCTTTGTCAAGTCTTCGTCTTCTGACCGCATGTTCTCCTCAACCATACCCGGCATCGTTGAGCCGAGTGGCATGATGTAGTACGGCGGCATGCGCGTCAGCTGTTCTGCTGTCCACCCAGTAAGTCGGCCTATGTCGCCGTGACCATTCCATACGTGACTTTTGAGGTGCACATAACCGCGAAGAAATGCCCGGAGCCCTTGCGGCGGGTTGGCCCACTCTCGCGCGGCAGAAGGCGTGCTGTTATACCACTTGTAATGTTTCACCGGGGGGTTCCTCTGAGCAAGACTTGTGTGCACGTCTGGGTCCCTGGGGAACGCTGTTTCGGCCGAATCTTCTTTCTGGTTCTCAGACTTCGAGATTTGATTCAGAGGAGGCAGGGCTTGTGGTCCTGTCGGACGTGGCTCATGAAGACTGCCGCGTTGAACAGGTCCGGCCGCGTGAGCGCACATGCACTTGCTGCGCTTGCGCCAAAATCATGGCCGATCACACAAGCAGCTGTCTCGTGGCCGAGTGCTCGCATAAGTGCAATGTTATCCAGTACTAGCTGGGTTTGGGTGAATTGCGCCAGGTTCGTGTGCGCATAGCTGCTCGTGTCCCATCCTGTGGTTCGCCCATACCCACGGGAGTCTGGGGCGACAACGTGGTACCCCTTGGAGGCGAGAGGGAGGATCATTTTCCGCCACGTATATGCCAACTCCGGATAGCCATGGAAAAGAAGGATAAGAGGGTGCGTGGGGTCGCCAGCTTCGAGGAGGAAGATCTTGAGGCCGCAGGTCGCGACCTCGGTTAGATCGACATAGCGCTGGGTGATACCTTCTGGCAAGGGGAGCGGTGGAAGGGCAGCCATGTTTTGAAGCGTCAGAGCCGTGAATGAATCGTGAACTTGGTTTTGATTTGTAAATATTTGGAAACGGTGTTTCGCTGATTTCAAGTGGTGTGCCTGTGACATTATATGTTCTCGACCGAATGAGGGGAAATGGCCATTCACATTTGCATGCTCAAGTGCTCTTGGCTACAACATGCGCGCCTTTTCGCTCGTCATGATTTGTAAGACAATAGCTCCTAGTCCCAACGCAACATCAGTCATGATGTGCCGCATATGAAAGTTGAGGATGGGATCGGAGGCATGCAGCTCTCGGCCTCGAATTGACCTATTTTTGTGTAGGCTACCATTCTTCACTTTGACTTCCTCTGTTGCCATCCATCCAACAAGATCTCCGCCGCCCTTTCAGCAACAGCATACACATCCGACTGGATATTTCCCCTAGGGATCAACGGGAACACACTCGCATCCACCACACGCAAGCCCTCCACACCATAAACCCTCAAATTAGGATCCACCACACCTCCCTCGTCCCTGGGGAGCATGGCCGCGGTGCCGCAAACATGGTAGTGCGGAGTGAACCCGCTCCGCACCGTCTCCTTGGCCTCATCCAGCGTCTTCACCTTCTTGCCACCATTATGGATGCGCCTTCCGCCCTCCTTAAACAGTTCGCGCAGCGCGCTGGTGTCACGCAGGGTTTCGAGCACAAGGGCGTGCCGGGCGTGCAACTCCAGGTCCAGCGGGTGTGACATAGTCCGCGGGTCGAGCATCGGCGCCGCCTCGGGGTCGGCCGACCGGATGTGCACCGACCCCCGGCTGAAAGGGTGGTTGAGCACGGCGACTATGGACGCGTAGAAGCCGTCCTCCTTCATCCCGAAGGTCGCCTGGGGTGACGGGTCAGCGCTGGGTGTGATCTGGAAGGGTGCGAGGGTGTACTGCGCTGAGCAGTCGTCTGGGGACCGGATCTGTTCGCGGAGGACCTCGTATTGCTTCTTCAGCGCGGCCGGAGCGGGGTGGTTGTCGAAGTGCGCTGGAAGGAGTTCGTCTATGGAGGCTGGGCTGATGTCCTGGTTCTGTAATGGTAGGAAGGCCGACGCGAGGGCGTGGGTGCTGAGAGGTCCTGCCTTGGCGGTGTTATAGGCGGCCAGCGCCATCTGTACGACTTCTGGGTTGCGCATCTGGTCGCCTGATGTGGCTGGGTCTGCAACTTCCCATGAGAAGGGGACAAAACCGTGGTCTTGTAGATTTTCTCCCACATTGGGGTTGTGGACGAGGCACTCGATGCCGTGTCTCTCGAGGATTTCCGCGCTCCCGATGCCGGATAGTTCGAGAACCTGGGGCGTTTTGACAGCGCCTGCGGCGAGGATGACTTCGTGGCCGGCGGTGATCCGGCGCGTCTTTCCATCCTTTGCTTTGAACTCGACGCCGGTTGCTTTGACCGCGCCATCTGTGCCTTTCTCGAGGACCACCTTCGAAACCAGTGCTTCAGTGACGACTCTTAGGTTTTCTCTCCTCGAGACATCTTCCGAGAGGTATGCATTTCCAGCGTGGCTGCGTTCCTTAGTAGTCGGGTCAATCGTTGCTGCATTATTGAATGAGCCCACAGCAACTCCGCTGATGGGATCCCCGGTCAGCTTCCTGTTAAGGTTTGACCATGCTCGGGGCCAGGCGCTGTTGAAGGGGGGATATCCAACCCCGCTCCCGTATGAAACCTGCACAGGACCATCGGTGCCTTGGGCATCTTTCACCACGTAGTCGAGCATGAGGTCCTCTTCAGTTTGGGACCCAGGTGCCGTGTACGTGTGAAACTTGCGAAAGTACGGCGCCATGGACTTCCACCCCCAGCCGGGGTTGCCCAGCTTCTCCCATGAGTCGAAACCTGAACAGGATGGATATATTACCATACCAAGGTTTATACTGTCCATATTAGCATCGTTTGCGGTCTGGATATTGCCCAGCGGGGCGCTTACGCTGACGAGCCTCCAAGTATTTTTCCCTGTGGCTGACCAAGTCTCCGATTATTGAGCCCCGCCTAAGTAAATGTTTATCAACAAGGCTGCCATGTGCAATAAACTGCGGATAACGCAGCCCGGCTTACCTGGGGCTCGGTGGAGAGACACCAATCGAAATCGGGATCAAAGTAAGTACTCAGGCAGAGACCTTGGATCTTGATCCTCGGATCCTGTCTCCGATCCGCGCCAGCCTCGAGAACTAACACTCTGATGTCAGGATTCTCAGTCAACCGAGCGGCAACGACTAGTCCCGCAGTGCCGCCGCCAATGATGACGAAGTCGAACTTTGACGTCTCGAGGTCCTCCACAGAAGACATTCCCGTAGGAGGCAAAGCCATGTTGACGAGGTTCTCGCAGGGAAGATGGCCTTGAGGGGCGTAATTTGAGACCTTGGAGAGACAAAGGGGTCCGTAACGACCAGAAACAGGCTGTTTGATTCAAATCGTGTTGTGTATGAGTTCGAGGCTGCGCACCTGGGCAGGTGTGTTGTTCAACATCATCCAGTCCCGCCACCGGGTAATGGATGGCTATTCTAATTACCCCCATTTTCTGCCACTGTAGGATTCTGTGTGGGGGCTCAAGCCCATGAAACCAAATCTTGCGAACCAACAGGACTTGTGAGGCCGTTTGTGTTGACGACTTGCCCAGTGGTTATCCACAATATGCAGTGAGCGACGGGCCCTTACTGGCTGTAGGGCCGGTGCTGTGCCGCGAGACCGCAGCGTGTATTCGTGGCCCGTGTGGATGCTGCAGATTTGGCCCAAAAACGGTGGTACGCTTCCATTGTGCAGTAAAGCCAGGCCTTGCCCTTCTCCACCGAGCCCCAGTCAGGGAGGCAGGGGCGTTCCGGGGACAAACATTATGATGGGTGCATCAGCTGGTCGAACAAAGATGCGTACCGAGAGAAAGATTATGGCACGCCAACATGAATGTTGGCACTTCGGTCTACAATATGCACTGCTCCATCGCAAGTTAGGAGTAGAGTAAGTTCGAAGGCCAGCCAGGCTTACGCCCATACACTTGGCCCGGGCCCCAAAGGGACGGGCCGACTGCGCTACGCCACGTTCGCTAGAGCGGCCACCACGCACAGACATTATACCAGCTGACTTCGCTTTCCACGTGGACAGTCAACCTTGGAATAACGATCGGGGACTTGGAATCATATGATACCTACAACCGTTGCACTGACGCCAGTGGCCAAGCTGAACGCTAAAGGCACCATGACAAATGTCGCAGGCCGGCGGTAGACCTGCGCATGTCTGGAGGATGGTTGCCGCTTGGTGGACCCAGCCCACACGCACCAGCACTCCAATGGTGGACACTACTTGCGCATATTTACTGGGCATGTGTTCCTGTGTGATAAAAGCCTTTCCTGGTCTTGTTCTTCCATATGGTCAGCTGTAAAGGGCCAGGCATGGTGCACCGAGAAGACTAGAGAGTTTTGCAGATAATTATACAGTACAAAAAACTACGTTAACAAATAATTCATTCCCACCCGAAAACCGACGATATGTGGAAACTGCCGCATGACGGTAAGCCCCTCCGGTTAACGCGCCATGTCTCTGAAATATGACATATCTCGCAAACTCTGCGCATAGGGTCGCGCCTTTGACATAATGGGCTTAAGGGTCCATCCAAGAGCCAAAGTCACCTACTCTACCTACCCTAGGGCAGGCAATGATCCTAGCCTCTCCGACCAACTATGGAGCAGTCCTTTATCATGTAAAGCGACGGAGTGACTGTACAGGTCATCTATCAGTCCACTATTCATCCCCGCGCGAACCAAGGAAAAGAAAACATGACGATTTACCCGCCAAACACACCAGAGACCCTCAACCCCTTACTCGTCACGACAGTTTTCGGTGTGATCGCACTCCTGAGCTGCATAGGCCGCGTATACACCGTCCATGCGCGCAAACAAGGCTTCCGCGAGGAGGAATACCTCATCATCGCAGCCCTGGTCCTGACATTTGTCTCCCTGGGATTACAATGGGCCTGCGTTGTACACGGCGGGACAGGACGGCACATCGCCGACGTGGGCATGCCGCACGTCGTCCTGACTTTGATGCTGATCCTGCCCTTCGAGGCCCTGTACGGCCTCACGCTCACGTTCGTCAAGCTCTCTGTGTTGCGGTTTTATAGCAGGATATTTGCGCCGAGCCAATGGTTCATCTGGGCCGTGTGGATCACCGCTGCGGCTCTGGTCTGTTGGATGGTGTCTGTTGTGCTTGAGACCTTCCTGCTCTGCCGGCCCCTTGCCTATAACTGGGATCCCAGTGTAGATGGTGTTTGTGGGGACCGCAATGCCGTGTTTGTGATTGCCGGCGTTACAAACATGGTTACGGACTTTATGGTCCTGATTGTGCCCGTGCCCTGCATCATCAAACTTCAGATGCCTGTGGGCCAGAGGATTGGGCTACTGCTGGTCTTTTGTATGGGTGTACTGTAAGTGATGATTTGAGTTTCCATCATACTCAGATTGCGTACTGATTTCGTCGGCAGTATCAGCGCCATTTCTATCGTCCGGCTGCAGTCCCTAATGATCATCTCCTTTGACGATCCCACATGGACACTACCGATGGGCCTGCTGTGGAGCGTCTTGGAGCCCGAGCTGGCCATCATCAACGCCAACCTGCCCCTGATGCGCCGCTTCTTCTCCAAGGTGAAGGCCAAGATGCCGTCCTTCTCCTTCTCTCGGTCAAACACTACGGTGCGCAGCAAGAAGAACACCAACGAGTTCGACAAGATCGGCGAGAACGGGATCCTCCTGCGCACCATTGGCGGTGGGTATATGCAGAGGAGCAATGTTGTCGTCGGGGCGGACGCGGCCAGGACTAGCGAGGGCCCGAGTGTGCCGGGCATCATTCAGCAGCGGTCCATTCGTGTGGACTTTGACGACGTCGATTATGGAGAGGTGGGTCCATACGGTAATGAGAGCCGTGCCCGGGTCAATGAGGTATAATACAGTCAGGCTACTTGCAGCTATGCGATTATTTGGAGACCTTATAGATGCCAGAACAAGCGCGGTAGGTGTTGGTGCATGGAGAAAATAGAGAGCAGGTCGTTTGGGTCCATTTACATATGGGACTATGGGCGTTTCGTTGATGGGCATCATAGAAGGAAATTCTTTATAGCGTCGGTCCTTCTCACCGGCCGCGACCTTTTCCTGCTGGTTATATGGCAGAAGAGCAGGATTTACATGTAAATCTATTGTTATCTATGACTCCAGCTGGACAACTCTATGTGTATCTGACGACATGCAACTAGATGGAATTACCTCTCCACAATTCAGATCTCGACCTTCCAACTCCAACTCTATATAACAGCTCATCAGTCAGAAAAATTCATCACAAGACTCCCTCCCTCCGCGCAAGGTCCAACATAGCATTTACCACCTTCGAAACATCAGGCGTCTTGAACGGCAACCTGTGATTTCCCTCCCACTGAATCAACTGCGTGGTACCCGGCTCGCACCACTCGGACAACAACTTCTGATGGAAATCCAGCCCGGGGTCCTGCATCCCGTGCACATGAATAGTCGGCACGCGCAGGACCCGGCCCGCGGCAACGTTGCTCGCATAGTCAAACTTCTCGTCCGCCCCCAGCCAGTCCGCAGCGTCCGGCTCGGGTTGGATGAGCGGGCCCCTCCCAGCCATAAGCACGCCAAAGCGGAAATCAGCATCAGGGCTCCCAGACGCGGTGCGCGCCGCCCCGCCGACGCGCCCCAGGGCGTCCGGGTTGACCTGCTGCCGCAGCAGCACGCTGGCGGCCATCTTGGCGCCCTGGCTGAACCCGAGGATGCCGACCCATGCCCCCGTGGCGCCGCGGCGGTCGTCGGCGTCCATGGCGTCGGCGATGGCGCGCTCGTCGAGGGCCCATGTCTCCTTGGGCTGGCGCTCGACGGCGTTGGGCTCGGTGGTCAGGACCCAGCGCTTGAAGGGCCCGCACTCTGCGTAGACGGTCAGGACGTCGGGCCCGGCGGTGGAGGGGAGGGGCGCCTCGACGAAGACGGTGCGGAAGTGGGGGCGCAGATGGTAGTCGAGGCTGCGGCACTGCATGTGGAAGATGCGCGAGTTGGTGCCGCCGCCGTGGAGCATCAGCAGCCGCGGGAGGTGCAGCGTTGAGGGGTCTGGCGGGGGGAGGTCTCCTAGCTCCATGGTTGCTTGTTGTTTTGCTTTGGTGACCCGGTTGAGTGTGGTGGTGTGAGCCTATCCGTGGGTAGGTTGAGTGAAGGGCGGGATTGTGGTCCACGGAGCAGGGCCGAGAATGACACGGGGGCAGGTCCTCGGGGGTCACGGTCCGCCAGTCGGGATGTTTGGCTGGCCGGGTTGTTGGCCGATTGGCGAGAAGGGGTCGATCTCCCAGGTGTGTCTGTCCTCGCCTTATCGTCCTCGCCAATAATATATGAAAATTGGTAGATCTTGGGTTGAGTTGCTAGGGACTGCTGGTGGGTATATTGAGGTCGACGAAGAATGTAGAAGGTCATGGAAGGAGACAAAAGGTGACGGAGAGAGTCAGGCACACGTCGCCGGAGTAGCTCTGACTCCGGGACGCAGGCTGCCCGACCACTTGCAGATCCGTTTGGCAAACGAAGTCAGCGCCGGCGACTGTCAGACTTTAGTGGATCCCCTGTTACAATATTCCGATCTTAGTTGCCATATCAGCTCAGAATCTATATGCCGGCCTGAGAATCCTGTGAGGCCGGTCTGTTCCTTCCATGCAGTTGGTCCGGATTAGCGTGTTTATTTGTTCAGCAATTTGCAACCACACATTGCCCCCTCTGGCCTGCTCTCTGCCTGAGAAACCAAAACATATTCAGCTTCAGTGACACAGGCAAGGCGGTGTAGGTGTAGTTCAGTATCACCTCGAAAGAGGCTGAATGACAGGACCTGGTCAGTAAGCGCACAACGGGCGACCAGACGAAGCGCATTCTTTTCTAGCCGCCAATCTTCAAGCTGGACGCTTCGTGCAGAGTGGCGTGCATGAGCCATTCAACGGTCAGGCGTGTTTATGTATGGCCTTCGAAAATGCAGTCAGCATCTCAGATGAGATCGTGTGGTTCCAACTCTTATACAGGACATTTCGAATTCATGTCCACTCGTGAGATCAAAATAGTTGTCGTCGACTGTGTAGTGCACAGTATGGCATGGTAGACACGGGTTCAAAATAACACAGCAGGACCTCGGGAGCCGTCTCCCAGCCACCCCGCAGTCGCTGGCAGCCAGCCCTACAATGCTGGAGCTGGAGCAAGCTGGGCTGCTAATCAAGCCCCACAGGATCGCGTACAAGCGTGGTCCCCGAGCCGACAAGAGAGACACACTAGACGTAGGGCTGTCGTCGTCTTATCCACCCGTCACGCTGTCAAAAGCAGGTACCAAAGCTTGCAAGATTGAATCTCCAGACTGCCGAGCCACTGGGGACTCCTAGAAACACTTGTTATTCCCATATAAGGGTCGAATGCAGGGGTGGACAGAGAAAAGTGTTGGCAGAAATGAAGGCGAGCAAAGCACTAAAATTGGCTCCCAGCCACCAGCCAGAATCCCACCTGCCAACCCAACACCGAGCATCCGGGACAGACAGGCGCGAATCCCAGTAGCATCCTTGCTTCCTGGCCTGCCGCCCATCAACCAATCCCTCCAATCCTCATCGCCCTGCCCTTCATTTGCGGCGCGATGACAAGAAACTTCAACACCCCTCTGCGCTTTCTACTGTACACTGCTTCTCCTTGCTTACTCGACAACAACAGCAGCCTCGCTTGAAAGACCACACAATGCGGTGACCAACCACATCGAACCCCCTCCCAGAATGCAAACGAGTCCAGACCACACGCGCACATCTCGCCTCACCTCCAACGACTGGAACCGATTAGACAAGCTGCAGCTCCGCGCCCGCCGCCGTCGCCAATCGGGTCCTGCCCGCCGTGCATCGCGGCCCAATTCTACCGCCCCGACCTCTTGACGACCGGTTGCTCTTCATTCGAACGTGGCACCTCGTTCTGAGCCTGTCACTCCGACGCTATCGATCGCAATTCGACCCGACTCGCAGGGTCCAGTACGCGCCCGAGCCCGTCAGTCGAGTGTTGCGCCTTACAAGCGTAGCCTTGCAAGCTGACCGCGATCGACCGGACCACGCTCTCTGCGAGGAGACGTATATACAAGACGATACACGAAGAAAAGAGGCGGACAATACGACGAGGAGGTAGTCGGCAAAGAGGCGCATCTCCCACCACCACCAAAACAAAACAACACCACCAACGGCTCGCCGTCCGACGACCAGATCCGACCAACAACTGTCCACGAGCAAAACACACGTACCAACGCGATCGCCACCCCCCAAATAATTCACAATGGCCTCCTCAGTGACAGACTCGTCCGTCGTCTACGAGCGGCGCATCGAGCGCCTGCACAAGTACCACTGGCCCGCCATCCAGCTCAACCTGTGGATGCTGTTCATGCTGGTCGCCTCCTCCGCCATCCTGGGCATCTTTGCCAACTTTGTCCAGATCCAGGGCCAGCTCGGCCTGGGCGTGCCATGGTGAGTTCCGCCTTGACCCCAGAGCCTCCCCTCCCTTCACGCCGTTGGGAAACATTCACACTAACCACCGTCGTCTCAAAACAGGTACTTCCCCTACTACATAACAGTTGCCGCCCTCGTAATAGTCTTCATAGTCATCCTCCTCTGGCTCATCTTCCAGCGCCGCCTGCTCCCCTCCATCGTCATGATAGGCGGCTTCATGCTCTTCGTGCTGTGGCTCGTCGGGTTGATTGTCACCAGTGTCCAGCTCTGGGGTCCCAGCGGCAGCGTCTCGGCAAACTGCAACGCGGCCGTGTTTGACCGCAACCCGACGGGCCAGACCCTCGAGACCCTCGCCTGGCTGCAGCAGCGGAGTATCTGCCAGGGATGGCAGGCTGTCTTCTCGCTGGGGCTCGTGGGTGCGATTTTCTTGTTGTGGATTATGATCATGGCTTATCAAGTGTTTGCGGATAATGCGTAGGGGTTGGGATGGGTGTGTATGGTGATGGGCTTATGTGGTTAATGTTGTTATGCGGTTATGGATACATGGGCTTGGACATTATTCCGTTTCTTTGTTTGGGACCTTGTGGTGGGCAGTGGTCAGGCTGCGCTGCACACATGTCTGTTCGCCTTGTGGAACGGGCTGCACGGAACCAGTACTGCCAACATCTCCCGGGATAGTTCCCACATGATGGGTCTTGAAGCCTCGAAGCCACATATGGTACGCTCGTCGGCATCCGACGAGGTTTGGTCTGCATAATAGGAGTCCGGAGTGGCGCAAAGCTGGGGATGCCCACGGGCAAGGACTTTGATTTTAATTTGGCATTATGTTTATGTACCTTCATAGGACATTTGAACAATTAGCAAGATTCGAGCTTTACACAGTATCTCTATTTCCAGTACAGGTGTATGTAGACTGCATGTGATACATCACGCTTTGCGAGCACGATGTGTAAACAATTATGATCATAGTCATAGCTTATACACGGATTATCATTGAAGGCCATCTATCATGGCAATTAAAATACGTGGTATCGTCAAACTCTGTAGTAATGTCGTAGTAGGAAGAGAGACCCTCCTGTATCCATTCCATCCGTCATAAACGCCAGGTGCCCGAGACAGCACCTATCCATAGTTCCCTAATTACTTTCTCCACCGAGGGTGATAAGAGGTAAAGAGATCCTTAGTTGGAGATCTTGGGGTCGACCTTCTTGCCGGTGGCCTTCTCGTACAGGCCGCGGGCACCGTCGGTGATCTTCTCGGCCGTGTTATGGTCGACGTTGTGGCCGGACTTCTTGGCGCCGAAGGCGAAGGCTGAAAGAGCGATATGTTAGCTGGTGGTCGGGTCGACAGAAAGAATCGTTCTCTGTGAAAGAGAAGCAAGATGGGACGGCAGCAACTCACCCTTGTCAACGTAGTCGTCCTTCTGGCCGGCGGGGGCACCACCTGGGGCAGCACCACCAGCGGCGGGCTGGCCGGAGGTCTTGCCGGTGAGCTTGTTGAGGGCGTCCATTATGATATTTTTGTGTTGGGTAGGTGATAAGTCAATGGGTTGCTGTTACTGTAGGAGGAAGATCTCTGCTGTGAAGGAGGAGAGCTTGGGATGAGGGGAAAGACAAAGAAGAAAGACCCCTTCGAACTAACGACAGCCAAGAAGGGGACCCTTTTATATTAGCCTTCGAGGTCGAGTAGCTAGCCAGAGCTTGAGCACAAAGGGGGAGTAGCGTGGAAGTGTGGTCTACGACGAAATCAAGCTATCAAGCAAGCAGGCAAGCATGTGAGGTGAGATGAGGTCAACTTGGCTACCTCCCTCCTACCTTGGATACTACTGCCCAGTACCATGTCCCGGGCAGCTGGTAGTTGGCGGGGGCCATTACATCACCGCCCGGGCGGGTGTCACAAGCTGGAGACCTGGAAACAGCGGTTGAACGGGCGGGTGACTGCGGTAGCTAGAAGCGCATTACCCAGTTCCCATAGCTCCCAGATCTACGGCCCGTTGTATCATCTCACAGGCGTGCCTGGACTTGCTCGTGATTACTTGCTTGACGACGTACACAACGTGCCCGACTACCCTTGCCTGTTTCTAAACTTGGTTGCACAACGGAGATCTACAGCCCCAGCTTCCCAATCAGGAGCGGGGCAATGGCGGATCAGATCAGGGCTCGACCCAAATCCACGGGCAACGACAATGCTGATGATGTGACCCCGTCCGATGTTTTTCTGGTTTCCGTGCAGGCAAGCAGCAGGTCCAAGAAGGCACCATCAGCAGAATACATCGATCAAACGAGCTGACGAGGCGGGCAAATCCGAGCTCGTCCCCCGTCGACGGCCGGACGGCCCAAGGTTCCTGGATCTGAAGGACCCACGAAACCTTATTCCTCAGGTATGACGTCATGGTCGATTGCGACAACCCCCAGGCGCGACAACCGACAACGGCTCGGCGTCGATTCTCAAGAGAGAACGCAGACGTCTGGTAGCTAAACTGAGACAGGCCAATTGTCTGTATCAGGGGTTAAGTGTGAGCATAACCAGTCCAGTCAGGCCAACAGAGTAGAAGAGACTTGGTTGGATACGTGTGCATTCACAAGCACACGCGTCAGATCTCAAGGCCGCCAGCCGGTTCAGGAGGAGCACCAATCCAAAGACTTACTTGCTATGGGTATATCTCATTAGCCAACAAATGCCATTCCATGTGGAGAGAAGAGAATCCGTATATGCGCCGTCAACGAAAAATCATGGGGATCAATGGACCATCCAGTATGGGCAGTCCGTCACAAGTAGCAACCATCATCTCAACCCTGAAGACACGACTCCGCCTGTCGACACCAGGTGCTGGTTGTTTCTGTCAGACACCGTCGTACAGTTCGCTCCAACACCATTCCCGGTCCAGATCCAAAACAGCAATTCAAAACCCCCAGTACCACCCAGCCACGCCAGCACCCATGCCGAGGGTATCTTTTTTCCCTTTTTGTGTTCTGATTTTTTACAGGCCAACCGTGAAAGCTTGCGACTCCTCGATTGCACTTCGAATTTGGTCTGATCAGAAACAGTGTTAGCAATGTAGATTTCACGAGGGGACCGGGACCAAACCAAGCTCACCTCTCATCCCGCCCAGAGCCTCAAAGGCGGTAGAGTAATTAGACAGGGTGGCATAGATGCTAGACAGTCCCTGCTGGAGCCTGACCAACAGGCTGTTCACCACAAGCGGCCGCGGCGCCCCTGCGCCAGTACCATTGCCATTGTTGTCGAGCATGCCGCCGCTGTGCCCGTTGTTGCTGTTGGGCACGGCACCGTTGCCAGCTCCGCCCGCGATGCTCGCCACCTCGGCACTGTACGGGTACATGGTCTTGGTCTTCTGGTGCACCATCAGCAGCGCGTACGCGCACTGCATCGCGCAGCACGCAAATGACGGCATTGTCCGCGGGCAAACGGTCGCACTCGTGGGCGAGAGGAAGCACGGCGCCGGTGGCCCTCCCGCTCCGGCTCCTAGCCCTCCGACGACGCCTACGCCCCCATGGGCTTGCTGTGTAAGCGAATGTTGTGACTGAGGCGCCACGCCGGTCGGGTTCGGGAATGGGAGCTCGTCGAAGCTGTGTGCGATGTTCAACGCCGATTTGAGGCAGATCTTGGCACTCTGGTGGCTGCTGAACGGGAAATTGGTAACCTGTTGCTGTTGCTGAAGCTGCTGTTGCTGTGCCCCCATCATTCCTGCTTGGGTCTGGCCAAATGGCGCTGTCGCCACAGGGAAACTCGTCGGCATGGGTCCAGCGCCATCCGAAGATGGTGATCTGATCGAGGATCCCCCGCCATTCGCCCCGGTGCTGCTTGTTGGCGTCGCGGAGATGCTGAACGGGTTCGCAAATGAGCTACAGCTGCAGGTGGGCCAGCGTCGGGGCTCGTCGCCGCCCGGGGTCTCGGCGTCACCCAGCGACTTGAGATCGCAATGCTTCCGCGAGAAGACAGGGATGTCAAAGAATGCGCAGTAGCGGTGCAGCTTGATACGCGCGCTGTTGAGCTTGATACTGGCCATGCACCGCAGCGACCGAGCTACCACCGCCTCTCCTGGGGCCACGGGTGACGTTGTCGTCGAAGTCAACAGCCACGTCTCGCTGTGTGACAGCAACGGCTCTATCAGGGCCTCGAGCTCCTTCATGCGCTCGTAGATCGGGTTCATGTCGGCATTGTCGCGCACCGCCTTGTTTAGCTCGATGACAAACTGCGTCGATGCCAAGATGGCCCGTTGTGCCTGGATATAGGCGGCGAATGCCTGAGACAGGTTAGTTGTGGCCTGGCAGAGTGGATTAGCCTCCAAGGAAGCACGTTTTGCGATTCGTACCTCTGGGTCCGCGGCAAAAGTTGGGAACTTTGCCGTATAGCTCGGTGAGAAGGATGCGAAACTCGGCTTCTGGATAACGTTAGAAGTCTTAAAGGATGTATTAGCGGCATGTTCCGATCCAAGGTATCCTTACCGCGTTGCTTACAATGGCGCCTTGCGCAACACAGACGTACTATAGAGTGGGAAATCGTCAGTGAACCAAGTCAAAGTGCTTCAAAAGTGCGAGTGGAGAGCCCGTACTGTCATCCACCAAATCCTCCTCCTCGCCTCTGAAAACTCATCCTCCGTAGTGCACGAGTGAAGCGAAATATCCATAGCGGCCATGAGCGCCTGGCCTGCCCGATTCTGCATCTTCTTGATATTCCCTCGCTGCGCGTACTCGTACACGCTTAGAATGTCCAGGGCGACGATTCCCTCGAGCTCGACGGGTACGCGCGGGTGGAACGGCTGGCGAAAGTTGTGGTTGTGCTCCTCGCTCAGCGGGCGGGATGGGTCAATTGCGCTGTCCGGGATCTCCTCGTCGTTCTCCATGGTCTCAAATGCGGTCTGGGCGAAATACTGCGCATACTTGCGCCGGAAGAGCTGGGAATCGCGAGAGGCATGGTTGGCATCCTCCGGGCAGGGGATCAGGGCGAGGATGGCCGAGATGGCCAGGCTGATGGGAGAAGTGGGCTCGAAGCCCTCTTCGAAGACGTCGATCTGGTTCTGCAGGCGTGGGATGGGCCGGTCCACTGGGATGTGATCTGGCGGAGGGAGGATAGGGAGGAAAGGGTGTATGAAAACATAGTACGCATCAAGTCTGCAATAATGTGTCAGTAACATGGATGAATCTTGCGGCGTGGCTAGAAGGTCCCGAGGGTCTCACATGGCGGCATCGCTCTGGTATGATCTGACCATGGGCACTGCGTGCGACGGCGTGCCTGTTCCGGAGACATCTGAGTTGAAGCCGTTCCCCAGCGCGGGACCGGTGCTGTTCATGAACAGGCTGTCAAAAATGAGATCGCTATCCTGGACCCAGTCCTCGAGGTGCTTGAGGCCTGCGCCCGGGTCGATGTAATTTTGTATCGATATGGCTGTGCATCGAACGTGTGTACCACGGTCAGCGCAAGCTCAGTTTCGTTACGACGACGAGGGGCCGGTCCAGACTCACGGTCACGGGGTACGTCGGTAGGCTCCTGCGAGAGCAGGGCGAAGACATCGTCGGGGAGCTGCTTGGGCTCATCACTGCGGCCCGGCCTCGGCTTCTTGCGGCAACGAGGGCCACCACGTCGGCTAGGGGTGTACACACAGTCTCGACTTCTACTTTGGCACTGCAAGGAGGAAGCATTCAGATGAGTTCTGGACCACGATCACGACGGAAGGTCTAGGGTTTCAAGGAGGGAGGGCGCATACAGTTGCACACGGCCTACCGCCGTCACAACGAGTGCGAGCAGCCCGGCTGCAGTCATTGTCAGCCAGAAAGTCACCACAGATCAACAGCGTCAAGGAGCCAACAGCAAACAAGCATGAAGTCCGACCCGACCAATCCGGACAGCGCCGGACCGGGCCACGAGGCAGAGCCGGCCTCAGGGCAAGAAGAGGTGCATGAAGCAAGTCATTCGCGGGCCAGGGGCGCGGGAGGAGGAGGTGTGTGTGGGCGGCGGCGGGTTCGCGGCCGGGGCACGGCGTGGTGCGCGACAAAAAAAGGATTGCGTGACGTACCAAGCCAGACAGGCCGATTTGACCGGGGGCGCGGCGAACTTCTTCTTGGTCACGCCACCACCTGCTGCGCTGGCCGTCGGCACAGCGGCGGCGGCGGCGGCGGCGGCGGATGGGGCGGCGACAGGTGCAGAATGCTCCGCCATGACGGGGTTTGCTGGGTCCTTCAAGTCCAGCAAAAGACGGTTGCTGTCGGGGACAGGAGTTGTTGGGTGGACCGAGATCATTCGTTCGGCGTATGGTCGTGGAGTTAAAGGAAAGCAGACGCCGGCTGGCCGGGCAGGACTGGTCTGGGCTGGGCAGGCCGGACAGGGTAGCTGGGCACTGGGTAGCTGGCTGGCAGGGGCCCTGAGGTAAGGTACCACAGTAAGGGTATGCGTGGTATGAGATTAGGTGGGATTGGGATGTGGTGGGCAAGGTGGGCAAGGTGGGATAGGACAGGACAGGACAGGACAAGACAGGATAGGATAGACTAGAGATGCGATGGGATAGGATACGGTGGGACGGGGACGGGAACGGGATAGGTGGGATGGTGTTATGGACAAGGTCAGGATGGATCCTGGGTCCTGACACTTCCCAGCAAGAGAGCGGAAGATCGGCCGGGGTGGGTGTGCGGCGGCGATAAGGTCTTAATCTCCCAACTCAGCACGCAGGTGAGGTCTTGTCTGTCGTGGGCGCCGGGCAGCCACGCAACAGCGCAGCAATGCAAGCAAGCAAGCAGCAGATCCGAGACCCTGGGCTCGCTTGCACTGGGCTTTGCACTGGCTGGGCTCGGCTGGGCTGGGCTGGGATTTGCTGGACCGGCTCGACTCTGGCTGGACGGGGACTGCTGCAGGTTGCAGAAGTGTGCAGCAAAAGTGTGCAGAAGTGTGCAGCAACCTCACTTCAGCTCTGGGGCCCCCCTCTCTGCTTCTGCTCTTCTCCAGTCGGCTTCTGCTCCTGGAGACAAGACGCAGGTTTCGAGCTTGCGTCGCAGCGACTGGCGAGACCTCAGACCGTGCTCGCGCTGCTGGCAGGGATTGGCTTCGAGGTCGGAATCCAGAATTCAGAGTCCAGGGGGAGCGGCGAAAAGTATCGGCAGGACGGCACATTAACAAGCCTGTTGTGTGATGATGGATTGGGCCAAAACTAAAAAGTGTATAGAGACGAAAGGGGACTGAAGATGAAGATGAGGAATAGAGACGAGACAGAGCTTGGACCGGATGAGATAGATCAGATCGACTCTTGAGCAAGTTTGCTGCACCCAGCAAAACACATGTTGCATGCGATTGACGGAGATGCAGCACGGCACAGAGACTGGCTTGACTGATGACTGATGAGCGTCTGAATGAGTGAGTGACTTCTTGACTGCTGGACTGATTGACTGACTGACTGACTGACTAACCGACCTCCGACCGAGCAAGAGCAGGCTGATGAGAAAGCAACGAGGGCAAATATCGGACTCGGGATCTGGCATGTGGTCCTTGGTCGATGGCCTGGTCCTGGTCCATGTCCCAACCCCAATGTCCCATGTCCATGATCCATGATCCGTAATCCACTCGCAAGCTGAGGAGCAAGAAGCAGCTTTGCCCTTGCCCCTCCACACCAGCTCAATCAGAAAGGCTTGGCCCTTGCACGCCCTGGTGGAAGGCGCGAGGCGGGGGCGTCGGGAGCTCCCTCCTCCCCTCCCCCTAAAGGTGTACGGAAAAGCCCGCAACCGCATCACTCAGAAACAGGAAGCCACACACTGGCACAGGCCACACAGGCCGCACCTGCCCGTGGACTGACCTGACTGACCTAACTGAACTGACTGACTGACTGTTCGACTCATGCGAACCCAATCGGAGACCAATCCAAGGCGTCGCACGAGAGCGTCCATGGGAAGGTGGGGCCCCAAGCAAAGCGTGAGACGTGATAGGGCTGATCAGGGACAAGGGACCCTCAAGCTTTCGTGTCCTCGATGTGACGCCTCTCTTTCTCCCCGTCTCCTCTGTCGATTTCCTTTTTGGCCCCAGCAGCTGGAGCCCCAGACAGAAGCTCCCCGGTCAAGGTCACCTTGCTGCTGCGAATTGGCCCGCCACGCCTGTCTGATGAATTAATCCTATGAGTTATTATCGTCCACCCAGGTCTCATATCCCCCGCCTATGCACACAAGTCGCCACCACAATCTACAGTATCGCACCTCCCATCCAGCTGCCAGCTGCCAGCTAACACGAGCCTCAGAAGACTGCAGAGTGGCCTCATGCTGCTGAAACATTGGGACCGAGCTGCAGTCCCGAGCACCTGCATTGGTAGACTAGGCCGTGGAGTGGCCACTTCTCGGTACGGCGAGCAGCAATGGCGTTCGTGGATCGCCTGCATGCAACATGGCAACCTGTCAACCGTCAAGTGAACCAAGTGAGCCAACATCACACACAGCACCCCGACAGCCTGACCATCCAACAAGCTTTACCATCCAGCCTGATTACTGATAAGGCTTAATCATAATCGCCCCCAACCGCAACTCAAAATGGGACAGATTGACGACACTCCCAAAGTCGCCACATCCCATCAATGTAACCACAAATTCAGCATGGGCATC
Source organism: Diaporthe ampelina (assembly GCA_023522825.1). NCBI lineage: Eukaryota > Fungi > Ascomycota > Sordariomycetes > Diaporthales > Diaporthaceae > Diaporthe > Diaporthe ampelina. The sequence continues at coordinate 5,246 of JAMFTM010000051.1, read as the reverse complement.
TGTCCGTCCAGTACAATCGACGACACAGCAGATAAGAAGCATCTGATGTTGGGGCTGATATGCCGGCATTGAACCGGGCTTAAGGTTCGCTCGGGGTTCACCTCTAAAACAACATCATCCATGTGGGCGCGCTGCCCATGCGTGCCATGGTGGTGGTGGTGGTGGTGGTGGTGGTGGTGGGTGCAGAGAACATTGCATGGCCTGCAGCTCGGAGCCGTCACCTCCACATGGTCACCGATTGTTACCCCAGGCAGCCAACAGGAGCGCGAACCCACGCCACCGGGCCCAGATCTCACCTGCTGGGATTGCCAGTGTCATCGTGTTGCATCCACATTCATCTTCCCAGACGTCCCCCGCATCAGGAGCATACCCCAAGGTTATTCGCCCCCCGAATATCCGGGGGCACGCCACTTCTCTTGTGATACCCACCTGGCATCGGGATATTCTCTGATCCGCCGCATATGAGATTGTGCTCGCCGCCCGCGGCGACCAGTGCCAGTGTACTTGCTCATGCAATTGCGACTGTCCTCCAGTGCTCGTCAGGTCTCGGCTGATGGGCGTCGTCTAGAGTTATACAGATGTGTACGCTAGAGAATCCCTTCGACCGGAAATTGACGATAATTGCACCTGGCTATGAACTGGGGATCACGCTTGGCACCACCAGTTTTCCCCGAGTAATCAAGAACCATATCACCGGGTCCCGCGCGCGCTCCCAGCTGGGTGCTACCGTACACCCTTGGACATGGTGTATGATGGGAGGCAGGATTACCGGCAATTGTTGCAGTGTAACTTCGACACTACCTTGGTTGGCACATGGGTAACAACACCAATTAAGGTAACAACACCGGGTATGAAACGCTCAGGACACCGTGGACTGCCAGTTGACATTTGGCCACACAACTTGGCAAGCAACAATGCAGCCAACGTGCATGCATACTGACTGGCATGTCGATGCCACAGCCCTACAGACATCCCAGAACCACTCCTCCTTACTGCCAGCTCTATCGTTCGCGCCACTCGGGGTCTTTCCTTCCTCATGCATTGAATGGGGGCGAAACTTGATTTACATGTGAACAGTCAATGGGAAGGCAAGATCGTCACATGGTAATCCACCCAATCCAACGCCTCCAAAGAGGGTGGGCAGCTTCACGGCCTGTGTGCGAAGCGTGCCTGGCTCGGGTTTTATGAAGCCCACCAATCCGTAAATCCGAGCCGGAAATTCGTTTTTGAGGACTGCTTCGAATGCACACATCTGGCCAGGAATAAGCTCAAAGCCAACAAACTGTATTTTAGCCAAGCGTGGATGATCAACAACGCTCCGCAGGTATGTTCGCATCACGTGGGCGTCGCCGCCTAGGTACCTAGGTAGATAGCCACGTTTTCGAGCCCAATGTGTCGATCCGCATGGATGCCATGTGTGGAGCCGACGACGGCGAACTATAGGGCTCTCTCATTATAAGCATTGTGTGATTTTCGCCGCCGGTGATCGGTAGTGACTGCAAGTAGCCAGTGGTTGAGAAGGCCGTTGACTCAGGTCGTAGACGACCTCAGCGGCACTCGATCAGACAGCGTTTGTTCTTAGGCGCCATCATGAAGAAGATTTTAGGCTCCATGTCGTCGTCGCACATGCCCTCGAGGCTGGACACTTTGGCCTCTGGGAACTCGGTGAAGAACCGTGCGACTGCCTGTCGCAGCTCAAGCTTGGCCATGTGAATCCCAAGGCAAACTGTGAAACCAGTCAGCCGATCTGTCAGCATCACCACCTGCCCACGAGACCAAACTTACTGCGCGAGCCGCCTCCCCACGGCATGGACGCGTCCCTCATCTCCTTCGTCGCCCCCTCCCATCGCGATGGGTCAAACCTCTCCGGGTCAGGGAAGATGCTCTCGATCCTATGAAAGCTATACGCCTGCGTCGAGACCACCGTGCCGCCAGGGAACGCGTACCCAGCCAACGTGGCGCCCCCAGGCGGGACAAGACGAGGAAGGCCAGCCGGCGCAGACGCATATAGCCGCAGCGCCTCGTCGATGACCTGGTTCAGGTACGGCAGCCGGCGGAGCTCCGCATCGTCGAAACCCCCACCGCGAGGTAAGCCCGCCAGCTCGTCCACCAGCGTCTTCCGTATCCCCTCGTCGCGGGACACCGCCCAGACGAGGTACGTCAGCGTCAGGGCCGTAGTATCGCTGCCGGCCAGGATGTATATCATAGCCTCGTCGCGGATCTCCTTCATCGTGAGGGCCTCGTCCTCCTCTCCGCGGAAGAGCTTGGTGAACAGGGTCGGCGGCGGGTTCTCTGGGTCCTTGTCGACCAGATTCTGGTAGCGCCTTAGGGAGTCCTCGGCGAACTGGATGTTCTTGCGGACCACGTCCGTGGTGTCGCGGAAGCCTGGGATCGGGATGTAGAGCCCGATCTTGGCTATTAGGGGAAATGTTGTGCGCTTGGCGCCGGTTCTGATGTGGGTTTCTAAGTTCTTCGTGTATTCGTTTTTCTGTTGGCGATTAGCCAGGTCAAAGGGTCCGTTGAAAGCGCGGAGATGAGACCTACCTCGCCGGACTCGAGTGTTCGGAATGACTCTCCAAAGGTAAGTTCTCCGACAGTGTCCGTGGCCAGAAATAAGAACCATTTCAAGATATCAGTCGCACCTCGAGTCTTGGTCTCTTCTTTCATCCTCTGAATGGCTAGGTCGACGCGTTGCTCAATGACAGGGTGAAACACCTTCAGGTTCGTCTCGGACAACGGGCCCTGGAGCAGTCGGCGATGGCGGCGGTGGAATTCGAAATCCGTCGTGCTGAACACATTCTCAGTGCCAGGGGTTGCAAACGTCCTATACCACGGGGCCTTTGCGTATGTCGCCTTGACCGAGTGAATTTCCTTGGCGGCCTGGACGTCCAGCACGTCGACCTCCTGAGGACTGATGCGGACCACAGGGCCTGACGCAGGATTGGAGTAAGCTTCAATGCTTGCGCGGCGGAGCACTGGATCGACTTACCATATTTCTTGTGCAAGTCATGTACATACTGCGTCTTGCTTCCTCCCAGCCAAAGCCGCTTCAAAACGACATCGGTATACTTGGAGTACCAAGGGCCCGGGATCTTCGCAAGAGGACTCAAGTGTAATTTCGCCAGCCAAAAGACAACAAGAGTCACTAATGCCAATAAAACCAGTCGGGCTGACGGGAGACAGTCGGTGATCAATTGCGTTACAGCCATCTTTCATGCGCAGAGCGAACTGCTCGTCGAAGTGTGAGCAATTCAGGGAGCTCCAGATCAAAGCCGGCGCCCGTTGCACTTCAAGAGCGGTCCAGGTTCTAACAAGCCGCGAGACTCACACGCGATCAGAGGCAAGCGCGGTTTTCCGGAATTTGTGCACGAGCAATTATAGCGGAAGACATCATAGCCCGCGGAAAGAAAAATAATGAGACAATTGCTCCAGGATAATTAAACACCGGGGTCGTTTTCGCATGACAGAGTTCGGACCCCTGGTAGCACAGTATGAGCGCCCGGTATATTATTAGCGATGTTTCCGAGCTTACAGGATGGCACTGGCCCTGTCCACAGAGTCATGCCCTGCCCTGCATCCACTGGAAGGCATCACAATCTGCCTGCGAGTCAGACAACAGCAATGGCTCGTTTCGAAGATGGCATTTCCCGCATTTCCCCTTTACAACCGTTGGAAAGTAGAGACATGGTTTTGCTAGATGGCATCGTAAACAGCCAGTTCAAGTGGCGTAGAGATTCTTTCTCTTTAATTTTCAGTAAATTATATCCTTCCCTCTCATCTCCTATCAATAAAAGTACTTGAGAACTGGAGAATCGGCCAAGGAGAGAATATGCATGCACGCGGGATACTCTGGGTTGGATCAGGGGAGGGAAGAAGACAATATAGTGGCTGATCAGCAGAGTGATTGAAATTAACAGTTGTGTAGACTGACGTCATGCGTGGTATTGTGAGAGCCAGGAATAGGTAGCTGAAGATGGTTGGATTCTATGTCTCCGGTAGACTACAAACACGTGCAGAATAGTGAAGAGTAAGTAGAGATACGTGAACAGCGACAAATGGCAGAAATGGAACCCACTGATAAGAGAGGATGACAAACCAAGTAGAAAGTGCTATGCATACAGAACCCATAAATCACCACATGCTGCCTGTCTAAAGTGTCTTGAGAACGTCCCCCACCGGCTTGTCCCAATTCTCGGTATCAACAAGCCATTGTGTCAGTCTCTCCAGGTCCGCCGCTATTTTCCCTGCCCCTACCTCGTCTATGATCGCGGTCCGGACTATGACCACATATGTAACACCTTCCGGCCCGCCCACACCGGCTCTAACCCCGAGGCCCATACCTCTGGCCGAGCTTTCGGTCGGGTTGTGGTTCAGTACCTCGATGTTCTCATATGGGTCGCCGATAGACGCCCCGACACCAGGAGACCAGTTGAACCACTGGCTTCGCACGACATCCTCCATCAGATGACCGTCCGGCCCCAGCTCATCCTGTATCAACTGCGCTGGAGCCGCAGCATGTCTAGTCAGCTCTTCTTGATCCTCCTGTACGCGCCGCAATAGACCCAGCGCACCCTCCTCGGGCTCAAGCACCTGAAGCACATTTATCACGCTCGTGAAAGTCGGCCCAGAGACATCAGAGGCATCAAAGTGGCCGAGTGCCTCCATGCTCCGTGGCAGGAACGGAAACCCCCCGCGGCATGCCTCGAAGTTGGAGAAGACGGCGTGTGAAGCGCCAGTGCGGTGCACGTTCAACAATGCCTGGGCTGTCTTGAGTATTGTAGCGGGCATAAGGCCGTGGTCTGCTCGCAGGCGCTTGATCCCCGGGGCATCGAACACCCGGCGGACCATGGCGCCGCCTGATGTTACTTCCTCGGGCGGCATCCCGGGCCATATTGCGGCTTGTAGGGAAGGGAGACTGCGAAGGCGTGAGGCGTGCCATTGGACTGATGCCGCTGCCTCGGCGGAGGTGCGCAGGCTGTAGTAGCTATCGGACCAGAGTTTGAAGTCGACGTGTGGGCGGAGGGGCTGGTCCACCGAGGCGAGGCACTTCTCGAGGTCGTCGCAGAGCAGCTGGACCATGAATGCGTCGACGATGGTATGGTGCGTGGCGAGAATGGCGCCACCCATGCCGGTCTCTTCGATGGAAAAGAGCCTAATCTTTGCCAGTGGACCGGGGCGTTGGCATTTGGTGTTGTTGGGGTAGATGGGGATCTGTTCTCTTAGGTCGTTCCTCGTCTTCACGCTCC